>OX101826.2:22714235-23277943 GCA_944452925.2 Chrysolina oricalcia
TTTTTGATCCCCTTGGCCTAATCAGCCCTGTCACGATAATATCAAAAATCATCATGCAGAAACTCTGGTTGGAAAAGGTAAATTGGGATGAGACCCTTTCCTCAGATTTACAATCAACGTGGACAGAGTTCAAATCTGAACTACCACTTTTGAATGAGTTGAAAATCAATAGGCACGTCATTTGTCA
Organism: Chrysolina oricalcia; assembly: GCA_944452925.2. Taxonomy (NCBI): domain Eukaryota; kingdom Metazoa; phylum Arthropoda; class Insecta; order Coleoptera; family Chrysomelidae; genus Chrysolina; species Chrysolina oricalcia. The sequence continues at coordinate 22,714,423 of OX101826.2, forward strand.
GGATCCCAGACTTATAGAAATGCACGGCTTCTGTGATTCCTCTCAAAATGCCTACGGTGGTTGCATATATATTCGATCCATTGACTCTGATGGCAATATTCATGTCCACTTGTTATGCTCTAACTCTTGCAAGACTAGCAGATAAGGTTTCGAAATCGTTCGAAACAAAATTAGACAGAAGAGTTTTTTGGACAGACTCCTCAATAGTTTTAGGTTGGCTCAAAACGCCAACTAATCAATTGAAAATCTTCGTTGCGAATCGTGTTGCAGAGATACAAGAAAAAACGAGCCTTGACTCTTGGCATCACATTCCTGGTACCGATAATCCTGCAGATTTATTATCCAGAGGAGTTAAATCAAATAAAATGATCTCACTTTCATGTTGGTGGCACGGCCCTTCCTGGTTGAAGGAAGATGAATGCCAATGGCCAAAGGCAAAATCAGTTACATTTCAAGAGTTACCGGAATTGCAGAAAAACGCGCATTCATTCCATACAACGAAAAAATCCCAACTAATACAATTTGGAAATTTTTCAAATTTGAACAGGCTTGAAAGAAGCGCGGCTTATGTTATCAGATTTATAAACAATATATCAAAGAAGCGTGATAAACAATCTCAATCAATTACTCTTAACGAACTTAAAACTGCACGTATTCTCTTAATTAAATTGTCCCAAAGCGAGTCATTTCCCGATGAGTGCGAAAGGCTAAAAAATAAGAAGAAAATAAATTCAACTAGTAAAATTCTCAGCCTCAACCCATTTTTAGATGAAGAAGGTTTAATTAGAGTTGGGGGTAGAATATCAAATTCTTCATACTCCTTTCAGAAAAAACATCCTTTCATACTTTCTCACAAACACCACTTCACAAAACTATTATTCAGTCACGAGTATAAAAAGCTGTTGCATTCTGGTCCTCAACAATTATTATATTCAACTAGGGAACAGTTCTGGTCAACTTCTGGTCGCTCATTAGCAAAACATATCGTACATCAGTGCATAATGTGCTTCCGAAATAAACCTAAATCCATACAACCCTTAATGGGTAATTTACCCCTCGAAAGACTGGAACCTCAACCGCCATTTTACATTTCTGGGGTTGATTACGCAGGCCCCTTCATAGTAAAAGATAGAAGAGGCCGAGGTTGTAAGTTGTCAAAGACTTACATGTGCTCATTCATATGCTTTGTAACTAAGGCTATCCGTCTTTAGTTAGTCTCAAACCTGACGAAAGATGCATTTATTCTAGCACTTCGTCGGTTTGTTTCCAGGCGAGGAAAACCTCACAAGATATATTCAGATAATGGCAAAAAATTTGTCTCAACCAAGTCTGAACTCAATGAGCTGGGTGATTTCATTCAGAAAAACGAAAACGAGCTGACTAATGCTTTTTCTTCAGAAGAAATTGATTGAAAATTCATTCCACCATATTCTCCACATTTCGGTGGTCTTTGGGAGGCTGGTGTAAAATCAACCAAACATCACTTAAAGCGAACGATGGGAAAAGCCCATTTAACTTTTGAAGAACTTTACTCATTAATCACTCAAGTCGATGCAATAGTAAATTCACGACCTCTCACCCCCCTCTCATCCGATCCTACAGACTTCCTTCCTTTAACCCCAGCGCACTTCCTAATTGGAAGACCACTAACGGCTGTTGCAAATCCTGATCTCAGAGATATTCCGGAAAATAGACTTTCTTCCTACCAAAGGCTGCAGCAAGTTATTCGCCATTTCTGGGAGAGGTGGAACAAAGAATTCATTTCCGAAACACAGCAGAGAGTGAAATGGAAAAAATCGCAAGGGTCGCTGACAGAAGGTACCCTTGTGCTCATCAAAGAAATCAATCAACCCCCTATGGTTTGGAAGCTAGGGAGAATTGAATGTTTGCACCCAGGCAAGGATGTTATTAACCGTGTAGCGTCCATACGAACTTCCACAGGATTAGTTAGGAGGTCCTTTGCAAGAATATGCCCACTTCCTTTAGAAGACGTTGAAAGCCGATACTTTCAAGGCGGGGGCCATGTCGAGGACTTCAAGATTCCCCAGTAGAAAATCCTCTCCACCAGAGAGCGATCACGATTTCGTCCGTCACACTGACATTTTTTAATTGTCAATTACTTGTTTTCATGTTACTACAACAAACTCTGTTCAGAAACGAAAAATAGAAACTTATTCTGCTATTCTGCATTCGAATCAATTCATTCATACACTTCAAATATCAAACAGAAGAAAATAATGAAATAAATTTCAAGGAAATCCGAAATATTGCACAAAATGGAATTTATACTAATACGGAGATGAGGTAAGCACAAGAATTTTTATTATTCTCATCCCAGAGAAAGGCGATAAACAATATATTGATAAATAGGATCGCCGGGAAACCCGTAACTAGCCAAGGAATTGATATGTTCAATCTATTGACGGAGATAGAAGTGAATAAGTTAGCCGATAAGGCTGTCCAAAAACTATACGGAGTTTTCACATTTATTGGAGACATTACCAGTAGTTTTCTGGGAATTTACTTTTGCATTGAAGTAATCAAATTCCTAATTGAAACATCCGTAAATGCGATAGCAATACATAGCATCCGTGGATGTTCTTTGCACCTGTTCGCATCCTGTTGGGACACTCTGACGCTGTTCATTTTAAACCATAGCGACCGACCGTCTTCAAATCCCACGGTGACGTTAAAAGCGGAGGAAATCGAAAACCATTTACAAACTGAAAACACGACCTCTCGAAATACTGAAGCTGAAGAACCCATTAGGAGGAACCACACGACGGCGACGGTGGGAAACAACCCATTTGCTAACACTTATTGGAAATATGACACATCTAGATGAGCTTATATGCTTGTGATTTTCAATTTGCCACGATTATCAGTCGGTGCCGAAAGGATGTTTCAAACTTTTAAATTTTTAATTAATTTTGTCAAGTGCATTAGCTAGTATGTAAGAGTAAATAGGATCGTGAGAGATTTTTTCAACCCTAACTTAAGAGAGAGGTGGAACTGATAAAACCAAGAATGCAAAGGAGTTAGCGTCAAATTATAGTATTCGGTACGCGAATGAGGTTCGGGAATAAGTTAAAGCTACAAAACAATTAAAAATCGCGAGTGTTCTTCGTGCTGAAAGAAAACTGAGGAAGTTCGTGATACCTAATATTCGTAGGAAAAATCAACAGTGTGAAATTAAATTAAGTGAAGGGTTGAGAAGCCGCGAAACGACAGCTAACTTAGCCAAGGAAGCGTTAATGGGAGCTTTACAATTAATCCAGAACGTGTTATGCAGGAGGGACATCATACGGACTGTTCTGCGCCACCTGGTGCAGGAGTTAAACTACATCCCGAACGATACGACACGTAGCGATGTGCTTAATTGGAGAGGATACCTGACCTCATACGTGGTATCTTTTCATATCATGTATACGAGGATCCTGATCGAGACAGGAGTGGATCGCTGTGACTGCGAATGGTGCGTGCCCTCACAGCGCATTGTTGTTCCTGTAGTTCCCGTGTCGGCATTCTGCCGCCATCCAGCAAGGAGCGAGGTGACAACCTCCCAGCCAACCCCTTTTTCGTCTCAGCCCCAGTTTGGGTCACGTGTAGTGAGACCCGCCATGGAGCAGGCGACCACCTCGAGGATCCAACAGGCGGTAACGAATCCTGCCCCCAGGAGTCCACATTCGAGGTCACAAGTAGGCATCTCTAGACCTTACGGACCGTCCTCATCTTGGACGAGGACGGTTGAACTTGCGGAACCATCCACTTCCGGAGGAAGAGGCCATTCCGCCCCTTACGAAGTCCCGCCGCCAACCGGCGAGTCGGACGAATCTGATTTGGAGGAAGGAACCGCACAGCCTCATGGACCAATTTTCTCAACGGAACGGCGAGTCCTAAGGGGGCTCAAAGGAAAGCTCCTTATAGTGGGGAAAACTGAGTGAGCCATTGTAGGTGGCGAACCAAAAATGACTTTGTGTTTTAGGTATTATATTTTGCTTTTATAATTTTTGCATGCTTTAGGACACGTTTTTTTCTTGTATTTGGGAATGGCCCAAGTTGTGTACTCTTTTATACTTTTTGCATGGTTTTATACACTTTTTTTTTAATCTAGAATTTGGGAATGACCCAAGTTATGTAATCTTCATATATTTGCATATTTTATACACGTTTTTCTTATCAAGTATTCGGGGATGACCCGAAGTAACTTTTATGAGTTGCATATTATTAATTATAAAAATATGTTAAAATTTATTAAGAAATTGCGGGTCACGAACACAGTTGAAACAGGTCAAATTATTTCAGGGTTCAAGATAATGTCAAGAATAGAATAAAATGTAAATAAAAAAAAATAATAATAGTAATAATAATATATATATATATATATATATATATATATATATATATATATATATATATATATATATATATATATATATATATATATATATATATATATATATATATATATATATATATATATATATATATATATATATATATATATATATATATAACAGAAAGTTAATTATGAGATCTACAGTCACTAGTTGAAATTTAATTTGACACGAACCAAGGAATCCAAAAGCAGAGGTTTGTCCACAAATTGACAGGCAGCCAACAATTCGTTGTTCTGACCAACCCAAGGTTTAATCAAGTTTTTAATACGTTATGAAAAACGCAAGCAGAATCTAAGTGTAAATAGAGTATATTTCGTTTTAATTCCGAGAGCTCTAACCTTTGACAGCTGTTTCGTGTTAACGCACTCATCAGAAAGGATTTATGGAGCTCTCGAAATCAAAACGAATCCACTCAAGAATTAATATCGTGACGGCAAGACAGATATAACAGAAAGTTAATTATGACATCTACAGTCACTAGTTGAAACTTAATTTGACACGAACCAAGGAATCCAAAAGCAGAGGTTTGTCCACAAATTGACAGGCAGCCAACAATTCGTTGTTCTGACCAACCCAAGGTTCAATCAAGTTTCTAATACGTTATGAGGAACGCAAGCAGAATCTGATGAGTGCGTTAGCACGAAACAGCTGTCAAAGGTTAGAGCTCTCGGAATTAAAACGAAATATACTCTATTTACACTTAGATTCTGCTTGCGTTCTTCATAACGTATTAGAAACTTGATTGAACCTTGGGTTGGTCAGAACAACGAATTGTTGGCTGCCTGTCAATTTGTGGACAAACCTCTGCTTTTGGATTCCTTGGTTCGTGTCAAATTAAGTTTCAACTAGTGACTGTAGATGTCATAATTAACTTTCTGTTATATCTGTCTTGCCGTCACGGTATTAATTCTTGAGTGGATTCGTTTTGATTTCGAGAGCTCCATAAATCCTTTCTGATGAGTGCGTTAGCACGAAACAGCTGTCAAAGGTTAGAACTCTCGGAATTAAAACGAAATATACTCTATTTTCACTTAGATTCTGCTTGCGTTCCTCATAACGTATTAGAAACTTGATTGAACCTTGGGTTGGTCAGAACAACGAATTGTTGGATGCCTGTCAATTTGTGGACAAACCTCTGCTTTTGGATTCCTTGGTTCGTGTCAAATTAAGTTTCAACTAGTGACTGTAGATGTCATAATTAACTTTCTGGTATATCTGTCTTGCCGTCACGGTATTAATTCTTGAGTGGATTCGTTTTGATTTCGAGAGCTCCATAAATCCTTTCTGATGAGTGCGTTAGCACGAAACAGCTGTCAGAGGTTAGAACTCTCGGAATTGAAACGAAATATACTCTATTTACACTTATATATATATATATATATATATATATATATATATATATATATATATATATATATATATATATATATATATATTGATATAGGGGTACATATCGGTACCAAAACGGAACTGAAGAGGTACATATGAGGACATTTGGCACATACGGGCCCGGTTCCCGTAATTTTATAGATTTAGTGGTTATTATCGGTACTGGTCCCGGTAATTTTTTTTTATGTGTAACGTATTTTAAGAGGACCTTGTTCATCATACATCAAATGTTTATTAGTGGGACCAGTGTACATAATGAAAGCCGTTCGCATACTGATATGAGATTTGATTTTTCAAACGATAGTCTAACGTCTTTCGTTTAAGTCGCTTTTTCATTGATGATGCAGTGGAGTAGAATGATTTTCGTGGTATTGGTTGGAATATCCAACAATTTTTTTTTCGGAATTCTTTTTTAATAACCTATACCTAAACGAACATAGGTCTATTCAGCTTCGGAATAACTTGTATTTGAGCTTGCACTATCATTATTGTTAATTTGCGATGTCGATTCATATAACAATATTGTTTCTTGATGATAGATATTCTGAACAATCCTCATCTCAGATTTCGATAAGAGGGAAACATTAATCTTGCTACCTTTCAAATTTGTGAAGAATTTGCTTTATTAATATCAATATATGCATATGCATGTGTGAACTTCGGAATAACTTCGTGTATTTGAGCTTGCACTATCATTATTGTTAATTTCGTTAACTGCGATGTCGATTCATATAACAATATCGTTTCTTGATAACAGATATTCTAAACAATCCAGGTTTTATAAGACGTTTCATTGTCGGTGCTGACATGCACCTCATCTCAGATTTCGATAAGAGGGAAACATTAATCTTGCTACCTTTCAAATTTGTGAAGAATTTGCTTTATTAATATCAATATATGCATATGCATGTGTGAACTTCGGAATATTTGAGCTTACACTATCATTATTGTTAATTTCGTTAACTGTGATGTCGATTCATATAACAATATCGTTTCTTGATGACAGATATTCTAAACAATCCAGGTTTTATAAGACGTTTCATTGTCGGTGCTGACATGCACCTCATCTCAGATTTCGATAAGAGGGAAACATTAATCTTGCTACCTTTCAAATTTGTGAAGAATTTGCTTTATTAATCTCAATATATGCAAATGCATATTATGTGAACTTAGAGGATATTAACTATTGAGTATTTATGCTCTAGATGCAAAATTCCAGTAATTTCTCAATTGGATATTAATAACGGATCGAAATTAATTTGTGGCACTTCATTCGTCATTTATTTCGTTATTTGAGATGTCGATTCATGTTATAAATATTTATTCATAATGTCATGGACCTGAAGAAACCCGGACGTCCATGAATGGAAACTCATATAATAACCTATACCTATAATAAGTCCATTTAGCTTCGGAATAAATTCGTCTACTCGAGCTTGCATGTGATTGTAGTTAATGTCGTTAACTGTGAGGTCGATTCCTAAGACAATATACAATATACAGGTTTTATAAGACGTTGGATTGTCGGTGCTGACATGCCCTCTCAGGCACTAATAACATAATCGCCTATAATACATGAGTATACATAATGCCACTCGTTCACATAAAATTGGAAAAATGCCAGTATATTTCACAATTATTTCCAAAAGTAATATATATTAATTTATTACTGCACAATAAATATCCTACAGCAGTTTCAGAACCAAAAAAATCCTCTTTTGTTTTTCTTTATACAGTGACCGCCAAAAAGAATGTACCATATGGGAAAAATTTTTATTATTGGAGTATTGGAAAAAATATTTTGGGGAAAAGTTTGTGCATGTCCGATAACCTAAAAATCGATTTTGACACATGTCACGTGATCGCTAGAATGGCGGCAAAATGAAAAAAATTGTAATGCAAAGGCAAAAAAAGGGGTAAGATGGCAAGATATCAAAAAAAGTTATTTGAAAAAGTCACTTAGAATTCAATTTTATACACATAAGAAAAGTTTCAAGAATTCAAATTCAAAAAAATTGAAAATAGCTATTTTTTTAAAATATTTTCCCATCTATTTAAAAATATTATTTTTTTTCTTATCAATAGCTTGACTATACTGAAACATTTGCATTTCGATGATAATGACAAAACTTTCTCATTTTCTCCACACCAGAGGGCACTAAATTGAAAAAATGGGAATTTGTCAGAACCCTTGCTGTTACATCGGTTCGTATCTAACAGTTATATCCGAATTTCACGACCATTGTGATGACATGACACTCCAAAAACATGGTAATTTCCAGATTATAATCAAGTTCCGATGATAATCGTGCATGAACGTTTCACTTCGCACATAAACTTGAAAATAGTGCGTCAAATTAAAGATTCTTAAAGTTTATGTGCAAAGTAAAACGATCATACAGCATTATTATTGAAACTTGATTAAAATCGCGAAACATGGTGTTTCTAGATTGCCATATCAAAACAATAGTGTTGGAATTCTGATATAACTGTCAGATAAGAACCAATGTAACAGCGAGGGTTCTGGCAAAAACCAATTTTTTTAATTTAGTGCCCTCTGGTGTGGAGAAAATGAGAAAGTTTTGTCATTATCATTAAAATGCAAATGTTTCAGTATAGTCAAGCTATTCATGAGAAGAAAAAATAATATTTTTAAATAGATGGGAAAATATTTTTAAAAAATTGCTATTTTCAATTTTTTTGAATTATCTCTTAAAACTTCGTTTATGTGTATAAAATTGAATTCTAAATGACTTTTTCAAATAACTTTTTTTTATATCTTGCCATCTTACCCCTTTTTTGCCTTTGCATTGCAATTTTTTTCATTTTGCCGCCATTCTAGCGATCACGTGACATGTGTCAAAATCGATTTTTAGGTATCGGACATGCACAAACTTTTCCCTAGAATATTTTTTCCAATACTCCAATAATAAAAATTTTTCCCATATGGTACATACTTTTTTGCATATCAACTCAAATTTCGTTAAAGGGTGAACATAAATCTTGCTGCCTTCCTATTTTGTGAAGAAATTGCTTCAATAATCTCGATATATGCATAAAATGTGCTTTGAGAACTTAGAGGATATAAATGATGGCTGCTATTGAGTATGTATGCTCTAGATGTAATATTTCAGTAATTTCTCAATTGGATATCAATAACGGATCTCCATATAATGACCATTACTAAAATGTACAAATTTACATGACTTTGAGATCGAAATTATTTCCTATACTGAAGCACTTCATTCGTTATTTATTTCTTTATTTGAGATGTCGATTGATGTAATAAATATTTATCCATAATGTTTTTCTGAACTTCGTCATGAACATGAAGGAACACGGACGTGGACGTCCATGAATGGGATCTCATAATAACCTATACCTTAATGTAAGTCTATTCAGTTTCGGAATAAATTCGTTTAGTCGAGCTTGCACTGTGATTATAGTTAATGTCGTTTCATTAGACAATATCGTTCCTTGATGATATTCTGAACAATCCAGGTTTTATAAGACGTTGGATTGTCGGTGCTGACATGCACCTCTCAGGCACTAATGACATGTTCCCATAATCACCTATACATGAGTATACATAATGCCACTCGTTCACATAAATTTGGAAACTTGCCAGTATATTTCACAATTATTTTCAAATGTAATATATATTAAGTTATTACTGCACAATACATATCCTTCAGCAATTTCAGAACCAAAAACCCTCTTTTATTTTTCTTTAAAGGTAGATCTCATTTCATCTCAGATTTCGTTAAAGGGTGAACATAAATCTTGATGCCTTTCAATTTTGTAAAGAAATTGCTTTAATAATCTCGATATAGGAATAAAATGTGGTTTGTGAACTTAGACAATATAAATGGTGGCTACTATTATGTAATATTTCAGTAATTTGGATATTAATAACGAATCCCCATATTGACCATTACTAAAATGTACAAGTTTACGTGGCTTTGAGATCGAAATTAATTCGTGGACTGAATCTTGCACTTCATTCGTCATTTATGTCTTTATTTGATATGTCGATTCATTTAATAAATATTTATCCATAATGTTACTCTGATTACTCTGAACATCATCATGAACATGAAGGAACCCGGACGTCCATGAATGGGAACTATTAATAACCTATACTCTAATGTTCCTAATAAGTCCATTCAGTTTCGGAATGAATTCGTTTACTCGAGCTTGCACTGTGATTATAGTTAATGTCGTTAACTGCGATGTCAATTCATAAGACAATATCGTTCCTTGACGATATTCTGAACTATTCAGGTTTTATAAGACGTTGGATTGTCGGTGCTGACATGCACCTCTCAGGCACTAATGACATGTTCCCATAATCATCTATACATGAGTATACATAATGCCACTCGTTCACATAAAATTGAAAAAATACCAGTAGTTATATTTCGCAATTATTTCCAAATGTGATATATACTAAGTTATTACTGCACAATACATATCCTACAGCACATTCAGAACCAAAAAAATCCTTTTTTGTTTTTCTTCGAAGGTAGACCTCATTTCATCTCAGATTTCGTCAAAGGGGGAACATAAATCTTGCTGCCTTCCAATTTTGTAAAGAAATTGCTTTATTATTCTCTATATATGCATAAAATGTGCTTTGAGAACTTAGACGATATAAATGGTGGCTACTATTGAGTAGTCATGCTCTAGATGTAATATTTCAGTAATTTTTCAATTGGATATTAATAACGGATCCCCATAATGACCATTACTAAAATGTACAAATTCACATAGCTCTGAGATCGAAATTAATTTGTAGACTGGAGCTTGCACTTCATTCGTCATTTATTTCTTTATTTGAGAAGGCGATGCATGTACTAAATATTTATCCATAATGTTTTTCTGAACATCGTCATGAACATGAAGGAACACGAACGTGGACGTCCATGAATGGGAACTCATAATAACCTATACCTTAATGTACATAATAAGTCTATTCGGTCGGAATAAATTCGTTTACTCGAGCTTGCACTGTGATTATAATTAAATGTCGTTAACTCCGAGGTCGATTCATAAGACGATATCGTTCCTTGACGATATGCTGAAGTATCCAGGTTTTATACGACATTGGATTGTCGGTGCTGACATGCACCTCTCAGGCACTAATGACATGTTCCCATAATCACCTATATATAAGTATACATAATGCCACTCGTTCACATCAAATTGAAAAAATTCCAGTATATTCCACAATTATTTCCATATGTAATATATATTAAGTTATTACTGCACAATACATATCCTACAGCAGTTTCATAACCAAAAAACCCTTTTTTGTTTTTCTTTAAAGGTAGATCTCATTTCATCTCAGATTTCGTTAAAGAGTGAACATAAATCTTGCTGCCTCCCAATTTTGTAAAGAAATTGCTTCATTAATCTCGATATATGCATAAAATGTGCTTTGAGAACTTAGAGGATATAAGTGATGGCTACTATTGAGTAGTCATGCTCTGAATGTCTGGAGTCATGGCTTTGAGATCCAAATTAATTCGTAGACTGAAGCTTGCACTTCATTCGTCATTTATTTCTTTATTTGAGATGTCGATTCATGTAATGAATATTTATCCATAATGTTTTTCTGAACTTCGTCATGAACATGAAGGAACACGGACGTGGACGTCCATGAATGGTAACTCATAATAACCTATACCTTAATGTACATAATAAGTCTATTCAGTTTCGGAGTAAATTCGTTTACTCGAGCTTGCACTGTGATTATAGTTAATGTCGTTTAATAAGATAATATCGTTCCTTGGTGATATTCTGAACAATCCAGGTTTTATAAGACGTTGGATTGTATACATGAGTATACATAATGCCACTCGTTCACATAAAATTGGAAAAATGCCAGTATTTTTCACAATTAATTTCAAATGTAATATTTATTACGTTATTACGCACAATAAAATCCTACAGCAGTTTCAGAACCAAAAACCCTCTTTTGTTTTTCTTTGAAGGTAGATCTCATTTCATCTCAGATTTCGTTAAAGGAATTGCTTCATTAATCTCGATATATGCATAAAATGTGCTTCGTGAACTTGGAGGATATACATGATGGCTACTATTGAGTAGTCATGCTCTAGATGTAATATTTCAGTAATTTCTCAATTGGATATTAATAACGGATCCCCATAATGACCATTACTAAAATGTACAAATTTACATGGCTTTGAGATCGAAATTAATTCGTAGACTGAAGCTTGAACTTCATTCGTCATTTATTTCTTTATTTGAGATGTCGATTCATCTAATGAATATTTATCCATAATGTTTTTCTGAACTTCGTCATGAATATGAAGGAATACGGACGTGGACGTCCATGAATGGGATCTCATAATAACCTATACCTCAATGTACATAATAAGTCTATTCAGTTTCGGAGTAAATTCGTTTACTCGAGCTTGCACTGTGATTATAGTTAATGTCGTTTCATAAGACAATATCGTTCCTTGATGATATTCTGGACAATCCAGATTTTATAAGACGTTGGATTGTCGGTGCTGACATGCACCTCTCAGGCACTAATGACATGTTCCCATAACCACCTATACATGAGTATACATAATGCCATTCTTTCACATAAAATTGAAAAAATACCAGTATATTTCATAATTATTTCCAAATGTTTAAAGGTAGATCTCATTTCATTTCAGATTTCGTTAAAGAGTGAACATAAATCTTGCTGACTCTCAATTTTGTGAAGAAATTGCTTCATTAATCTCTATATATGCATAAAATGTGCTTTGAGAACTTAGAGGATATAAATGGTGGCTACTATTGAGTAGTCATGCTCTATATGTAATATTTCAGTAATTTCTCATTTGGATATTAATAACGGATCCCCATATTGACCATTACTAAAATGTACAAATTTACGTGGCTTTGAGTTCGAAATTAATTCGTGGACTGAATCTTGCACTTCATTCGTCATTTATGTCTTTATTTGAGATGTCGATTCATTTAATAAATATTTATCCCTAATGTTATTCTGAACATCGTCATGAACATGAAGGTACCCGGACGTCCTTGAATGGGAACACATAATATCCTATACCTTAATGTACATGATAGGTCTATTCAGTTTCGGAATAAATTCGTTTACTCGAGCTTGCACTGTGATTATAGTTAACTGCGATGTCGATTCATAAGATAATATATTTTCTTGACGATATTCTGAACAATCCAGGTTTTATAAGACGTTGGATTGTCGGTGCTGACATGCACCTCTCAGGCACTAATGACATGTTCCCATAATCACCTATACATGAGTATACATAATGCCACTCGTTCACATAAAATTGGAAAAAGGCCAGTATATTTCAAAATTATTTTCAAATGTATTATATATTAAGTTATTACGCACAATACATATCCTACAGCAGTTTCAGGACCAAAAAAATCCTCTTTTGTTTTTCTTTAATGGTAGATCTCATTTCAATTCAGATTTCGTTAAGGGGTGAACATAAATCTTGCTGCCTCTCAATTTTGTAAAGAAATTGCTTTATTAATCTTGATATATGCATAAAATGTGTTTTGAAAACTTAAAGGATATACATGATGGCTGCTATTGAGTATGTATGCTCTAGATGTAATATTTCAGTAATTTCTCAATTGAATATTAATTACGGATCCCCATAATGACCATTAGTGAAATGTTCACAATGTACATATGTACATATGTACATAATCTACATATTAGGTCTATTTATTTAAAAAGATTCAGATTTTACTAGCCCAACAGGCCCAACAGTTTCGAGATGAATTCGTGTACTTGAACTTGTACTTTGACTTTAGTTAATTTCGTCAACTAAGAAGTTGATTCATATGATAAATGTCGTTCCTTAATATATTCTAAGCAATCCAGATATAAGACGTATAAATGTCGGTTTTGACTCACTTATACACGAATATACATATGGCACCTTATTCACATGAAAGTTAAGAAATATCGTATTATTCCCGTACAATACATATTATACAGCAGTTTCAGAACCAGGAAACTCACTTCCATTCTTTTGAAGTTAGATCTCATTTCATTTCAGATTTCGATAAGGGTTGTACAGTGTCCTTCATAAAGTTCGCATCTTATGGGAAAAACTTTTATTAATAATTTATTATGAAATTCGACTTGGGCGTTAAGTTGTGCCTCAAAAAATATGAAAAATGACACACTCGTATGTGGTCACGTGAGTTTCGCTACCAGTCAAAATTAATATTTTTTCAAATTAATCGCTGAAAATAGTCTTATTTATTCGAATTTCAAAAAAATTTAGAGAAAAAGTTGTTTCTTTTTTGATTATACATCTACATTTCGGATTTGAACGTTCTATTGCAACTTTCACTTATTTCCATTTTTTTGATAATTACAAAATTTCTGGAACATTAAAAAATTCGTAACTTCGACAAAACTGTCTCAAATCAGTAGCTCCAATGTGCGACTAACTTTCAATCACAAATCATCAACGAAAATATGGTTTTCTCAAGAAAATGAGAATTACTGCTTAACATTTCTGTTATGTTTGATGCAAAATTAACGTATCTTCAAGCATGTAGGATGAGAATTCATTTAAGTGGATTTTTTCAGCATTAAAATGATACCAAAGTCATGATTCAAAATATCATAAAACTTCTTTACGTATCTAACCAAAGTTTACACGACTTTTCACGGTACAAATCTCAAATCAAATACTCTCCTGGCTATGAAACTCATCAATTATGTGAAGTAGGCTATGGATACAAAAAAATGGGTAAACTATGATAAAAATCAAATGTATTTATGTAAACAAACTTACAAAAAAAATATTGTCAACCTCAGTCAATTGAGAGTTCTAGAGTGTAAAGTCAAATTAAACTTATTTTATAAAAAAACACCAATTATGAGAAAGATTTTTTGAGTCTCTCTCAACTTTACATTTCTGTTTGTCACCCTTATTTTTCAATATATAACATAGTTCTTCTGTGTACATTTTTTTATATTTTTTCCTGGGTGTCGTATATTAAAATCCTCAGCGACTTGTCGATGGGGTGTACTTTCTCCACACATTGAAACAATCTCAATTTTTTCTTGTACCGATAAAATAATTACTTTTTTTTTTATTCAAACGTATTGAACCGCGTATTTAACTATCAAACAATGCTAAGTACGAAATTTGTTTCCAAAGCCTACTTCACAAAATTGATGAAAGTTTCACAGCCGGGGGAGTAAGTATTTAATTTGAGATTTGTACCGTGAAAAGTCGTAAACTTTGGTTAGATACGTAAAGAAGTTTTCTGATGTTTTGAATTATGACTTTGGTATCATTTCAATGCTGAAAAAATCCAGTTAAATGAATTCTTATCCTACATGCCTGAAGATACGTCAACTTTGCATCAAACATAACAGAAATGTAAAGCAGCAATTCCCATTTTCTTGAGAAAAATATATTTTTGTTGATGATTCGTGATTGAAAGTCAGTCGCACATTAGAGCTACTGGTATAAAACAGTTTTGTCGAAGTTACGAATTTTTTAATGGTGAAATTCGAATAAATAATACTAATTTCAGCGATTAATTTGAAAAAATATTACTTTTGACAGGTAGCGAAAGTCACGTGACCACATCCGAGTAGGTCATTTTTTATATTTTTCGAAGCACAACTTAACGCCCAAGTCGAATTTCATAATAACTTATTATTAAAAGTTTTTCCCATATGATGCGAACTTTATGAAGGACACTGTATAGGTGAACATAAATCTTGCCTTTCAATTTTGTAGAGAATTGCTTTTATTAATTTCAGTATAGGCATAAAATGTGGTTTGTGGACTTGAGAGGATCGCTACTACTAGGTTATTATGCTCTAGTTGCAATATTTCTGTAATTTCTCAATTGGAAATTAATACCAGATACCCATTATGACCAATACTAAAATGTACGTACCTACGTGAGTTTGATATCGGAATTAATTCGTGAACTGAAGCTTGCACTTCATTCGTGATTTACTTCTTCATTTGGGATTTTGATTCATGTAATAAATATCTATGTTCAATGTTATTCTGAACATCCTCATGAACATGAAGAAATCCGGGCGTTCATGAATAGGGACCCATGATAACCCATATCTAAATGTACACAATAAGCCTTGAAAAAATTTCGCGTAGTTGAGCTTTTTCTCTGATTCTAGTTCATTTAGAACCGTAAATGATTATATTCTGAAAAATACCGATATCGTAAGACGTATGTAGAGGTCGGTCCTGGTTTGGACCCCTCAGACAAGGATATGTTCACATAATAACCTATACATAAAAAGTTGGCTTCGGAAAAATTTCGTATTCTTGAGCTTGCACTTCGATTCTAGTTCATTTCAAGCTGAAATATCTATTCATATGATGAATATCGTTCATTGATTATATTCTACAAAATTCATAATTCATAAATCTTGTCTTTTACTTTTGTAGAGAATAGTAAATGTGGATTGTGAACTTAGAGGATATAAATAATTGCTACTAGTGAGTAGTCCCCGTTGGGTATTTGGTCTCCATAATGACGCATATTTAATTGTACATAATTACGTGACGTATCTATCCATGATTTTATTTTGAACATTTTCATGAAACTGAATGAATCCGGCGTCCATGAATAGGGGCTCTTAATAACCCATACCTGAATGTACAAAGTAAGTCTATATCGCTTCTTAGTAAATTTGCGAATTTGAGCTGGCAATCTGATACTGGTTAACTTCGGCATCTGAGATGTCGATTAATATGATAAATATCATTCCTTGATATGTTCTAAGAAATCCTAATTTTATAAGACGTGTAAACATCATTCCCGATTTGCACCACTTAGACACCAAGGATATGTTCCCATAATAACCCATACATGAGTATACATAATGCATCTTATTCACATAAAATTGAAAAAATAGCAGTATAATTCTCCATTATTTCCAAATGTGATGATATATAACAGGTTTTTACTGTTCAGTACAGCAATTTCAAAACCAATAAACCCTCTCATTTACTTTTCTTTCAAATTAGGTCTCATCATTAATTTTGTAGAGAATAGACGAGGAAAGTGATGACGTCACAAATGTCATTCTTGTCAAAAACTGATTCCAAAGAAACATCCGTCAAATTCAATTCAGATTGTCCGATTGTTTCCGTAAATATTTTTCAACTTCTTTCGCTTGAGAAATCAAAATCTAAACAACCAAACACAAACTAATAAGCAAAGCAGCAAATCATCAACAGAGAAAGTCACCTAAAATTCTTTGTTTGGAATCAGTTTTTGACAAGAATGACAATTGTGACGACACACTTTCCTCGTCTATTAGGTTGCTTCATTAATTAAAATACATGAATTATATGCATCGCATTTGGTTTGTGAGCTTATAGAATATAAATAATCGCTACTGTTGAGTAATTATTATGAACATCTTCATCTTCATGAGTATGAACGAACCCAAACGTCCATGAGCCTAAATGTACAAAATAAGTCTATTTCGCTCCGGATTAAATTTGTGTACTGGAACTTGCAATCTGATTCTAGTTAAATTCGTCAACTGAGATATCGATTCATATGATAAGTATAATTTCAGATATAATAAAACGAGTAAAATTCGGTCCTGATATGAACCTCTTAAGCAATGTTGGTATGCCCCCATAATCACCGATACTCGTGTATACATATCAAAATATCTTGAATTTACTGGTCCGCATAATAAACGATATATGAAATGAAAAAATCGATATATTTTCGAATCAACGGTGTACATAAAGATATAAAAGTTATTGTACACCTTGAAATTCAAATGTATACCGACATATACGCTTTCCACAATATGTACATTCGGTCCTCATATCTACCCCTATATGAACATATATATTTATATATATATATATATATATATATATATATATATATATATATATATATATATATATATATATATATATATATATATATACAGGGCTATTCAAATTCTAGTCTATGCATGGGGATTTCGATAACGGTAAGAGATAGAGGGTTGGTTAAATGGGGGCAAAGTAGCGTATTTCAGAGGTTAATTATATGGATGAAAAAAATCTGACCTAGCTTCTTCAGTTCTGGAGTTATACAGAAAAAATCGAAAATTTCGAAATTCTTCTTTTGCCTATATCTTTTTATTTTACGAAGATTTTTTTTAAATTTTGCCACTTTGCCATAGCAACTTTTTGTAGCCTTTCCAAATATCTGAATAAAAATTATATACAGGGTATCGTATAAATTGGGCCACCCTCAAATTTTAATTTTCAAATACGGACCTGTATTTTTTATTGCATTTTTTTGAATGCCAAGAGTCATGTTTCATATTGACGTAGTATTTTCATCTGAATTACAGAGTGTTTTGGAAATATTGAACTATTACCAGTAAAATTTCAACATTTTTTTATTCCATAACAACTCTAATTGAATAATATCAGAGAATGAGAGGTGAGTCAGACAAATTTGTTCTTTAAGAATAATCAATTTCAGAATTTTCAGATTATCTAGTCTCACTACTTGTTCGGAATAACAATAAAATAAAATCAACAATTCCAAGAGACATTTTTCTTTACCATAATGTAGCACTAGTAGAATAATTATTCATCCCCTTGTCGATTGACCTCAGTAGGTACGAAGAAGATCTGTTGTATGTAACTGTTTCTGCTGAGAACTCACAAACATAATCTGTCACAAACATAACATTGTATTTGATCATATACATAGCTTTTCATATTTTATAACTAATCACACAAGAACTTGTTTAATTATTATCAAGAATTGAAATAACAGCCATTATAAGTAATCATAATCAAAATAAATGTTCAAATTGACGACCTTCTCGTTCCAGACATTTACGGAGTCGTTTTTTTAAGTTATTATTTGCTCTGAAAATATCTCTTCGCCGTAGTGATGCGAAAGCGTTCATGATTTTAATTCTTAAATCTTCTATATTTTCTATTTCGTTTTGATATATTCTATTTTTTAGTGTACCCCATAAAAAAAAGTCAAGTACACTGAGATCAGGGGATCTTGCAGGCCATCTTATAGGACCATTATTTGCTATCCATCTGTCTTGAAATGTTTCTTGTAAAAATTGATTAATGTCTCTTGTGCAGTGTGGACGAGCTCCATCGTGTTGAAACCACAACCGATTTAAATTTTGTCAGACCAACAAAAGACAAAATTCCCAACGAAGACCATGGTATTTACGAAATTCCCTGTTCTATCTGCCCCCACTCTTATATAGGAGAAACTTCGAAACAGATCCATTTTCGATCCTATCAACACTCCCTTTCAGTTAGAAATCGAGACACCAGCTCCGCATTAGCTCTTCATTTCATCCAAACGGGTCACCCCATAGATTTCGAGAAAACGAAAACCATCGCCCCAGTACGTTCAAGAACTTCTCGTTTTATCAGAGAAGCCATCGAAATCGAAAAACGGCCTGATTGCCTGAACATTAAAGATGATAGCCGTAAATTGAACCCCATTTGGAAGCCCCTTCTTCCAACCGTAATTACCAGGCCACGTGAAACTTATCCGCAATCAATTATTATCCCATTAACTCCAACTACACAGCAGGCACCAGCAGACAAGACAAACGAGAAAACCCGTAAGACCCGCCCACCTCCAGGTAGCCAACCACCTATAAATACTACAGTGCAACCAACATCGGATCGTCTTTTGAGATCAAGGAGTAGGCAGGTTGAGACCTTGATATCTCTCAAGACCACGACTCGAGGAGTAGGCAGATAGAGGCCTCGCAGTCACACTCTTGAAAATGGCTCCAAAGCAGGAGCCGAAACGTCGAGTTATAAACTCTCAACGCGGTTCAACCCATGAACTTAGTAATGTACATATATATATATATATATTTATATATGATAATAATAAAAATAAATAGGTAAACGAAAGACAATTTGAAATGGATGCAATAAAAGGCATGAGTTTAACCGAAGAACACACATATAGTGTATTCTTCGATATCTTGGATGGGAGGTATGTGGTAATCCGCGCCTCCTATAATATTAGGTGTGGCTCGTGGACCCTAAAGTTTTGTGTCATCGAACTTGACATCCGAAAAACAAACACGATAACATTTACATGGTGGTTCTTCGGGTTGTAAGGCCGACGTGTGTTCAGAGAGGAACTCGACGTTTCGCCAACACGAGTGGTTAGCATTTTCAAGAGTTATTTCATGAGTTTCTGATTTCTCAAGTCGCTGTCAAATGCTTGACATTTGTTATACGTTGTCTCAATAAATACCTGTGATTTGACGTTCTTACATCTGATTGGTCCATAGCGTTAGCAGACATCATAGAATCGTTCGTACCGTTATTTTGTGGGTAGGGAGCTAATTGAGAATTTTTGAGAACTGGAAGCCAAACCTTGTTCAATTGTAGTCCTTCTTCGGTTCTGTTGAAGTTGCTGTGGTGTTTCTTGATTTCAATTGCTTCCCGGAAGAGTCTTGGGTAATACGCAGATGTTGAAGAGATGACTTGGGTTTCTTCAAATTTCACTTTATGGTTATCGTTGTTGAGAGTATGTTCTGCGACAGCGGATTTTTGTGTGTGCCCTAACCGACAGCAAGCCTTGTGCTCTTTGATTCTTGTTTTAACGGAGCGTTTCGTGGTTCCGATATAAACGTTGCCACAGGAACATGAAATGCTATGCGTGACACGTGACTGAAGGGAGGTCAATGATACTTGCCCTCTGGAATCTCCAGGAGAAATAGCAATTAAGTCGCGAAGAAGATGTAAAATTTGTACATTTAAGTGGTTTTTGTCGTAAATACTGACAGCCTCATTAATAATCGGGATAAGAGTTTGTTTGCGAGGGTCAACCGTTTTTCGTATCGTGTCCCCCATGTACTTTAATCCGCCCACCGTGCATTGAGAGGATATATAAACTGAGTTCAAATTTGAAACGGGATAGTTCTTCCTGACCAGCATAGTGAAACATATACATACAAGTTACTAGTACGATGCCTGTATAGTGAAAGTATCAAGTGCCAAGATGACAAAGTAAAGTGGCGAGAAACCGGAATAAACCGTCGCGTCGACGATATTAGTATCCGGAGTAATGCTCGCATTTGTCTAGTTTGTGCCTAGTGATAATTTAAATTAGCTTTGTTAAATATTACGAAAGCTAACCAGAACAGCAAAATGCCGACAAGTCGTCGAAACTCAATCTTGGTGCAATGTAAGTCGTTTCGCTATAATATCGCCCGCCTCATGTAGAAATTAAACATTTAACCATCATAAAGAACTTGCAGTAAAATACTCGAAAATTAAAAGACCTTAAAAACTACCTGTTTCTCGGCGACGCCGACGGCTGGAGATATTATTCTTGCATAAAGTGTGCCATGGGACAGCTGTGTTGCGTGACTGTCTTTTCTCGATAAACTCGAACTCGGGATGAATTGATGAAACATGTTTTGTCTTGTTTTCTATTGTAAACAACATCTTACATGAAATTGATTTGGTTACCAATTATTCATCATTATATTTGAAAACTATGATTTATATCTACCATGTACAACTTGTGTAATTTTCCGTCGGTGCCCATGCAACTTGTTGTCAAAGTATTTCAAAGTGGAAATTTGATTGAGTAACTTCCTGAAGCAGCGATTTAGTCGACTGAGATATGAATAATTATGCAAGATATTATCAGGTTGACTAAGTAATATCAGTAACTGAATGACACATGTTTTTACTGATATGCGTCAATTGACTTCAATGACGATATTTTATGAGAAGTTCCGTAATGAAATAACACATTTGCCATTCGGGTACTCTCATTGTTTATATTTTACATGCAGATTTTTGTTATTGTGAATCTTCATGTGCATGAAGATATTCCATGAATAAAAGATTGAATAATTTAGTCTCTTGTCAATGCAATTGTTTCATGGAATCCGACTGGAATAATGTTTTTTTTTCTTGTTTATAAACTGTTCCACTTGCAATTTCAATAATTTTATTCTTCATTTATAAAAATATTGCTTCACGTATAATAAATTTGGAAATGTTATTTTCCAATCAAAAATTGATTCAACTATAAATTTTTTGAAAATTTTTATTGTTTATTACACAGATGTTCATTTTGGTAGTTTGTTTATTTGCGTTTTTAGTTGAAAAGTTCTGATATTACAATCTCTCTATTGTTCGAGATATAATTGTGCCATACCATTGATGACTAACGTTTTTTTTTTATGAATTCAATATGATTAATATACTTGTATAACTGAGAGTGCTTTGTTTTATTTCTGAACTCGATACCCACTTGAACAGGTTAACACGTGCTTTCTAGGACCGACAAGTTTTTAATATAACCACTCATATTATATACTTTTTTCATGTGAGTTGCCATGACGTTTCGACACACCTTATTCATCATCAGGCCAAGTTCTGGTGGCGAGTAAAATAGGTGCTAGAATCTCAGGGGTAATCTAACGAGGTGTAGACCGAGGTCAAGACCCGTTATCACAAAATCCTCCTTCTCTTCTCTTCTATATCATGAACTCTGTCACATTCATAACTCAGTACTTCAATCAAAATAAACTTATGAAGAGATCACATGATCAAAATAATTTTTCTGGGCGTCCAGGGTCGGTTTCACTGCAGCAATATTCCCAAACTGCCCGTACCGTACCATTTTCATATTTCAGTAAGACATTTAGATTAGACCGAGGAAAAAAAACACATGACCATAATTTTTCCGGGCGTCCAGGGCCGATTTTACCCCTGCAATATATACCAACTTTCTCATTATGGACCGTGCCATTTTTATATTTTAGCAAGACAATGAAACTGGGTTGAAAAATGAAGCCACATGGTCGAAACAATTTTTGCGGGCATTCAGGACACGGTCCATAATAAAAAAGTTGGGATATGTTGCCGGGGTGAAAGCGGCCCTGGATGCCTGAAAAAATATTTTGGCCGTGTGTCGTTTCTTCATCAATCCAATTTCATTCTCTTACTAAAATATGAAAATGGCATTGTCGAGAATAAGAGTCTTAGGATATTTTGCCGGGATGAAACGCCTGGAAAAATTATTTTGACCATGTAATATTTTTCCTCAATCCAACCTCATTGTTTTACTGAAATATGAAAATAGCACGGTCTATAATAAGAAAGTTGGGACATTTTGCCGGAGTGAAAGCGGCCCTGGACGCCCGTAAAATAACTATTTTGACTATGTTGCTTCATTCTTCAACCCAGTGCTATTGTCCTACTGAAATATGAAAATAGCACGGTACATATTGAGAAAGTTGGGATATATTGCCGGGGTGAAACTGGCCCTGGACGCCTGAAAAAATGTTTTGACCATGTGATATATTTCCTCAATCCATCCTCATTGACTTACTGAAATATGAAAATAACACAGACTGTAATAAGAAAGTTGGGACATATTTCCAGAGTGAAACCGGCCCTGGATGCCCGGAAAAAATATTTTGACCATGGTGCTTTATTCTCAACCCAGTGCTATAGTCCTACAGAAATATGAAAATAGCACAGTCTGTAATAAGAAATTTGGGACATATTGCCGGAGTGAAACCGGCCCTGGCTGCACGGAAAAAAATTTATTCTCAACCCAGTGCTATAGTCCTACTGAAATATGGACCGGCCCTCAAATATGAAAATGGCACAGTCCATAATGAGAAAGTTGAGAAATATTACCGGATTGAAATCGGGTGTCTAGCCCAGAAGAATTATTTTGACCATGTGGTTTTTTCCTCAGTCCATTTCTATTGACAAACTGAGATATAAATATGACACAGTATATAACCCGAGAACGCTGGCGCCTGAAAAGTTACGTTGATGCTCGCGGCTGGTCGTTTTGACTGACTATAGGAAATCCTTAAATATGTCAGTATTTGTGTTGTTTATTAAAAGTATTCAGCTATTGATATACTTTTTATAAAAACTTTATTGGCTATAAACATAAAGTAGGTATGTTTTTGAGCAAAAATGAAAAAGACAAACTCTTAATGCAATGAAAAAAAAACAAAAAAACAAAGTGATATTCTTAACAAAAAAAAAAGGGCTAATTTTCTTCGTTTCCTACGCACCTTACACAAATATCTACCCTGTGTTCCTTGCAAATGTATCTTGAACAAGTTTGACAGGTTGTGGTGGTTTTCCTATTTTTCTTTGAGCTACAATATCCACATCTTCCTACAACACTATCAGCTCTTGTGGTTGGCTGCACAGGAATTCTAAGTACGCTGTGAATACTGGTTCGAATATTCAAAGGTATATCCATTGTCAACCGTCTGTGTATATGCTCAGAACATAACTCCGTGACAAGGCTCCTCAAAAATTCACGTCGCTTCTTGATTTTCTTTGCTTTGGTGTTGAACTCATAAATGACCTGGCTGTTGATTCCGCCAATATTCATTTCACAGAAGAAAATTGTTAGTGGCCACCTAGCAGTTTTTCGCGAAACTGCCTTTCATCTCATCGACTTTATCTACACCACCCTTGGTTTTATTATAATACAATATAATATTTGGTTTACTGTTCACAGATTCCTCAACCTCACCCTGATGATGCATCGTCGATATCAAAGCAACCGTCTTACCTTTTTTAGGTACATAGGAAAGCAGAGTTATGTTTTTGTAAATCCAAAAATTGTGCTTTTCACTTCCCTTTGTTTAGAATTGACGAATTCTTTTGGAAGCTCCCTTTTATTTCTTCTGATAGTCCCGACAATTGTTAATTTTTCCTTTAGTAAGTCTTGAGCCAGGTCAATTGAAGTAAACCAATTGTCCATGGTTATATTGCGCCCTGATCCCGGAATAGGGCCAACAAGCCGCTTGACAACGTTGGCAGGACTATTATTTAGCAAGAAAGGACCCTCTGCCTGTTTCCCATTATAAATTTCCATATTGTAAGTATAATAGGAACATGAGTCCGCTAGAGAAAAAATTTTAATGCCATATCGGGCAGGTTTACTTTTTATGTATTGCCGGAAACCGCAACGTCCTCGAAAACCTTCCAGCATTTCGTCTATTGTAGTATCTGCTCCAATAGTGTAATTTTCTTGACATCTTTTTACAAATCCCTCAAACGAATGCCTAATGGGAGCTAACTTATCTGCTGTTTTTCGAGCTTCTCGGTCATGTATATTGTCAAACCGGATACAGCGCATTATAAACTGAAACCTAGACAAAGTCATCACACATCGGAAGTATTCTATTCCGGTGCCATCAGTGGCCCATAAATCCGAAAGATTTAGGTGTGAAGCACGTGAAACGCCGGCCAAATACAACAATCCCATAAATGCTCTTACTTCAATAGCGTCTGTATCTCTGGCATCTCTTTTCCGTGTATAGTTAGCACGAACGGACTGAATTTTTATATTTGTACATACCACTATTTCTTCTATAACTTCATCAGGGAAAAATAACTTCCAAGAGGTTATTGGTGTTACAGCAAATTTCGATTTGTTTGTGGGACCTTCCCGAAATCTTACAATATTCGCTGGTTTTACTTTTGCGACACGGCTTATCGGAGGATATTTACACCACAACATCCCAGATTTTCCCACATAATTCTCAAGGCGTTTAGACAAAGGCACATCGTCGTATGACTCATCATCATCACTATCATTCTGATCAGGATCTGACTGCTCCGAGTTCGTATCATGGTCGCTTTCTTCTAGAATATCTTCTTCAGGGTCCGAATCACCTCCAACTATCTCTTCGTCTGTTTCTACTTCCTCATACAATCTTTGTAAATGTTCGATTTCTTTTTCATGATCCAGTCTACAAAATAAATACATTTCTATAATATGTTATCTGCTATTATCTATTTGATTTTGCCACATTCATTTGATTATTACCCCCAATTTCCCTGTAAACAATTAATAATTTGGTACAAACCTTAAAATCCTCGCGCGTCGGTTAAAACGACCAATTGTCAATTTTCAGCTTCTAGCAACACTCTCTAACAAAAACCAAAAGTAGACTGGCCCGCCGGTTCGACTTAGGAAGACTCCAAAGCGCGTCGGAAAATGGCGTCCCAAATAAATGTGGGAGGGGGAAAAACACAACCTTGGCGGCAAATCGACCAGGATGCGAGCGTTCTCGGGATAATAAGAAAGTTGTGAAATATTGCTCGAGCTATAATACCGGTCCTGAAAAACGTTGGAAATTTTCAGCAATACTATGTCTTGTTCTATTTACCATTCTTTGTAGTTAAAGTAACTAAGCCAAAACCCTCACATACTAATTTTTAATAAAATCGTAGCATCCGCCATTTTATCTTCATGTAAAAGGGCTCGTACATTTCAGCCTTTTGCTAGCTATTCCATTGCCAGTTTTTTTCTCGTGAGCACTGCGCATGCTCTTCAGACTTTTGACTGCTACAAAAAGGCTGACAAAATTATAGGAACAATTCTATATTTCAAGGTCAACTCCGCGCAATTTGGTTATATATTTAGATTTTTTAGACAAAACTGTAATATTAATATCGGTAGACACAATATTAATCATTCACATTTACGAGTTCGTGTCTCTCAATATACGTCAATATACGTGAAATTAGTTGCGACAATGTATGAAGTACGATGTAGACTTTTGCTGGCAACTCATATTGCTAGCAATACACTTGCAGTGAAACGGCTGAAATGTACGAGCACTTTATGAAATATTTACCAAAAAAAAAATCGTAAACTCCTACCCCAAAACCTCTGACCATAATCACAAAACTCGTCCGCCATGTTGCAATATTGATTTTGATAAACAAAATCATAATTTCCGACCCTGAAAACCCCCAAACACCAATGTTGAGTCGAATCAGACCATGATCACAAAACCGCCAAATTGGAGACTCATTTTTTTTCTCTATCATGAATTTCATAATGCGTTGGCATTGGAATTATGAACACCTGATAAAATTTCAAGTAAATCGGACAACTAGAAGTGGCTCAAAATTCAGTTGCAGTATTTGACCTAACCTAGTCAAACATTACATGCAAACAAACATGCAAGTTAAATACAATCTTGTAAAAATGGTAAAAATCTTTTTTATAAACTCTTCTAGGTACCTAATTACTAAAATAAAGTTCGTAAAACTTGCAACATATAAGTCCGACCCTGTCCAAGCAAATCATGGATGTTTCAGAAATTATTAAAATTATGAGATTGCTAAGGAAATGTGCAAGAAATTCCTCATAAATTGTACATTCCATCTAGGTGGCGTACTAGTACAGTGCCTTAAATTATGCCATTCTTGCAAGGTTCTATTGAAAGAGCCTAGATGTCACGCGCGATTGCATCAAACACTTTTTTTACAGTGACTGACTAACTATTTTCTTTCTCTATAAACAATGGTATAGAGGTCTCCGACACAAAATACAGGGCGTGTCGTGGCCCGTGGGGCATCTGAGACTATAATATGCTGTCAGCATGCCCAGTTTAAGCGGTCTCAGCCTATATTTTCAGGCATAACGCGGCGCTACGAGTGTTGTACTACCATCTACTACACTCATACGGTATAAACGAGACACCGGTGTTGTCTTATGTTCCGAGGGATAGTGAGTCCATTGTGGAGAATGAGGAGTGCCGAATCTATTGAATCTACTCATTCCCCACCCTCAGGCGAATACAAGCAAATGAGCCCAATGTTGTCCCTCTTGACCTCCAAAGTAGGATGATTTAAGTCACGGAGTTTTCCGCTCCAGGTAAAACAAATATCGTTTGAAGAGCGAAGGAAAAACGGACTGAATATCGAGATCATTTTTTCGAACTCAGCAGGCTCTATTCAATCCCTTCTGATGAAATGGTGGTCCTGAACTCAAGAGACCTTGATGAAATGATAGAGACACTGCCCTCGAATTTGGAGATGATTGCCCTAATATGGCAGAAATCTTAGCTGCACGAATGCAGAAGGTTGTCATCCATGATTCACTTCGTCTGCTCAGATCACATGATTCTCGGTCCCAATACTCACCCTACAGATGAGGAAAGTGGTTATTGGGGTAAACAATACCAGCGCGCCCTCTGGGTTGTTGGAGCTCCAGAGACAGGGCCTTCCTGGGCATTCCTTACGAATAATTTCATAACATTAATATTAGTAATAATGGAAATTTTCAAATAAAATTCTCACTCACATTCAATCTTTCGAATAATTCAAAATTCAGCACACATATCAAGGACCGACGAGAATACAGGAATTGCAAAATAATAATGTTATATATAATAGTTATAGTTAATCTTCAAATGGAATTTTTCCCTAATTCCAGTTGTACAAATAATTTAAAATTTCACTCACATGTTAAGAACCGATAGAACTAAAAATTGAATAATTAATTGATTGTTTTAAAAAAACTGAAGGAACACGCTTCTATAGTAGTATGGGCTGAAGAGTACAAAATAATCTTTGAAAAATAACCTTTATGTCAAAAAAAAACATTCACTAATAGTTCCCAAGTAACACACCTATAAATATTGGTACAATATTTTGAACATATTGGCGAAATATTGGAAATGCAATATTGGCGAGAAAAAAAATGTGAACATTTGGCGATATTGGTTCAATATTACTTGAATAATAGTGGCGAAATATTCTCGAACTGATATTGGCCTCAAAATATTTGGCGATATTGGTACAATATCGCTGATATAATATTCTGACAATATTGGCACAATATTCAATAGTTATATTGTCGAGAAGTAAAATGTGAACATTTTGCGATATTGGTCGAATATTGTTTGAATATTTCAAAAATAGTTTTGGTGAAATATTCTTGAAGCAATAATGGCCTCAAAATATTTATCGATATTGGTAAAATATCATTTGGATATATAGAAGGATGTTAATATACCTTGGTAAATTATTAAATGTCCTTTAGTTGAAGAAGGTGACACCAGAGTCTGCCTTTTGATCGCCATAACCACTGAGTGAGCTGTCTTGAAAACAAGTTAAGGGAAGTATTTAATATAATTTCGTAGGTTTTAGAAGACGTTCTATAAGTAGAGCCACCTAGCGGAGTTTTATCTAGGTTTGATCATGATATAATTTTGATATGTTTCATTAAATATTCGGACACTATTCAAATTTCATCTCAATGTAGATGTAGGAAACAATATGGAGACAATATTTTTTAACGATATCGATAAATATTATTGAACCAATATTGACCCAATATTAATTAAAAAGATTTGTTGAATATTGGCGAAATGATATTCAACCAATGTGTAATCACACTTGGAGATACCTAATAGTTTTTATTCCTAGAATCGATATGAGGGGAATATTGGGATTGCAATATCTATTCTAGATGTTGAAAACGAAGTTTAGACAATATTGTTGTATCGATATTGGTAAATATCATTCAACCAGAATTGACTCAATATGAGTTATCACAATTTGTCAAATAGAGTGGAAATGATATTCAACCAATATGCTATCAAAATTGGAAATACGATATGTTTTTTTCCTATAATATATATATATATATATATATATATATATATATATATATATATATATATATATATAACCAATATTGTATTATCGATAATGGTAGAAATTATTCAACCAATATTTACCCAATATTTCATGTGATAATCTACATTCAAAACTAGTTCAACCAATATTCCACCAATATTATTAAAATAATATTGTTTTTTGAATATACACCCATATTGGATCAAAATTGATTTTTCATTTACAATATATCTATATTGGCCCAATATGGATACAAGATTCAGCCGATATGATGTGTTACCTGGGTTATAATAATAAAAAATAAAGATAACTGATATCGAGCACCAAGCCCTTTCTTCAAATGAAAATAAATCAACTTTCCATTCCATAATTACTATGGAAGCGATTTCTTTTTTTTTTTCTCTATGTGAATCTGAGTCACTTGATGATTCTGACTGTATTTGAAGCAACAGAAAGGCTTCTTCTGCTGGCCATGAAGAAAGCATATAGAATAACATCGACAGACACACTTCATATCATAACAGGGATCACACCAACACACATAGATGCATAGAACATAGAATACACACATTATCGAACATACAAACACCACATCGAACACAACAGAATGGATCACAAAGACAAAACACTCCCAGCCAAAATATACAGAACAGAACAAGAAACAGAACCAGCAAACATAAACATCTACACAAAAGCCACAGAAGAGAAAACAGGCAAAATCATAATACACCATGACTCGGAAAGAGCAGTACACCAAATATACAGCACGAACACCAACATCAAACACCCATTGATAATACAAAAACACTAACAAGATAGATTGGATAGAGAAGAAAGAAAGGTAGAGCGTATTGTAGAAAGACATATAAATGACATTCACATTCAAGCAGTACATAATAGGCCAATAAACAGAGCAATTTTTCTCATAAAATTCAACTTCATTTGCTTCTTTTTTGCAATTCGGTCGTCACGGAGGGTTGAATAATTAGTAATAAAGTTATCACCCCATGGGTGGGTGCAACCCCCCAAAATCGTAAAAACTTTTTTCTGGAAGGTATTTTCAGGACATTTCAGCTCTGGGCAATAAATATGAGTGTAAATCGGTATTAATAATGGGGGCGAATTATTTTCAACAATTAAACCCCCTCCCGGGGCATCAACCCCTTCCCGAAATCGTGTTTTTGGGGGTATTTTCTATGAATATGTAAAATTGTCAGTCCTGAGTAATGAAACTGAGCAAAAATTTGTAAAAATAATAGGTATGAATTGATAGAAACGATTTTCCCGCACCCGCATTCTGGGCATATCACCCCCATCGCAGAAACATTGGGGTTAGAGGGAAGAGGGAGAATATTTGAAAACACTCCACAAACTACTCTTAGATATAAATGTGGGTAAATAATCGTTGAGAACTGTCGTTATTGAGATTTAGAAGTATTGTTTTTAAAATTATTCCCAAATTCGAGAGAAGATCAACTCATTGTATAAATCAAACGCGGACCGGAGGTAACGAAATATGACTGTTTTTCAACGATATCAAAAAGGGGTTTGTACAGATATCTGTGGTACATTTATTACAAACATTGGTACATTTTAGACAACTCATATGACAATTATGTCTGGACTTGCAAGTACACTCTATAAAAATGTTTCCTCGCTGCATCAATTGTAGGTGGCAAACTTTCAAGTTTTACTGGCTTCAAACTGTTTGTGTTTCTGGCAACGACTGGTAAAATTATCGTTACAAAGGCGTCCACGTGATTTCCCAGTGGATCTGGTCAACCCTTCGAAGTATTCAAAATAACATTTCTTGTGGTACTGTGCCTTCACAGCCACTAAATCAGTCAACGCTATCCTTCTCATTATATCTTGACTGAATTAATTGAGATTTTCCTCCAACTTCCACCTTGTATTTCCATCTGAACTCAACCACATAAGGTGTTCTGGATATTTTAGTTGTGAGACTGGGCAGCGGAGATGGTTCATGAACTGAATCCATACACAACAATTTGGCGACGATAACAAACCTAAGGCGATTTGTTGTCATGCATTTCAAGCCTTTTCCTTTGAGGACGTTTAAAATTGTTTTTTGTTGTTATATATGTATGGTTTATTATGAGTATAGCCATTTTGTGTGAGCTAGGATAACAAACTTGAGGTGATTTGTTGTCATGCGTTTAAAGCCTTATTGTTATTTTTTTTGTTTCAATAGTCAATAATATATAAATATAATGGATATTACTTTGAGAATTAACCGATTCCGAAGAGTTAATCTTTTCAGAGTATGTGCAGAGTATGTGAGTTATTTAGTTGATGCATGTGAGAAATAAGAGGTATTATATCTGCCATAGGTTCAGTACGTTGTTAACATTAGTGTCTGTTTCACTAAAGCTTTCACATAAAATTTCCCGGTTTCGGTAAATTTCTTTTAAAGTAAGGGGAGAATTTGTGACGTTATTTTTTTTAATCATTAACTAATCAGGGTATATCGAAATTTTTAATCATATTTTACATGCATTTTACCACTATTTGCCTTCTGCATTTATTTCATAATGTTCAAACACTAATAATACCTATATGCTATCACAATGTTGCTTCTTCGAGAGTGTATTCACTGATAATCCATCCAACTATTTCTCAATTGCGTCCCCATTGCATAATGCTACCAGGTATATCCATGTTATATTTGAACTTTCAAATATATCTTTTTAAAAAACACAAATACTTTTAAAACTTTATTACAAAATAAACACAACTACTTGGTTGGAATATCAAAATCAACTAACTAACTTTTGACCTCGCAGGGTCTATTTATGTATTCCAAGTAGCTTCATCAGCAGCAGACTTAAAATAACAAAGAGTATCTGTTCTGCTGATTCTACGTCTTGGATTTATGGGAAGCCGTTATCTCAAGGTGACCCGATAAGGGACTGCGTAGATTAAGGCATAATTACAATATAACAACTCCCCTTTTCAAAGAAAAGTTGGTGCTTTGCAGCAACTTTTATCAAGCAATAGATTTATCAAAACTAGAGGTTAATTCGACATCTTCTTCAATTGGTTCTCCTATTCGGACGCTGGGTCTTCTTCTAGGGATGAATCTTGAAAGGGTTCTGAGGGATGTTCTTGGTGGTCTTGGTGGATGATCGTCGGTTGACGAGGTGATTCCAATTCTAATTCCTTTCCTTCGGCGACATTTAATGGAGGTATAAAAAATAATCACTAAGACAATAAGGGCGATCGTGAAATACGTAAACCAGGAAATATGTTTGTTTACGAAGGGTTCATTGATCAATTTATCCAAATCGTCAGAGTATTGGTTCAGTTTATGTTCAGCAATACTAAGGTCCTCGGTATTTAGTTTACTGAGTTTAAGCGGCTTGAGTTCCGGGAGTTTTGATTTCTCCGGTAGGTGCTCACAACACTGATATGGAATTTGAACTGCATGATTTTTATACGTGATGTTTTTGAGTTCGTCGAGAAAGTATTTCGAATAAACTCTGGTATTTCCAATATAAGCATTGCACTCAGGCTGAAGTTTTAGGAGAGAGTTGGATTCTATGATTTTTGTAATCACTTCTCTGTTGACACATTTGATCGTGACTGGTAGCGGATCAGATATAGAAATCAACCATAAATTTTGGGAGATTTCCTGAACATTGTAGTCCTTTGCGTAAATCAATGTTGATTGACAGGATTCTGGGATTTTCAAAACTTGTTTGAGAAGTTGGGCTTCACAAATGGCGTTATTGTCGATTGGGTACGGAAGCACTTCGGAACAGATTCGCTCGTCGCGTTGGATCACTTTACAATTTTCTAAATTCCGAAGGGAAATGTACAACATTGAATCATCGTCACGCGCAATGAATTTTTGAAAAGCTAATAAAATATGATGAAGTCCTGTTCGAGTATCCAAAATCGGTATTGGGTACAAGTGATAAAGGGTATATGTTTCATGTTCCACGAGCGGAATTTTCAAAACAAATACTACTTTATGATCTGTTTGAAATGCCTGCAATTCAATAAGTTCAAAATATTGAGCAATATATCCAAGATTTGTTGGTAAAGGCAATTTGTTTTTGCTGAGTGTTTGCGATATTTCCCGAAGGGAAAAGGCCAAGTCTCTTGAGGTTATAATTGAATTATGAATAATTTTTAGGCGAGCGAAAGTGATCGCATTTGTAATATCATCAATGGCATTTTCAAGGAACAAATAACTTTCCATGAGTGATTCACATATTTCGAGGGCTTTTACTTGTGCTTCATAGAATGCCAAGGTATCTGACATATCCATTAGGGTTTTTTCAATTTCTTTGATATCCTGGTTGAATGTTTCTTCATCAACCTGTAATTTTTGAATAGTTGAGTTGAAACTCTTGATAACGGAGGTGGTAACCGAAATTTGGTTTTTCAAAAGGTTTTCAATTTGATGTTCATCTTGACTGATTTTATTTATGCAATCTGTGAAGTATTCACCATCAGATGCATCAAGATTTCCTGTGATGGCTTTCCAAAATGTGCCAACACCATTTATTAGGCCACGTTTGGTCCTTTTTTCGAAACTTCCAGTATCAGCGAAGATTTCTCTATATTTTAGTCGTAATGAATCTGATATTTGACTAAGGAGGCTGATATGTGTCTTTACTTGAGCTTTAAATGATATTATACTGGATTCATCCTTTTCGAGGAAATATATCAAATTTTCTAAAATTTTATCGTTATTGTCTAAAGCTTCTTTGATAGATGATAAGTCTTTGTAAACCAAAAGGGTCCATTTTTCATTGGATATTTTGAGGGTTCCTTCTTCATGGAAGAAAACTCCTATTGAGCTATTAACTTGTTCAATGGTGTATTGGGAATTGGCTGTTGATGACAGCAGGAGTGTCCTGAAAGAAATTAATCTTCGTGAAAGGGTTTCAGTCTATCAAAATTGACTTTAGTTTTATTTTTAGTTTTCCAATTTACTAACATTGCGGAATTTGGGTAGATTTCTATGATTTCGAAAGGTCCATTAAATTTATTTTCAAGTTTATTTGAAATTTGGGACTCTTTTACATAAACTTTGTCTCCTACTTTGTAATCGGGGACAGTTTCGGAAACCGTTCGGTCAAATCTAATTTTTGCTTTTTCTTTCTGTCTATCTGTCTTGGCTCTAGCAGCTTTATAATAGAATGACATTTTATTATTTAGGTCCCTAACATATTTTGAGATGAGTTCTTTTTGATTGTAGACCGTCTCTGCAGGTCTGCTAGCTGTATGTCCAAATACTAACTCTTGAGGGGTAAAACCGTGTGTTTTATTTTTTGTATTATTATAACATATGACAGCATAAGGTAAAACATTCAATTGGTGTTCGTCGGGATTTTCTGCTTTATGAGCACGCATCATTTCGGCGAATGTCGCGTGGAATCGTTCTATAGATCCATTAGACTGGGGGTGGTTAACACTAGAGTATGTTATTTTAATATCATATAAGGTACAAAGGTCTTTCATAATTTGACTAGTGAATTCACGACCGAAGTCGCAATGAATTCTCAAAGGTACACCAAAATGTTGGAAGTAAATAAGTAGGGTGTTTACAACAGATCTTATAGTTTTATCTTCCAAAGAATAAGCTTGAGTAAACTTAGTTAACTCGTCTCTTACTGTCAGTACGTAGTATTTAGTTGGAACTTCAAAAATGTCAACGTTAATACGTTCGAAACAAGTTTTTGGAGTTTCAGTGATGACAAGGGGTGTACTGAGTTTTTTTCGGCAAATTTTGACTTTTTGACAAATTTCGCATTTCTTAACGAAATTTTCAACGTCTTTCACAAGTCCTTGCCAATTATATTTTTCTCTAACTCGCCTAACCGTTTCATTGATGCCACGGTGTAAGTTGGTTTTTCCTAGATGACTCTGATCTAAGATTATAGGGATCTGGTCTGCATCAGGGGTTGTTGTTATGTTTTGACAGACTTTCAACTTTATGTCTTTATCTGCAAATATAAATGAGAATATTTCCAATATAGGTAATTCCAGATTATTCTCAATTGAATATACTTCTTGGGAATTGAATTCATCTTGGGATGAATAAATGATGTAAAATAAAGTTTGTACGACAGTTGTAGGGTCATACGGAAGAGGGACGATGAAGTATTTCCTATTTTTGACCGATTTACTGGCAAGTATATTAACTTTATCATGATGAAAATCGGGATGTTCTCCGAAAAAATCTTCAATGATTTCATAATGCATTGCGTCTAGTTTATTTTGCCAAAAAAAACTAACAATATTTTTATGATGTTTATCAAGTAGTTGAGAATTGTCAAATTCTACTTTGGAATAATCGATCAACGATTTAGTTTTATAAAGGTTCATGAAGTTTTCGTATTCTTCTTGAATAGTTTCCACGGGGATTTCAGGTTTTTCTACAGGGTTTTCTCCTTCATTTTCTTCTTGACTTTCCTTTTGACTTTCGTCTTGTTTTTCTTCAGGTTCGCTTTCAGTTTCTTCAGGGTTATCTAGTTTCTCACTTTCGTCAGTGTTGGATGTGAGAACAGAAATTTTCTTTTGAAAATTTGCACATTCCTTGAAGTGGTTGACTTTAATGCGGGATAGAGCATCGGCATTTTTATTTATTTTGCCGGGTTTGTATTCTATCTCGTAATCATATTCTTCAAGTTTAAGTCGCCAACGTGCCAATCTACTTCCGGGGTCTTTTATTGAAAAGAGCCAGGTGAGAGGTCTATGGTCAGTGACAAGTTTAAACTTTCTTCCAAAAAGGTAAGGGCGAAAATGTTTTACTGCCCAAACAATGGCAAGAAGTTCTCTTTCAATTGTAGAGTACTTCGACTCAGCGTTACAGAGGGTTCTGGACGCATAGGCTATTGGGAGATCTTTGCCAATAGGTCCCTGAGACAAAATTCCTCCAATAGCAAAGGCACTCGCGTCAGTTGTCAATAAAAATGGTTCTTCGAAGTTCGGGTAGATGAGAATTGGGCTAGATGTAAGCGCATTCCTTAATTCATCAAATGATCGTTTGCATTCAGTGTCAAAATTGAAAGGGGTGTCTTTTTGTAATAATCGTGTAAGGGGTTTTGAAGTTTTGGCAAAGTTATATATGAACCGTCGGTAATAACCGGCTAAACCTAAAAAGGATTTACTTTCTTTTTGGTTTTTTGGTTCGGGAAAATTTTGAATGCATTCTATCTTTGAAGGGTTTGGTCTAACTCCGTCCTGGGTGATCACATGTCCAAGATAGGCAACTTCTTTTCTCAAGAACTCGCACTTATCTGGCTGAATCTTTAAATTGGCTTTTTGAAGTCTTTTAAACACTTCGGTGAGTCTAGCTATATGCTCATGGATGGTAGGGGAATATACAATGATGTCGTCCATGTAGACGAGACATCGTTCATTTTGTATGCCCAGGAGAATGTTGTCCATTACTCGCTGGAAAGTAGAGGGAGCATTCTTCAGACCAAATGGCATACGAACAAATTCATAGTGGCCATTGTCAACAGAAAATGCTGTTTTTTGAATGTCATTTGGTTGAATTTCGATTTGATGAAATCCTGAAGCCAGATCGAGCGTGGTAAAGTACTGGCACTTTCCAAGCTGATCTAAAAGGTCAGAGATATTTGGCAATGGATACTTATCATCTACAGTCAACTCATTGAGTTTTCTGTAGTCGATAACCACTCTCCACTTTTGTTTTCCTGAGGCGTCTAGCTTTTTGGGTACAACCCAAACAGGTGACGACCAAGGCGAAATCGATGGTTGAATAATGCCTTGATTTAGCATTTTGGAGATTTGGGTTTTTACTTCCTCTTTGTGTACCTGTGGGTACCTGTAGGATTTAGTAAAAACTGGTTTAGCATCCTTTGTTTCTATACCGTGTTTTATCTCGTTGGTAAATGTGAGATTATCTCCTTCTAAATAAAAAATATCTTCGTACTGAAGACATGAATCAGTTATCAATTGATCCTCTTCTTCATTCAAGTGTTCAGTTCTCAGTTGATTTTTAATTTCTTGGATTCGATTTACTGGGTGCGTGTTTTGGGGATGTGTTAGGTTCATATTCAAAATTACTTCTTCGGCTGGAAGGAGTTGTAATTTTATTTCCGAAAAATCAATTAATTTGGGTATGGCGTTCGTATTTATTATAGAAGTATAAAATGTACCAATTTCGTCGATTTTTACTAAGGCGTTAGGAAGTCTAACTTTTTCTTTTTCTTCCGCTAGCAGTATAGCGTCGGTATTCCTAAGGTCACAACTTAATTTAAAAATTCATTCCATGCGGGGTTCAATTTTAATTTGGTTTGGTTTTTCAATATGATTGTGATCTAGTTGATTTTCTTCTGGAACTTTGAATAATGGAACTGTCTTGAAATTTGTTACTAATTGTTTGTTTTTCAAATATATTATGCAGTTATAATGTTCTAAAAAATCAGATCCGAGTAGGCCATCAAAGTCAATATCTAAATTATAAATATATACCTTGTGTGGGTCTTTTGGTTTAAAATCAATCAAAGTGGATTCATTGACAGTTATTTTCTGATCAGTAATGCCTTGTATAGTGACATTCTCAGGGAATCTATAGGAATATTTTTCACATGTTTTGGGATTAAAAATGGATATACCTGCACCAGTATCGATGAGAATTCTAAAAGTATTCGAAGCGTCTTTGATGTAGTAAAGGTTCTTCGAATTCATGGAAAATAATGAACTCATATGAAACTCTGTTCCGGGAAGTTCAGATCTGGGTGATAATCTTGAATGTTCAATGACTGAATTTGGGTTTGGATTTCGTACATGGGATCGACTGATTGGTTGTTGCTCATTTGGAATTGATTCGGTGGGTGGTTTGTATTCGGGAGTGACAGAAAATCCTGGTATGTAGAAGGGTCTTCTGGAGGTTGTGATTGTTGCAGTGTGTCATTTTGATAATATTGATTACTATCAGTATAGTAATCATAATCGTTGTTACTAGGATAATAATCATCGGATTGAGGATAATTAGCAGAATAATTATCTTGATTATCACCTGTATGATAATCCTGATTTTCGTATGTCATAAAGTGAGCTCTTTGTTGGTTAGGACGTTCTGAAACGTTTGGATTTCTTTGGATCACTGGTGGTCGATATTGGTTTTGGTTATTTTGGGATTGGGGTCGAAACTGGAGTTGAAACTGGGGTTGATTCGTTTGAGGTTTATTGTATTGTTGGTTAGGTTGAGGATTCTGTTGTCTCGAGAAGTTCTGGTTATATTGGGAACTTGGTTGTCTTGAATAATTCTGATTGAAATTTTGAGGAGGATTTTGGGGTGGAATTCTTTGCTGTCTTACTCGACATTCAGTGGAAATATGACCTACACGACCGCAA
This sequence comes from Chrysolina oricalcia, assembly GCA_944452925.2. Classification (NCBI taxonomy): domain Eukaryota; kingdom Metazoa; phylum Arthropoda; class Insecta; order Coleoptera; family Chrysomelidae; genus Chrysolina; species Chrysolina oricalcia. The sequence goes on from OX101826.2 coordinate 22,753,076, forward strand.
GAGTGACAAGTTCTTTGAAATGCGGGTGGTTGATTCCTCCTAACCATTTGTTGAGAACGTGGCTGATTTGGTCTTTCAGATTTTTGATTTTCGAAATAGGAAAGTTGCATTTCTCTCCTAATTCTGATGTGAGCTTCAAGTAGGTCTCCAGGGTTGGAAGCACGGATTATTTGACCTATTCGAGGTTCAAGACTGGTTAAAAGTGTGTTTAATGCCATAGTCTCTATAAGACCACATTGAGCGGTTTTCTGTTCTACAGTAAGACCAGATTTTTGAATGCAGGAGTGCATTTTGGCATTGTGGACTTGCAGACGATTGAAAAATGTTATAGGTGATTCATTAGGTAGTTGTTTAATACGTTGAAGATCGTGAATTAATGAAGTGAGATCACGAGCGTCACCAAAATATAATGTTAAAAGATGTCTAATTTCGTGGTAGGTTACAGGGTTCCTAGAACTTATTAGTTGTGCAGCTCTACCTCTGAGTTTATTCTTTATGTGAATCACTAATAGAACTCGTTGGTCCACTGTGGCCATGCGATATGCACAGTCACATGCATTTAAAAAGGTGTTCAAAAAAATTTGGTCTCCTTCAAACTCAGGCACTAAAGAAAACACTTCAGATAATTTATACGGCTCAATTGCATCGCCTTCATGTTCAGGTCTATGCTGATTATCTCTATCTTGGTTATTTTCAGCCATTTTAAATAAACTTATTGGATACAGGTAAATCAAACTTTGAAATAGTCGAACAGTACGACATTTCCAGCACGGTAATTGGCTGTACAATTACCAATATTGTTCAACTAGGAATAATTAATCAGTATGATTATTGGTTAATTGCAAACAAATATAAACGAGTTGATTCAAAATTGTCTTACAATAGTATGATGCTCATTCTGACTCGTCTTGTTCTCGAAGTCGTTCAGCTAGGGGCTTCACCAGGTGTTCCTTCCGCTGCTCTTCGAGTGTTGACTCCTCTGGGGTTTTCGGTTCGTCTTCTGTTGAGGGATAGAGATCCGCCGCTACTAGTTGGGGTGTCTCCGTGTTCTAGTAACGTTTTTCAGATCCTACCGACTGCGCCAATTGTTATATTTGAACTTTCAAATATATCTTTTTAAAAAACACAAATACTTTAAAAACTTTATTACAAAATAAACACAACTACTTGGTTGGAATATCAAAATCAACTAACTAACTTTTGACCTCGCAGGGTCTATTTATGTATTCCAAGTAGCTTCATCAGCAGCAGACTTAAAATAACAAAGAGTATCTGTTCTGCTGATTCTACGTCTTGGATTTATGGGAAGCCGTTATCTCAAGGTGACCCGATAAGGGACTGCGTAGATTAAGGCATAATTACAATATAACATCCATTTTACATTTAAGTCATCATGTTTTGGTTACGTCATATTTCACGTTATCCCAAGGTTATTAATTGTCATTCGTGATTTAGTTGTTTACTTTTGGAACTCTGTCAACACTTTTCATTCCACGTCTGGGGTGTGCGCACTAAGCGAAGTACGCCATAGACTTGTGGTTGTTGTGACTTCTTTCTGCATTCAGTTGGAGTAGCACGGAGTGACTTTTGTTGGTTTCATAACTGAAGATGCGAAATGGGTTATGTCATGCAGTAATACTTAGGCGTGTTTCATTTGAGGATAGGGCTTCATAATATCTTTCTAGCTTGTGGCAAAAGAATAATAAGTTGAGAGTGTAATACTCTTCGAGAAGTGTACTCGGCAACAATGCACATGGATTTGACATTTTGATCTAAAGTTTGAGAAGAAGAAGATTAATTCGTTTTGACTGTCGTCTGTCACCAGTGTGCTGGGCTTTCCACTTTTGACATGAGTGGTGAATGAGTTGTAAGAATTTGATTTCTATTTGAATCGTCCGTAAAGGGATTATATCTTGCAACTGCTAAAAGGTTTCAGTTTTCATTTAGTCGATTGAATTGCTGTGTATGTATATTTCTGAACCTTACCTCTCGGGGGATTATATAAACCAATTATTTCTGGTAAGTCTCGCACATGGTATTCTTCTATCATTTGGCAATTCTTCATGTATTTTAGGATCTGATTTGTTAGGCCTTTTGGGTACTTGACCCTATGTGCCGTTGTTAACCCTTTGACCAGGATATTTTCATCTGACATCTGAAAGAGCCTACCGAAAGCATCTTCCACTGTGGGAGCACCTAGGCCTGTTCTGGACAGAGGTAGTTATTAGGTCATCCAAGTTGTTGAACAAAGTGTCAAGTTCTTGTTTCAGGGTTTATGTATAGGGCACTATTATAGTTCTGTTCCATTATATTTCTTTCCTTCCTGGAGGAAGGTCCTGGACTCCGTAGATGTATGGTATGTCTTCCTTGTGACCATCTTTCACCTACTATAGCCATTGAGTAGGGCCTTCAGGTACTGCTAGCGTGACTTTCGAGGAAGCAACATTGCAGTCTACATCAGCTGTGTGGTAGCAGCCTAGTTGAACCGACGTTGCACTCCAAGTACCAACTAATAGCACTAAGTATCCTACTGATATCCTTTTCAATTCTCAAAGTCTAAGGCTACTGTGTAAACGCTACAAGGTAAGGTGCACCATACTATTGCGGATTGGTTAAGACAAATTATTTTCTCCTACCCTATAGCGGTAGATATATTTTGTATTGAATATTGGATACGTTTAACCTTGTCTACGTACTAGTGTCTGTATACTTTCACCTCAAAGGTTGGTTAATGTTTGAACATATATTTGGTCACTGAACTGCACCTGTAGACCGATTGTAAGGTCAATTTTGATAATCAGTTATTTATATAGCTATTTAGTTTTTGTGTAAGAACGTTACCCGGACAGTCAGTTCACTATAATTTTGTTGTTTGATAATTATACTTCTTCAAACAGTAAGCTGTTTATCATTTAGAGTGTGGTAACTTTAATTTTTAATACTATTCGTGTTATATGGGAATCAGTATAAATAATCTATAGGGTGAGCCTGCATCATATTTCTGGCGCCCATGTTCTTACATCTCATCACAATTTATTTTGTATGACCCACTCCCGTCTCCACTTGAGTTAGTCGCGAGCCACCCTGTCACTCTGACAGCTTCGTTGCCATTATAAAAGCTGAAAGCTAAGTAAAACCCGTGGCAAAATTGGCGCCCTAACGATTCCAGGGTAAAATAAGTATAATTATTAATGTTGAAATTGAGTCTTTCGAATTTTTTTTTCTTGTTTTGAAGTGGTTGTTCTATACGGGGTAACACAAAAAGAAAAATAATTTTCTTGAAAATAAAAGTCTTTTGATATTTTAATTTTTTTTTGAATTTCGGTCTTATACAGGGTGATACATTGTCAGTGACCATATATAATTTTTTTTTTTATTGTTTTACCTATATAGGAGATTATTGCTCTTTGGAATATAACTATTTGACTCCTTGACACTAGTCAGTATTAGAGAATATTTTTTGAAAGGGGATTTTTTTTTCTGATCTATTGAACTTAGGAATATAATTCAAAAATGGAAGGGAAATTTCATGTAGAGCGTCTTGATAAAGAAGAGTTAGCGTATGAATTGGCTACTCGATGAGTTACTGATAAAAACACGGTGGCAGATATGAGAAAATGTTTGAGAGGTTATTTGAAGTTGGAAAAAAGTTCTGTAACTGTCAAGTATCCACCGTACCCTTTTTCATTTAAAGATGATTCTGATTATATTGAGTTGAAAATGGCAGAAATGCAAATATTGATTTCTGAATTTGAAGGGGACGAGTCTGATCCAATTTTCTTAAAAATTAGTACAAAATTGCAACATTTGTTCATGAGAGCAGAGCGAGCAGTTGCAACTTCAGATCAGGAACATGTTAATAAGTCAAAATATTTAGTTGAACTTCTTAATTACCAATCTCAACTGAAATCACGAGTTAGGAAATATAAAAGGTTGTCGCAACAAAATCACTCGCCTCTAGAATTGAGTGTACTCATGTCTTCTACTGGCATTTCAAGTTCTTCGGAATCTGAGGACTCGGAGGATGACATAGCTGTTAATATGGTTAGTCAGTCAACTCCTTCAATTTCTTCAAATCATAACAAAGGTGTGCCTGTGTCAAAATGGAACTTGATTAAATTTGATGGTAATGTTTCTCGTTGCTCACTTAGTGCCTTCTTGGAAAATGTGGGGGAACTTTGCATTTTTCGAAATGTTACGGAAGCTAAGTTGTTTACTTCGGCCAGTGATCTTTTTACAGGACAAGCTCTTATTTGGTTTAGAGCAATTCGAGGAACGATTAATTCATGGCCACAGCTTGTGAAAGAGATGCGCATTCAATTTTTACCTCCCAATTACAATGAAAAACTATTTCAGGAAGTGAAACAAAGAACACAAGGTCCTAATGAAACAATTGGAATGTATATTGCGGTTCTGAGTAATATGTTCAACAGGCTAACAATACCAGTTCATGAAGAGGCACGGTTAAAAATTCTACTCAGAAATATTTCACCTTTTTATCAAAGCCAATTGGGGTTGATCAAAATCGATACTATAAAACATCTTTTAGAATTGGGACGTCAATTAGAAGCGCGCAAGGAGTCAATTGAATCTTTTGTTCCACCTCCAAAAAATAAAAATTCTCTAATGGAACCGGACTTGGCATATATTTATTCTGAAGGGATATCTACCTCAAGTCAGGTGGATGCCATACTTACATGTTGGAACTGTAATAATAAAGGACACACTTCAAAGCAATGTACCTCATCCGTTAGGACTAGATATTGTTTTAAATGTGGTCTTCCTAATTTTACAGTCAGGACGTGTCCCAAATGTAACGAGCGTTCGGGAAACCAATAAAGGAGTCCAAAGATAGCCGTAATGGTGCCTCCTTGTCCTACCCGGCGGATCTCTTTCTATCATATAAACAAAAGGTTATTCTCGATTATGTTTTAGCTCATGCGCAGAACGATGAGCGACCCTATTTGTCTGTTTTGGTCTTTGATATAACTCTACTTGTGCTTCTTGATTCAGGTGCTTCAAATACAATAGTCGGTGGGCCTGGCTGGGAAGTTTTGAGGAAATTTAATTGTAAATTGAATGCTGATAATATAATTATTTGCCAAGTTGCCAATGGACAAACATGTTCAAGCATTGGTAGTGTAGACATTTCGATGAAATTGGAAAATCGTTTAAAAATTATTTCAGCTTTGATTATTCCGGCTTTACCTCATGCTTTAATTTTGGGCATTGACTTTTGGAAAAAGTTAGAGATTATTCCTGATCTTCGAAGGGGAGAGTGGGTTTTTGCAAATGATCCTCAAGTTTCTAGCGACTCGATTGCCTTACAATCTGAGGACCAATTAACTGCTGAGCAATCCCAACTTTTAAATGAAGTTGTGCAATCGGCTTTTCTTGAGATGGGCGACGAACTGGGTTGTACAGATCTAGTCCATCATGTCATTAAAACTTCTTCCCCTCCTATTAAGCAGAGGTACTATCCAGTAAGTCCGATTATGCAAACTCATATTGACCGCGAATTAAATAAATTGCTTTCAGCAGGAATTGTCGAACGTTCAAATAGTCCTTGGTCTTCTCCTATTTTGTTGGTCAAAAAGAAGGATAATACTTATCGGTTTTGTGTGGACTATCGGAAATTGAATAAAGTTTCCGAACGAGATGCCTATCCTCTACCGTATATTTCTGCAACCTTAGACAAGCTTCGTGATGCTAAGTTTCTTTCTTCAATGGACATCAAATCAGCTTAATTTCAGGTACCTCTTGATGAGTCATCGTGTCCCTTGACGGCTTTTACTATTCCTAATCGAGGTTTATATCAATTTCGCCGTTTGCCCATGGGTCTTTCTAACCGTCCAGCTACTTTTCAACGTCTCGTCGACCGTATATTAGGTCCGGAATTAGAACCACATGTTTTTGTCTACTTGGACGATATCATCATTGTCACCCAAACCTTCGAGAAACATATTGAAATATTGAAGGAAGTGTTTTCACGTTTGAAAAAGGCCAACCTGACAGTTTCTAAAGAAAAATGTCACTTTTGTCGTCCTGAACTTTTATATTTGGGTTACATTGTTGATGCCACGGGATTACGAGTAGATCCGGAAAAAGTTAGGGCAATTTTAGAAATTCCCAAGTGCATTTCGGAAGTTCGGCGCATTCTTGGCTTGGCTTCCTGGTATAGGCGATTTGTTCCAAATTTTTCAACACTGACAGCTCCTCTTTGCGATTTGTTGCACAAGAATAGAACCTTCAATTGGAGTTCGGAATGTAATAATGCTTTGAATAATTTGAAAGAATGTCTTATAAGTGCACCTGTACTATCGTGCCCGGATTTTTCTTTGCCGTTTGTCATTCAAGCGGACGCCTCTGGATTTGGGCTTGGAGCCGTGTTAACACAGTCGACTCCTGATGGTGAGAAGGTGATATGTTATTTATCTCGTTCCCTTACTCGACTGGAACGTAATTACACCACTACCGAAAGAGAATGTTTGGCAGTTCTATGGGCCATTGAAAAGCTCCGACCCTACATTGAGGGGGGGCATTTTTCAGTCTTGACCGACCACGCCAGTTTATTGTGGTTAGACAAGCTACAATCTCCTTCTGGTCGTTTGGCCCGCTGGGCAATACGTCTCCAGCAATTCGACTATACCATTATCCATCGAAAAGGAAAAGAACATGTCGTACCAGACACTTTATCTCGAGCTGTCCCTATCATTGATGCTCTCGACTGCTGTCCTATCACAAACACCGATATTTCCATCGATAAAGGTGACAAATGGTATCAAAATATGATCGTGCGAATATCAAAATCACCACATAAATTTCCCTCTTGGCAACTCTTCCAAGGAAAACTTTTTAAAAATGTAACTCCTTGTGTCCCTGAACTGGCTACAGTTTCTGATCATTGGAGAGAAGTGGTACCTCGTTCTCTGAGAAAGTCGTTAATAGAGGAAACTCATTCCGTATTGCTTCATGTGGGAGTTTTCAAAACATTCAGCAAGCTGGCACAACAATTTTATTGGCCAAAGATGCGTTCTGATATAGCTTCATTCATTCGTCACTGCAAAACTTGTCAGTCCATCAAGCCTGAACAAAAACGCCCTCCGGGGTTGATGCTGTCAAAACAGGTATCCATATCTCGTCCTTTTGAAATCCTATCAGCGGATTTGGTCGGACCACTACCAAAGTCCCGTTCTGGAAATCAGTATATTTTTGTTGTGTCTGTTTGTTTCAGTAAATTTCCCCTTTTATTTCCTCTTCGTACAGCCACGACTGCAGCTATTCTTAAAGTATTGGAAGCACATGTATTTTCAATTTTTGGCGCACCTAATTCCATCATCGTCGATAATGGATCACAATTCCGATCTAAAGAGTTTGTTAAATTTATGAACAGCTATAATATTAGAATCCAGTTTAAAGCTTTATATCATCCACAAGCCAATCCCTGTGAAAGAGTAAATACGGTTATCAAAACTATGATGCGATCATACCTGTCAGAAGATCAGAGAGGCTGGGATAGCCGCTTGAGTCAAGTAGGATTGGCGATTCGTTCTTCGAAACATGAAGCGACTGGATTCTCTCCCAATTTTATAGTATTTGGTCGAGAATTACCGTTCAAGGGAGATAACGCCCCTCCAAAAGAGATGAATTTTGATCGATCAGGACTTACTGTGGAACGTGAGCAAGTCTTCCAAAAATTATATGCTGATGTGAAAGTCAAGTTAGCTGAAGCTTACGAGCAAAATAGTAAGACCTATAATCTTAGACGTCGTGATGTTCAATATCATGTCAATCAGCTCGTTTGGAGACGAAATCATGTTTTGTCTAATGCAGCAAAATATTTCAGTGCCAAACTGGCACCGAAATTTGTAGGTCCTTTTCTGGTTTCGAAACGTGTATCTTCCTGGACCTATGAAGTGAAAGATGATGCTGGTACCTATCGCGGTGTATGGCATGTGAAAGATCTTAAAGCTCATCCACCTGATGAGTAATCATAATGTCGCTCTTGGGAAAGTGGGGTGAAGGATGGTCATCCCTGGCGTATACCTAAAGTAACTTGGACATGGTACGGTCCCCATCCAGTGGCTGGAAATACATTTGGTGTTTTTGTAGGTGTTAATGTATTTTCAGGTCCATGACAGTAACATATCTGTTTGATGTGTAGTTGATACTACAGGGAAGGCATTCATTATCGCACATTATCTTTGATGTCTCCTGTAGTGAATACCGTATTTTAGTACCACCCCTTAGTGTTCTGTTGTGAGTGGCCGAAGGTGCATTAGGTTTCCTTGTTTAATAATGTATTTTCAGGCCCATGACAGTAACATATCAGTTTTGTTTGAGGTAGAACTTCTAGAAGGACATTGGTTTTCTTTATCTTTAATGTCTTCTTGTAAGTACCCTCGGTGTAAGTGTATCCCTTGAGTATGCAATTGTGATTAGTTTGATTGATGTTCGTAATAGCTACGAGTTTGGTGTTGTCGATCTTTACGGGTTGTTGTTTTATTTATTTTTTGTATCTTTCTATCTGTCTAGGGTTGTAAACTTTTAATAATTTTGGGTTGACATTACGTATTATTTATTGTTGGGATGGCAGCTCCTTAATGCTGGACGATCCTTGTGGTGGATTTGGCTTGGGGGGTCCGTTTGGCTGGTGGATTTCCAAGCTCATTCCCTTCGGGCATTATTCTGGCTATGACGCAAACCTTCCTTTTGGAAGGGCTAGCTAATTTTGCTGACGAACTCGCCATGTCTGATGTCCTGAGGGTTTTGAATGGATTTTTTTTTGGCAAAATCGATTCAACAGGTTGAATCCACTCCACATTGATCTGTGTTGGGATAGGAAACTTGGAGGAGGTTTTCTATCGGGGTTTTTAATCCTCTCATTCTTCTATAGAATGGTGCTAAGGTCTGCTGAGATACTAAACTTAGGCGGTTTGGTTATGCGCTTTAATGCCTTTCCCTTGTTTGTTTTGTAGGAGACTTGATTGTGTTGGGTGCGAGCACGGCTCAGTCCGGCAGCCTGACAGGTCTTATAGGATCCAGCGGAGGTTCCTCCGTGATCGAGACTGTCAAGCAGGCTCCATGGAAGGGTGAACTTTGGGGGGTGTCGTCAGGCTAGCGTGGAGGTCTAGGCCGGTCATCGTGTGAAGCTCGCCTAAGGGCGGTCGGGCGATGCTACTGGGCGATCCTGAGCTCCATGGATTCGTCGCGACTGGGGAATTTGCTCGCAGTGCCACAATAAGGAATATCTCCGAATTTTTGGGACGTTATGGTTTAACCATTTTCAGCTTGGTGGAGCTACATATCACCCCAATTGAAGTGGACAATTGGTTATCTTTCGATTTTCAAATATTTTTTTATTTTTGTTTCCACGTGTGGGATTTCGTTTGGGGATCGTTTTGGCTGTTGGGTTTACTTCTGGGATGTCTGGAGCAGCGATGTGATCAAAAACACGAGACTTCTCCTGTCTTTATTGAGTTGTGCAATTTTGGGTTTTGTTGAGTTTATTCCATCTGAACTCAACCACATAAGGTGTTCTGGATATTTTAGTTGTGAGACTGGGCAGCGGAGATGGTTCATGGACTGAATCCATACACAACAATTTGGCGACGATAACAAACCTAAGGCGATTTGTTGTCATGCATTTCAAGCCTTTTCCTTTGAGGACGTTTAAAATTGTTTTTTGTTGTTATATATGTATGGTTTATTATGAGTATAGCCATTTTGTGTGAGCTAGGATAACAAACTTGAGGTGATTTGTTGTCATGCGTTTAAAGCCTTATTGTTATTTTTTTTGTTTCAATAGTCAATAATATATAAATATAATGGGTATTACTTTGAGAATTAACCGATTCCGAAGAGTAAATCTTTTCAGAGTATGTGCAGAGTATGTGAGTTATTTAGTTGATGCATGTGAGAAATAAGAGGTATTATATCTGCCATAGGTTCAGTACGTTGTTAACATTAGTGTCTGTTTCACTGTGTGTATTCACTGATAATCCATCCAACTATTTCTCAATTGCGTCCCCTTTGCATAATGCTACCAGGTATATCCATTTTACATTTAAGTCATCATGTTTTGGTAACGTCATATTTCACGTTATCCCAAGGTTATTAATTGTCATTCGTGATTTAGTTGTTTACTTTTGGAACTCTGTCAACACTTTTCATTCCACGTCTGGGGTGTGCGCACTAAGCGAAGTACGCCATAGACTTGTGGTTGTTGTGACTTCTTTCTGCATTCAGTTGGAGTAGCACGGAGTGACTTTTGTTGGTTTTATAACTGAAGATGCGAAATGGGTTATGCCATGCAGTATTACTTAGGCGTGTTCCATTTGAGGATAGGGCTTCATAATATATTTCTAGCTTGTGGCAAAAGAATAATAAGTTGAGAGTGTAATACTCTTCGAGAAGTGTACTCGGCAACAATGCACATGGATTTGACATTTTGATCTAAAGTTTAAGAAGAAGAAGATTAATTCGTTTTGACTGTCGTCTGTCACCAGTGTGCTGGGCTTTCCACTTTTGACATGAGTGGTGAATGAGTTGTGAGAATTTGATTTCTATTTGAATCGTCCGTAAAGGGATTATATCTTGCAACTGCTAAAAGGTTTCAGTTTTCGTTTAGTCGATTGAATTGCTGTGTATGTATATTTCTGAACCTTACCTCTCGGGGGATTATATAAACCAATTATTTCTGGTAAGTCTTGCACATGGTATTCTTCTATCATTTGGCAATTCTTCATGTATTTTAGGATCTGATTGTTAGGCCTTTTGGGTACTTGACCCTATGTGCCGTTGTTAACCCTTTGACCAGGATATTTTCATCTGACATCTGAAAGAGCCTACCGAAAGCATCTTCCACTGTGGGAGCACCTAGGCCTGTTCTGGACAGAGGTAGTTATTAGGTCATTCAAGTTGTTGAACAAAGTGTCAAGTTCTTGTTGCATTTCAGGGTTTATGTATAGGGCACTATTATAGTTCTGTCCCACTATATTTCTTTCCTTCTTGGAGGAAGTTACTGGACTCCGTAGATGTATGGTATGTCTTCCTTGTGACCATCTTTCACCTACTATAGCCATTGAGTAGGGCCTTCAGGTACTGCTAGCGTGACTTTCGAGAAAGCAACATTGCAGTCTACATCAGCTGTGTGGTAGCAGCCTAGTTGAACCGACGTTGCACTCCAAGTACCAACTAATAGCACTAAGTATCCTACTGATATCCTTTTTAATTCTCAAAGTCTAAGGCTACTGTGTAAACGCTACAAGGTAAGGTGCACCATACTATTGCGGATTGGTTAAGACAAATTATTTTCTCCTACCCTACAGCGGTAGATATATTTTGTATTGAATATTGGATACGTTTAACCTTGTCTACGTACTAGTGTCTGTATACTTTCAACTTAAAGGTTGGTTAATGTTTGAACATATATTTGGTCACTGAACTGCACCTGTAGACCGATTGTAAGGTCAATTTTGATAATCAGTTATTTATATAGCTATTTAGTTTTTGTGTAAGAACGTTACCCGTTAAGTCAGTTCACTATCATTTTGTTGTTCAATAATTATACTTCTTCAAACAGTAAGCTGTTTATCATTTAGAGTGTGGTAACTTTAATTTTTAATGCTATTCGTGTTATATGGGAATCAGTATAAATAATCTATAGGGTGAGCCTGCATCATATTTCTGGCGCCCATGTTCTTACATCTCATCACAATTTATTTTGTATGACCCACTCCCGTCTCCACTTGAGTTAGTCGCGAGCCACCCTGTTACTCTGACAGCTTCGTTGCCATTATAAAAGCTGAAAGCTAAGTAAAACCCGTGGCACTTGGTAAAATTAAAATGCTCCTTGCTCTTGCGAGTCTTCTATATCGCTGAACTGTACAAATGTACCCGTTCCGGCTCGACCATACCAAAATTTTGGTAAATGAACTGCCCTTTCCTTCTTGTGGAGTGTGTACTTGACCTGACGTGATTTATGGATAGTAACTGAAGTAAGCCCCCGAAAAAGTTTCTCTTTGTTATCATTTCTTTCAGTACTAGATTTTCTAATTGTGTCCAAGCCTCGTTCTACACACACAGTATCTTTTTCATCTAAATCTTGATTGCATATGATGCAGGTGGTCATAGAGGCAGGGTGTTCCTGATGATCATGATTCCTTGTCGAGGGGCCCCTCTCCAGCAGAGGTGCTACTGGTACTTTGCCAACTGGCATCCTTTAAGGAATACATATATCGTCAATAGAGAAGTTATGGAATGTTGGTGTAGAATGTTTTCCATATACTACGCAATTCAGCAGAATACTTGAGGAAACTTGCCCAATCAGACAAAAGCTTCATATTCTTGAAGTAAAATTTTGTAATATAGCACATAAAAATCAAAGCGGGTACATTTATGGGAGTATTGAGCAAGTTTGATTCATAATAATGTCAATATCAAATTGGCAGTTTCACCTAAATTCCTACTTGGACTTTAAAAAATTTGAAAATTTTGAGTAACATCATGGCCAAGTTCTGAAACAACACCAACACGTGGCACTTTCCTTTGAACGGAAAAAACTTGGTCAACTAGGCAAACATTCATATTCTGCAGGTGAAATTTTGAATAAGCGTATAAAATCCTAAGCATTTATGCATTTTAACAAGTTCCATTCAATGTTAATAACGAACTGGCATTTTCTCCTGAATTCCAAGGAATTTTGGAAATGTAAGTCTTAGCAGAAATCTTAGCAGCACGAATGCAGAAGGCCGTTATTCTTGGTTCGCTCCGTCTGCTCAGGGCACATGATTGTCGGACCCAACAATCACTCACCCTACGGACGTGGGGAGTGGTTGTTGGGGTTAACGACACCAGCGCGACCTCCGGATGGGTCGGAGCACCGGAGACAGGGCCTGACTGGTACACTCCTAAGGAGAAATATAATAATAATAACAAATGTGCCACGGTTCATCTCGAAAGAGGACGATGCGAGGAATACGGAGAGGATGTCAAGCTCGTAGACGGAAGCATCATACATCATCTGGATGCCGGAGAGACGTATACTTACCTAGGGGTGGAGCAACGCCACTCCCAAGAAGTATTCACAGTTAAGAACTCTCTCCGCGGCAAGTATCAGCATAAACTCCGACAGATCTGGTCATCAGATTTGTCGGGGAAAAACAAAGTTGCTGCAACCAATATGCTTGCCGTTCCGATCCTTCTCTACTCTTTCGGAGTAATGAAGTGGACTAAGAAAGAGCTGCGACAACTCGACGTTAAAACTCGCAAGGTGATGCATCTCAATAGGAGCTTGCATCCTAAATCGTTCGTTCCACGGTTATACTTTCCCAGACAACGGGGAGGCCGTGGACTTTTGAGTTTGGAGTGTCTGCAAAACAGAATGGTCCTGGATGGGGCCAGTAAAGTCATCAGGAGTTCAGATCCCCTTCTCTGCATGGTCCGCGACCATGAAAAAGCAGGGATTGGAGCATTTCTTTTTAAGGCAGCAACCCGTGCGGCCGATGAACTCGGTCTCGTATTCGACACTGAACGGGCTATCCCAAACTCTGTCACCGAGTTGGGACCCGTTCAGCAAAAAGCGCACATCAAAGCTGCGGAGACAGAGGTCCTGCTACAGCTACATATGGAAAAGCCAATGCATGGTGTCTTCTTTCACAACATCGAAGACCTTGGCTTATCCAAAAGCTTGACCTTTGCCTTCCTCAGGTCGAGTGAGCTAAAGTCGGAGACCGAGGGATTCATAATGGCCTGCCAGGATGGTGTCTTCAACACCCTCGTCTACCGTAGTCGCGTGATGGGTATAGACGTCCCTGACACCCGATGCAGGGCATGTCGTGTGGCACCTGAGACCGTAATGCATTTGCTATCAGCATGCCCATCTTATGCGGTCTCAGCCTATATCCACAGGAATAACGCGGCGCTACGAGTGTTATACTACCATCTACGACACTCGTACGGTATAGACGAGACACCGGTGTTGCCTTATGTTCCGGGGGATATTGAGTCCGTGGTGGAGAATGAGAGGTGCCGGATCTATTGGAACTACTCATTCCCCGCCCTCAGGCAAGTACAAGCCAATAAGCCTGATGTTGTCCTCCTCGACCACCAAAGTAGAACGATATTCGTCATGGAGTTTTCCGCTCCAGGCGAAATGAATATCGTTCGAAAAGAGGAGGAAAAACGGACTGAATATCGAGATCTTCTCTTTGAACTCCGCAGGTTATATCCGGACCATTCTGTCAAAATGATGGTTCTGATCATAGGAGTCCTTGGTGGAATGATGGACACACTGCTCTCCAACTTGAAGATAATACCTGCTTGCCGTAATATGGCAGAAATCTTAGCAGCGCGAATGCAAAAGGCCGTCATCCTTGGTTCGCTCCGTCTACTCAGGGCACATGATTCTCGGACCCAATAGTCACTCACCCTACGGACGTAGGGAGTGGTTATTGGGGTTAACGACACCAGCGCGCCCTCCGGATGTATCGGAGCACCGGAGACAGGGCCTGACTGGTACATTCCCAACGGAAAAAAAAATAATAATAATAATAATAATAATAATAATAATAATAATAATAATAATAATAATAATAATAATAATAATAATAATAATAATAATAATAATAATAATAATAATAATAATAATAATAATAATAATAATAATAATAATAATAATAATAATAATAATAATAATAATAATAATAATAATAATAATAATAATAATAATAATAATAATAATAATAATAATAATAATAATAATAATAATAATAATAATAATAATAATAATAATAATAATAATAATGTTATACTACCATCTACGACACTCGTACGGTATAGACGAGACACTGGTATTACCTTATGTTCCGGGGGATATTGAGTCCGTGGTGGAGAATGAGAGATGCCGAATCTATTGGAACTACTCATTCCCCACCCTCAGGCAAATACAAGCCAATAAGCCTGATGTTGTCCTCCTCGACCACCAAAGTAGAACGATATTCGTCATGGAGTTTTCCGCTCCAGGCGAAATGAATATCGTTCGAAAAGAGGAGGAAAAACGGACTAAATATCGAGATCTTCTCTTTGAACTCCGCAGGTTATATCCGGACCATTCTGTCAAAATGGTGGTTCTGATTATAGGAGTCCTTGGTGGAATGATGGACACACTGCTCTCTAACTTGAAAATAATACCCGCTTGCCGTAATATGGCAGAAATCTTAGCAGCAAGAATGCAGAAGGCCGTTATACTTGGTTCGCTCCGTCTACTCAGGGCACACGATTCTCGGACCCAATAATTACTCACCCTACGGACGTAGGGAGTGGTTATTGGGGTTAACGACACCAGCGCGCCCTCCGGATGGGTCGGAGCACCGGAGACAGGGCCTGACTGGTACACTCCTAAGGAGAAAAAAAAATAATAATAATAATAATAATAATAATAATTATAATCCTTGAGGTACCCGATCAAATAGTGAGATGCATTGGACAACTGATACCGCTCTGGAGTAATCGCTTCGCTAAAAAATCTGGTGGAGACATAGTCCAAACAGAGCAGGTCATCATTGGAAGAGGCGAGTTTCAGGGAGACTCCCTCAGCCCTCTTCTCTTCTGCATCTCACTATTGCCATTGTCCGTTGCACTCAGGAATACTTGTGGGTACAGCTGCGGCACCCCCAGCAACCGGAGTCATACAGTCACCCACCTGTTTCACATAGATGACCTAAAATTATATGCCTCTGGAGAAAGGGACCTACATCAGTACCTTAGGGTGGTGGAAGAATATACGCATGCTATCGGAATGGAATTTGGGATCGACAAATGTGCCAAGGTTCATCTCAAAAGAGGACGATGCGAGGAATACGGAGAGGATGTCCAGCTCGTAGACGAAAGCATCCTACATCATCTGGATGCCGGAGAGACTTATACTTACCTAGGGGTGGCGCAACGCCGCTCCCAAGAGGTAATCACAGTTGAGAACTCTCTCCGCGGCAAGTATCAGCATAAACTCCGACAGATCTGGTCTTCAGAACTGTCGGGGAAGAACAAAGTTGCTGCAACTAATATGCTTGCCGTTCCGATCCTTCTCTACTCCTTCGGAGTGATGAAGTGGACTCAGGAAGAGCTGCGACAACTCGACGTAAAATCTCGCAAAATGATGCATCTCAATAGGAGCTTGCATCCGAAATCGTCCGTTCCACGGTTATACTTTCCTAGACAACGGGGAGGCCGTGGACTTTTGAGTTTGGAGTGTCTGCATAACAGAATGGTTCTGGATGGGGCCTGTAAAGTCATCAGGAGTTCAGATCCCCTTCTCTGCATGGTCCGCGACCATGAAAAAGCAGGGATTGGAGCATTTCTCTTTAAGGCAGCAACCCGTGCAGCCGATGAACTTGGTCTCGTATTCGACACTGAACGGGCTAACCCAAACTCTGTCACCGAGTTGGGACCCGTTCAGCTAAAAGCTCACATTGAAGCTGCGGAGACAGAGGTCCTCCTACAGTTGCATACGGATAAGCCAATGCATGGTGTCTTCTTCAACAACATCGAAGACCTTGGCTTATCCAAAAGCTTGACCTTTGCCTTCCTCAGGTAAAGTGAGCTAAAGTCGGAGACCGAGGGATTCATAATGGCCTGCCAGGATGGTGTTTTCAACACCCTTGTCTACCGTAGTCGCGTGATGGGTATAGACGTCCCTGCCACCCGATGCAGAGCATGTCGTGGGGCACCTGAGACCGTAATGCATCTGCTATCAGCATGCCCATGTTATGCGGTCTCAGCCTATATCCACAGGCATAACGCGGCGCTACGAGTGTTGTACTACCACCTACGACACTCGTACGGTATAGACGAGACACCGGTGTTGCCTTATGCTCCGGGGGATATTGAGTCCGTGGTGGAGAATGAGAGATGCCGAATCTATTGGAACTACTCATTTCCCACCCTCAGGCAAATACAAGCCAATAAGCCTGATGTTGTCCTCCTCGACCACCAAAGTAGAACGATATTCGTCATGGAGTTTTCCGCTCCAGGCGAAATGAATATCGTTCGAAAAGAGGAGGAAAAACGGACTAAATATCGAGATCATCTCTTTGAACTCCGCAGGTTATATCCGGACCATTCTGTCAAAATGGTGGTTCTGATTATAGGAGTCCTTGGTGGAATGATGGACACACTGCTCTCTAACTTGAAGATAATACCGGCTTGCCGTAATACGGCAGAAATCTTAGCAGCAAGAATGGAGAAGGCCGTTATACTTGGTTCGCTCCGTCTACTCAGGGCACACGATTCTCGGACCCAGTAATCACTCATCCTACGGACGTAGGGAGTGGTTATTGGGGTTAGCGACACCAGCGCGCCCTCCGGGTGGGTCGGAGCACCGGAGACAGGGCCTGACTGGTACACTCCTAAGGAGAAAATAATAATAATAATAATAATAATAATAATAATAATAATAATAATAATAATAATAATAATAATAATAATAATAATAATAATAATAATAATAATAATAATAATAATAATAATAATAATAATAATAATAATAATAATAATAATAATAATAATAATAATAATAATAATAATAATAATAATAATAATAATAATAATAATAATAATAATAATAATAATAATAATAATAATAATAATAATAATAATAATAATAATAATAATTGCTGCAAAGCTAAGACGAGCTCACCACACATTGAATCAAGGCGTACTGTTTACCATACAGCACTGTCTTGATAGGATACGAATGCTAGTGGCTGCAAAGAAGTCACTAGTGAGGCGGGCCAGAAGTGTCGTGGAAAACATAAAGTTCCGCGATAAACCTTCCCGCTTATTCCAAGAGCCTCCACGTGTTGTCGATAACACGCCGGCTGCTGATCGGGTAGAAACCTTCTGGAAGAACATCTATCAGCCGTATGCATAGTCAATTCCAGCGACTCGCCAGAGTTTCGCCGCTCGCTACACAAGAACTATAATGCATAGTCGAGCTCCAAAAAAGTGGTACAGCGTTTTGCCAAAATGTAACTTATCGCGTGGTTGTCACTTTTTTCGAGCTCAACTGAGCATTATAATCCTTGTGTGGCGGACGGCGAAACTTTGGCGAATCGCTGGCGGTTGACTATGCATACGGCTGTATGAGTTTCCGCAACCACTCAATGTAGACACTCCAGCCCTAGCGCAGTTCGAAGCTTACTGCAGGACGCTTCGGCAGCCTGAGCACAATGATCTGCGCAATCCGATAATCACGGAAGAAGTTCGAAGGGCCCTAAAAGGTTCTAAGAATTTCGCTGCTCCAGGCCCTGATGGGTTGAATAACTATTGGTGGAAAAATCTTCCAACAACCCACCGCCATCTGGCTAGAGTTTTTAACTCATGGCTAGATGGGGAGCAGCAGATTCCGGAGTGGTTTGTCGAGGGGCGAACCGTGCTCATCCCCAAAAACGGAGATTTGTCTGATCCAAAGAATTACAGGCCGATAACACGCTTAAATGCGTGTTATAAGGTGTTTACACGCATCTTATACACGCGCAATCTCTCCACAGTTGATCCGGTGTACGAACGGATATATGAGCAAAGAGGGTCAAAGAAAGAGGTCGCTGGCTGCAAGGAGAACCGGCTCATCGATTTATCACGCAGGACTCCGTGCAGTATAAGCGTAACCTTTCGATGGCTTGGATCGATTACCGCAAGGCATTTGATACAACATCGCATGAGTTAATTATGCATTTGCTCAGATGCCTTGAGGTACCCGGTCAAATAGTGAGATGCATTGGACAACTGATGCCGCTCTGGGGGACTCGCTTCACCATAAGATCTGGTAGAGACATAGTCCAAACAGAGCAGGTCATCATTAGAAGAGGCGTGTTTCAGTGAGACTTCCTTAGCCCTCTTCTCTTCTGCATCTCACTATTGCCATTGTCCGTTGCACTCAGGAATACCTGTGGGTACAACTGCGGCACCCCCAGCAACCGGAGGCATAATGTCACCCATCTATTTTACATGGATTACCTCAAATTGTATGCCTCTGGAGAAAGGGACCAACATCACTCCCTTAGAGCGGTGGAAGAATAAAGGCATGCTATCGGTGTGGAATTTGGGATCGACAAATGTGCCACGGTTCATCTCAAAAGAGGACGATGCGAAGAATACGGAGAGGATATCCAGCTCGTAGACGGAAGCATCCTACATCATCTGGATGCCAGAGAGACCTTGGGGTGGAACAACGCCGCTCCCAAGAGGTATTCGCAGTTAAAAACTCTCTCCGCGGCAAGTATCAGCAAAAACTCCAACAGATCTGGATCGGGGAAGAACAAAGTTGCTGCAACTAATATGCTTGCCGTTCCGATCCTTCTCTACTTCTTCGGAGTGATGAAGTGGACTCAAGAAGAGCTGCGACAACTCGACGTCAAAATTCGCAAAATAATGCATCTCAATAGGAGCTTGCATCCTAAATCGTCCGTTCCACGGTTATACTTTCCCAGACAACGGAGAGGCCGTGGACTTTTGAGTTTGGAGTGTCTGCATAACAGAATGGTTCTGGATGGGGCCTGTAAAGTCATCCGGAGTTCAGATCCCCTTCTCTACATGGTCCGCTACAATGAAAAAGCATGGATTGGAGCATTTCTCTTTAAGGCAGCAACCCGTGCAACCGATGAACTTGGTCTCGTATTCGACACTGAACGGGCTTACCCAAACTCTGTCACCGAGTTGGGACCCGTTCAGCTGAAAATCTCACATCAATGCTGCGGAGACAGAGGTCCTTCTACAGCTACATACGGATAAGCCAATGCATGGTGTCTTCTTCAACAACATCGAAGACCTTGGCTTATCCAAAAGCTTGACCTTTGCCTTCCTCAGGTCGAGTGAGCTAAAGTCGGAGACCGAGGGATTCATAATGGCCTGCCAGGATGGTGTCTTCGACACCTTCGTCTACCGTAGTCGCGTGATGGGTATATACGTCCCTGACACCCGATGCAGGGTATGTCGTGGGGCACCTGAGACCGTAATGCATTTGTTATCAGCATTCCCAGCTTATGCGGTCTCAGCCTATTTCCACAGGCATAACGCGGCGCTACGAGTGTTGTACTACCATATTAGACACTCGTACGGTATAGACGAGACACCGGTGTTGCCTTATGTTCCGGGGGATATTGAGTCCGTGGTGGAGAATGAGAGGTACCGAATCTATTGGAACTACTCAATTCTCACCCTCAGGCGCAAATACAAGCCAATAAGCCCGACGTTGTCCTCCTCGACTACCAAAGTAGAACGATATTCGTCATGGAGTTTTCCGCTCCGGGCGAAATGAATATCGTTCGAAAAGAGGAGGAAAAACGGACTAAATATCGAGATCTTCTCTTTGAACTCCGCAGGTTGTATCCGGACCATTCTGTCCAAATGGTGGTTCTTATCATAGGAGTCCTTGGTGGAATGATGGACACACTGCTCTCCAACTCGAAGATAATACCTGCTTGCCGTAATATGGCAGAAATCTTAGCAGCACGAATGCAGAAGGCCGTTATCCTTGGTTCGCTCCATCTACTCAGGTCACACGATTCTCGGACCCAATAGTCACTTACCCTACTGACGTGGGGAGTGGTTATTGGGGTTAACGACGCCAGTGCGCCTTCCGGATGTATCGGAGCACTGGAGAAAGGGCCTGACTCGTACATTCCTTACAGGAAAAAAAAATAGTCAATCAATCAATCAATCAAACTTTATTATTCCCTTCAGACAAAATACATTGTATAGGAATCGTCACATTATAAAACTATAATCTAACTTAATCTGATATCACAGTCAGGACATGAATAGCATGAGAACAAGAACAGGAATAAGAAACAAGTGCCACCAAAATGTGGTATCACAAAAAATCATCTACAGAATAATAAGACTTCGACAATAGATATTGTTTCAATTCTGTTTTAAAAATTTTGGTTGAGGAGCAAGATTTAATGGTTGGTGGTATTTTGTTATATAACATTAGACTCATATTGTTGGGAGATTTGAAAGTAAGAGTTTTCTTAGTAATAGGTAGATGTAGGTTATCTTTTGACCTAGTGTTGAAATCATGAATTTGTGAATTTTTCAAAAATTTTTTGTTATTATGGACATAAACACACATTTCGAAAATATATAAACATGCAAGTGTCAACACTTTTAATTCTTTAAAAACGTTTCTACAACTATCTGTACGTGACATATTCAATATTGTTCTAATAATTCTCTTCTGAGCAATGAATACCTCAGCAGAGTTGGTTGACCATCCCCAGAAGCAAATACCGTATCGTAAGCGCGATTCAACTTGGCCATAATACACCATCAATAATTGCTGCGTGTTCAAAATTCCCCGCAGGTTTTTCATGGGGAAATTATAGGAAGATAAGGTACGGTTCAAGTTATTACAGTGAGTTTTCCAATTTAAAACATTATCCAGATTTAAACCCAAAAATTTAACAGATGACTCTTCAGATAAATATTCATTTTCGTTGTATCTGATGTTCAATTCTGAACATACTATATTAGTGCTACGGAACCTGATATATTGAGTCTTTTTGTTATTTATATAAAGGGAATTTTCAGAAATCCAATCGTTTATTTTCAAAAGTGTATTATTGCACTGACTTTCAAGAGTTTCATCAGATTCATGGGATATTATTAAAGAAGTATCATCTGCAAAAAGAGTAAAGAACACATCGTCAGAAGAGTGCTCTATATCATTAGTGTATAAAACGAATAATATTGGCCCCAGTATTGATCCCTGTGGTACGCCTATGGCTGTATCAAGTAAAGAAGATTTTCTGTTCTGACGGAAATTCACCTCATTCGTATTCTTGATACTCACGAATTGCTTCGTGTTACTTAAAAATGTTTTAAACCAATTTCTCTTAATTTATTTATGAGTATGTTGTGATCAACACAGTCAAACGCTCTGCTCAGATCGCAGAAGATCCCAACAGGGCACTCGCCCACATCGATTAGTGTGACTATATCCTCATAGAATGAGTGAATGGCTGTAATGGTACTTTTATTTTCTTGAAATCCATGTTGATTTTTAGAAATTATTTCATATTTGTTTAGGTATTCAAGTAGGCGCTCTAGATATGCATATTCCAAAATTTTTGAAAAAGTCATAGTTATTGTTACTGGTCTATAGTTCTCTAAACTATGTGTGTTCCCCTTTTTGTGTATCGGAATGATTTTTTCTAGTTTTAGATTGTCTGGAAAAGTCCCATAACAAAATGACAAATTAACTAAATAGGTAGTAATAATAATAATAATAAAAATAATAATAGTAAAGTGGCTTTTTTCATCATTTCAATATCAATACAGGAAAGCAACATATAAATATGCAGTAGAAGAACCAAATGATGCAGTGGCGAAGTGTCAGCTATAGCTGTTTCTCAACTTGACCATAACAAAAAAAAAACAAAGTGAATAATAATTATAATTAGATATATCATTACAAATTACTTACACAAATTAGAAACCGTATATTTTTTTCAAATTATTATTTATATACGTATCTAATAATTCTGTATTGCAATCCTGGGTTGAGAAGCGGAATGTGTCAACGAAAGAATATCTTTCAGCAGTCGTTTTAGCCCCTTTTTGAAACTACTCAGTGTATTACTAAAATAATAGAAGAACATTACTGATAAAGGTCAAGAATTGAACTCAACACAAGAACTTCTTTTCGTCTTTCATATGAATATAAGAAGCATCAACAAAATCCTCGATAACCTCATGTTAACTTAACAACAAACAAAAGTTGATTTTGACATGGTAATTCTCAAATAAAATAATGCTTGCCGTTCCGATCCTTCTCTACTCTTTCGGAGTAATGAAGTGGACTAAGAAAGAGCTGCGACAACTCGACGTTAAAACTCGCAAGGTGATGCATCTCAATAGGAGCTTGCATCCTAAATCGTTCGTTCCACGGTTATACTTTCCCAGACAACGGGGAGGCCGTGGACTTTTGAGTTTGGAGTGTCTGCAAAACAGAATGGTCCTGGATGGGGCCAGTAAAGTCATCAGGAATTCAGATCCCCTTCTCTGCATGGTCCGCGACCATGAAAAAGCAGGGATTGGAGCATTTCTTTTTAAGGCAGCAACCCGTGCGGCCGATGAACTCGGTCTCGTATTCGACACTGAACGGGCTATCCCAAACTCTGTCACCGAGTTGGGACCCGTTCAGCAAAAAGCGCACATCAAAGCTGCGGAGACAGAGGTCCTGCTACAGCTACATATGGAAAAGCCAATGCATGGTGTCTTCTTTCACAACATCGAAGACCTTGGCTTATCCAAAAGCTTGACCTTTGCCTTCCTCAGGTCGAGTGAGCTAAAGTCGGAGACCGAGGGATTCATAATGGCCTGCCAGGATGGTGTCTTCAACACCCTCGTCTACCGTAGTCGCGTGATGGGTATAGACGTCCCTGACACCCGATGCAGGGCATGTCGTGTGGCACCTGAGACCGTAATGCATTTGCTATCAGCATGCCCATCTTATGCGGTCTCAGCCTATATCCACAGGAATAACGCGGCGCTACGAGTGTTTTACTACCATCTACGACACTCGTACGGTATAGACGAGACACCGGTGTTGCCTTATGTTCCGGGGGATATTGAGTCCGTGGTGGAGAATGAGAGGTGCCGGATCTATTGGAACTACTCATTCCCCACCCTCAGGCAAGTACAAGCCAATAAGCCTGATGTTGTCCTCCTCGACCACCAAAGTAGAACGATATTCGTCATGGAGTTTTCCGCTCCAGGCGAAATGAATATCGTTCGAAAAGAGGAGGAAAAACGGACTGAATATCGAGATCTTCTCTTTGAACTCCGCAGGTTATATCCGGACCATTCTGTCAAAATGATGGTTCTGATCATAGGAGTCCTTGGTGGAATGATGGACACACTGCTCTCCAACTTGAAGATAATACCTGCTTGCCGTAATATGGCAGAAATCTTAGCAGCGCGAATGCAAAAGGCCGTCATCCTTGGTTCGCTCCGTCTACTCAGGGCACATGATTCTCGGACCCAATAGTCACTCACCCTACGGACGTAGGGAGTGGTTATTGGGGTTAACGACACCAGCGCGCCCTCCGGATGTATCGGAGCACCGGAGACAGGGCCTGACTGGTACATTCCCAACGGAAAAAAAAAAAATAATAATAATAATAATAATAATAATAATAATAATAATAATAATAATAATAATAATAATAATAATAATAATAATAATAATAATAATAATAATAATAATAATAATAATAATAATAATAATAATAATAATAATAATAATAATAATAATAATAATAATAATAATAATAATAATAATAATAATAATAATAATAATAATAATAATAATAATAATAATAATAATAATAATAATAATAATAATAATAATAAAAATAATAATAATAATAATAATAATAATGTTATACTACCATCTACGACACTCGTACGGTATAGACGAGACACCGGTATTACCTTATGTTCCGGGGGATATTGAGTCCGTGGTGGAGAATGAGAGGTGCCGGACCTATTGGAACTACTCATTCCCCACCCTCAGGCAAATACAAGCCAATAAGCCTGATGTTGTCCTCCTCGACCACCAAAGTAGAACGATATTCGTCATGGAGTTTTCCGCTCTAGGCGAAATGAATATCGTTCGAAAAGAGGAGGAAAAACGGACTTAATATCGAGATCTTCTCTTTGAACTCCGCAGGTTATATCCGGACCATTCTGTCAAAATGGTGGTTCTGATCATAGGAGTCCTTGGTGGAATGATGGACACACTGCTCTCCAACTTGAAGATAATACCTGCTTGCCGTAATATGGCAGAAATCTTAGCAGCGCGAATGCAGAAGGCCGCCATCCTTGGTTCGCTCCGTCTACTCAGGGCACATGATTCTCGGACCCAATAGTCACTCACCCTACGGACGTAGGGAGTGGTTATTGGGGTTAACGACACCAGCGCGCCCTCCGGATGTATCGGAGCACCGGAGACAGGGCCTGACTGGTACATTCCCAACGGGAAAAAAAAAATAATAACAATAATAATAATAATAATAATAATAATAATAATAATAATAATAATAATAATAATAATAATAATAATAATAATAATAATAATAATAATAATAATAATAATAATAATAATAATAATAATAATAATAATAATAATAATAATAATAATAATAATAATAATAATAATAATAATAATAATAATAATAATAATAATAATAATAATAATAATAATAATAATAATAATAATAATAATAATAATAATAATAATAATAATAATAATAATAATAATAATAATAATAATAATAATAATAATAATAATAATAATAATAATAATAATAATAATAATGTTATACTACCATCTACGACACTCGTACAACTGCGGCACCCCCAGCAACCGGAGGCATAATGTCACCCATCTATTTTACATAGATGACCTCAAATTGTATGCCTCTGGAGAAAGGGACCTACATCAGTCCCTTAGGGTGGTGGAAGAATATACGCATGCTATCGGTATGGAATTTGGGATCGACAAATGTGCCACGGTTCATCTCAAAAGAGGACGATGCGAGGAATATGGAGAGGATGTCCAGCTCGTAGACGGAAGCATCCTACATCATCTGGATGCCGGAGAGACTTATACCTACCTTGGGGTGGAACAACGCCGCTCCCAAGAGGTATTTGCAGTTAAAAACTCTCTCCGCGGCAAGTATCAGCATAAACTCCGACAGATCTGGTCATCAGAACTGTCGGGGAAGAACAAAGTTGCTGCAAATAATATGCTTGCCGTTCCGATCCTTCTTTACTCTTTCGGAGTGATAAAGTGGACTAAGGAAGAGCTGCGACAACTTGACGTTAAGACTCGCAAAATGATGCATCTCAATAGGAGCTTGCATCCTAAATCGTCCGTTCCACGGTTATACTTTCCCAGACAACGGGGAGGCCGTGGACTTTTGAGTTTGGAGTGTCTGCATAACAGAATGGTTCTGGATGGGGCCTGTAAAGTCATCAGGAGTTCAGATCCCCTTCTCTGTATGGTCCGCGACCATGAGAAAGCAGGGATTGGAGCATTCCTTTTTAAGGCAGCTACCCGTGCGGCCGATGAACTCGGTCTCGTTTTCGACACTGAACGGGCTAACCCAAACTCTGTCACCGAGTTGGGACCCGTTCAGCAAAAAGCTCACATAAAAGCTGCGGAGACAGAGGTCCTGCTACAGCTACATATGGATAAGCCTATGCATGGTGTCTTCTTTCATAACATCGAAGACCTTGGCTTATCCAAAAGCTTGACCTTTGCCTTCCTCAGGTCGAGTGAGCTAAAGTCGGAGACCGAGGGATTCATAATGGCCTGCCAGGATGGTGTCTTCAACACCCTTGTCTACCGTAGTCGCGTGATGGGTATAGACGTCCTGACACCCGATGCAGGGCATGTCGTGGGGCACCTGAGACCGTAATGCATTTGCTATCAGCATGCCCATCTTATGCGGTCTCAGCCTATATCCACAGGCATAACGCGGCGCTACGAGTGTTGTACTACCACCTACGACACTCGTACGGTATAGACGAGATACCGGTGTTGCCTTATGCTCCGGGGGATATTGAGTCCGTGGTGGAGAATGAGAGATGCCGAATCTATTGGAACTACTCATTCCCCCACCCTCAGGCAAATACAAGCCAATAAGCCTGATGTTGTCCTCCTCGACCACCAAAGTAGAACGATATTCGTCATGGAGTTTTCCGCTCCAGGCGAAATGAATATCGTTCGAAAAGAGGAGGAAAAACGGACTAAATATCGAGATCTTCTCTTTGAACTCCGCAGGTTATATCCGGACCATTCTGTCAAAATGGTGGTTCTGATTATAGGAGTCCTTGGTGGAATGATGGACACACTGCTCTCTAACTTGAAAATAATACCCGCTTGCCGTAATATGGCAGAAATCTTAGCAGCAAGAATGCAGAAGGCCGTTATACTTGGTTCGCTCCGTCTACTCAGGGCACACGATTCTCGGACCCAATAATTACTCGATTCTCGGACCCAATAATTACTCACCCTACGGACGTAGGGAGTGGTTATTGGGGTTAACGACACCAGCGCGCCCTCCGGATGGGTCGGAGCACCGGAGACAGGGCCTGACTGGTACACTCCTAAGGAGAAAAAAAAAAAATAAAATAATAATAATAATAATAATAATAATAATAATAATAATAATAATAATAATAATAATAATAATAATAATAATAATAATAATAATAATTATAATCCTTGAGGTACCCGATCAAATAGTGAGATGCATTGGACAACTGATACCGCTCTGGAGTACTCGCTTCGCTAAAAAATCTGGTGGAGACATAGTCCAAACAGAGCAGGTCATCATTGGAAGAGGCGAGTTTCAGGGAGACTCCCTCAGCCCTCTTCTCTTCTGCATCTCACTATTGCCATTGTCCGTTGCACTCAGGAATACTTGTGGGTACAGCTGCGGCACCCCCAGCAACCGGAGTCATACAGTCACCCACCTGTTTTACATAGATGACCTAAAATTATATGCCTCTGGAGAAAGGGACCTACATCAGTACCTTAGGGTGGTGGAAGAATATACGCATGCTATCGGAATGGAATTTGGGATCGACAAATGTGCCAAGGTTCATCTCAAAAGAGGACGATGCGAGGAATACGGAGAGGATGTCCAGCTCGTAGACGAAAGCATCCTACATCATCTGGATGCCGGAGAGACTTATACTTACCTAGGGGTGGCGCAACGCCGCTCCCAAGAGGTAATCACAGTTGAGAACTCTCTCCGCGGCAAGTATCAGCATAAACTCCGACAGATCTGGTCTTCAGAACTGTCGGGGAAGAACAAAGTTGCTGCAACTAATATGCTTGCCGTTCCGATCCTTCTCTACTCCTTCGGAGTGATGAAGTGGACTCAGGAAGAGCTGCGACAACTCGACGTAAAATCTCGCAAAATGATGCATCTCAATAGGAGCTTGCATCCGAAATCGTCCGTTCCACGGTTATACTTTCCTAGACAACGGGGAGGCCGTGGACTTTTGAGTTTGGAGTGTCTGCATAACAGAATGGTTCTGGATGGGGCCTGTAAAGTCATCAGGAGTTCAGATCCCCTTCTCTGCATGGTCCGCGACCATGAAAAAGCAGGGATTGGAGCATTTCTCTTTAAGGCAGCAACCCGTGCAGCCGATGAACTTGGTCTCGTATTCGACACTGAACGGGCTAACCCAAACTCTGTCACCGAGTTGGGACCCGTTCAGCTAAAAGCTCACATTGAAGCTGCGGAGACAGAGGTCCTCCTACAGTTGCATACGGATAAGCCAATGCATGGTGTCTTCTTCAACAACATCGAAGACCTTGGCTTATCCAAAAGCTTGACCTTTGCCTTCCTCAGGTCAAGTGAGCTAAAGTCGGAGACCGAGGGATTCATAATGGCCTGCCAGGATGGTGTTTTCAACACCCTTGTCTACCGTAGTCGCGTGATGGGTATAGACGTCCCTGCCACCCGATGCAGAGCATGTCGTGGGGCACCTGAGACCGTAATGCATCTGCTATCAGCATGCCCATGTTATGCGGTCTCAGCCTATATCCACAGGCATAACGCGGCGCTACGAGTGTTGTACTACCACCTACGACACTCGTACGGTATAGACGAGACACCGGTGTTGCCTTATGCTCCGGGGGATATTGAGTCCGTGGTGGAGAATTAGAGATGCCGAATCTATTGGAACTACTCATTTCCCACCCTCAGGCAAATACAAGCCAATAAGCCTGATGTTGTCCTCCTCGACCACCAAAGTAGAACGATATTCGTCATGGAGTTTTCCGCTCCAGGCGAAATGAATATCGTTCGAAAAGAGGAGGAAAAACGGACTAAATATCGAGATCATCTCTTTGAACTCCGCAGGTTATATCCGGACCATTCTGTCAAAATGGTGGTTCTGATTATAGGAGTCCTTGGTGGAATGATGGACACACTGCTCTCTAACTTGAAGATAATACCGGCTTGCCGTAATACGGCAGAAATCTTAGCAGCAAGAATGGAGAAGGCCGTTATACTTGGTTCGCTCCGTCTACTCAGGGCACACGATTCTCGGACCCAGTAATCACTCATCCTACGGACGTAGGGAGTGGTTATTGGGGTTAGCGACACCAGCGCGCCCTCCGGGTGGGTCGGAGCACCGGAGACAGGGCCTGACTGGTACACTCCTAAGGAGAAAATAATAATAATAATAATAATAATAATAATAATAATAATAATAATAATAATAATAATAATAATAATAATAATAATAATAATAATAATAATAATAATAATAATAATAATAATAATAATAATAATAATAATAATAATAATAATAATAATAATAATAATAATAATAATAATAATAATAATAATAATAATAATAATAATAATAAGATGTCAGAAATCATAGCCGGAAGAATGCAGAAGGCTGTCATCCTCGGTTCATTACGTCTGCTCAGGGCACACGATTCCCGGACCCAATAGCTGCTTACCCCATAGTTTGGGGAGTGGTTATTGGGGTAATGATGTTGCCAGCGCGCCCTCCGAATGTATCGGAGCATCGGAGACAGGGTCCGACTGGAGGATTTTAATTCAAATCAGAAATAATAATAATAATAATAATAATAATAATAATAATAATAATAATAATAATAATAATAATAATAAAAATAATAATAATAATAATAATAATAATAATAATAATAATAATAATAATAATAATACTAATAATAATAATAATAATTGCTGCAAAGCTAAGACGAGCTCACCACACATTGAATCAAGGCGTACTGTTTACCATACAGCACTGTCTTGATAGGATACGAATGCTAGTGGCTGCAAAGAAGTCACTAGTGAGGCGGGCCAGAAGTGTCGTGGAAAACATAAAGTTCCGCGATAAACCTTCTCGCTTATTCCAAGAGCCTCCACGTGTTGTCGATAACACGCCGGCTGCTGATCGGGTAGAAACCTTCTGGAAGAACATCTATCAGCCGTATGCATAGTCAATTCCAGCGACTCGCCAGAGTTTCGCCGCTCGCTACACAAGAACTATAATGCATAGTCGAGCTCCAAAAAAGTGGTACAGCGTTTTGCCAAAATGTAACTTATCGCGTGGTTGTCACTTTTTTCGAGCTCAACTGAGCATTATAATCCTTGTGTGGCGGACGGCGAAACTTTGGCGAATCGCTGGCGGTTGACTATGCATACGGCTGTATGAGTTTCCGCAACCACTCAATGTAGACACTCCAGCCCTAGCGCAGTTCGAAGCTTACTGCAGGACGCTTCGGCAGCCTGAGCACAATGATCTGCGCAATCCGATAATCACGGAAGAAGTTCGAAGGGCCCTAAAAGGTTCTAAGAATTTCGCTGCTCCAGGCCCTGATGGGTTGAATAACTATTGGTGGAAAAATCTTCCAACAACCCACCGCCATCTGGCTAGAGTTTTTAACTCATGGCTAGATGGGGAGCAGCAGATTCCGGAGTGGTTTGTCGAGGGGCGAACCGTGCTCATCCCCAAAAACGGAGATTTGTCTGATCCAAAGAATTACAGGCCGATAACACGCTTAAATGCGTGTTATAAGGTGTTTACACGCATCTTATACACGCGCAATCTCTCCACAGTTGATCCGGTGTACGAACGGATATATGAGCAAAGAGGGTCAAAGAAAGAGGTCGCTGGCTGCAAGGAGAACCGGCTCATCGATTTATCACGCAGGACTCCGTGCAGTATAAGCGTAACCTTTCGATGGCTTGGATCGATTACCGCAAGGCATTTGATACAACATCGCATGAGTTAATTATGCATTTGCTCAGATGCCTTGAGGTACCCGGTCAAATAGTGAGATGCATTGGACAACTGATGCCGCTCTGGGGGACTCGCTTCACCATAAGATCTGGTAGAGACATAGTCCAAACAGAGCAGGTCATCATTAGAAGAGGCGTGTTTCAGTGAGACTTCCTTAGCCCTCTTCTCTTCTGCATCTCACTATTGCCATTGTCCGTTGCACTCAGGAATACCTGTGGGTACAACTGCGGCACCCCCAGCAACCGGAGGCATAATGTCACCCATCTATTTTACATGGATTACCTCAAATTGTATGCCTCTGGAGAAAGGGACCAATATCACTCCCTTAGAGCGGTGGAAGAATAAAGGCATGCTATCGGTGTGGAATTTGGGATCGACAAATGTGCCACGGTTCATCTCAAAAGAGGACGATGCGAAGAATACGGAGAGGATATCCAGCTCGTAGACGGAAGCATCCTACATCATCTGGATGCCAGAGAGACCTTGGGGTGGAACAACGCCGCTCCCAAGAGGTATTCGCAGTTGAAAACTCTCTCCGCGGCAAGTATCAGCACAAACTCCAACAGATCTGGATCGGGGAAGAACAAAGTTGCTGCAACTAATATGCTTGCCGTTCCGATCCTTCTCTACTTCTTCGGAGTGATGAAGTGGACTCAAGAAGAGCTGCGACAACTCGACGTCAAAATTCGCAAAATAATGCATCTCAATAGGAGCTTGCATCCTAAATCGTCCGTTCCACGGTTATACTTTCCCAGACAACGGAGAGGCCGTGGACTTTTAAGTTTGGAGTGTCTGCATAACAGAATGGTTCTGGATGGGGCCTGTAAAGTCATCCGGAGTTCAGATCCCCTTCTCTACATGGTCCGCTACAATGAAAAAGCATGGATTGGAGCATTTCTCTTTAAGGCAGCAACCCGTGCAACCGATGAACTTGGTCTCGTATTCGACACTGAACGGGCTTACCCAAACTCTGTCACCAAGTTGGGACCCGTTCAGCTGAAAATCTCACATCAATGCTGCGGAGACAGAGGTCCTTCTACAGCTACATACGGATAAGCCAATGCATGGTGTCTTCTTCAACAACATCGAAGACCTTGGCTTATCCAAAAGCTGACCTTTGCCTTCCTCAGGTCGAGTGAGCTAAAGTCGGAGACCGAGGGATTCATAATGGCCTTCCAGGATGGTGTCTTCGACACCTTCGTCTACCGTAGTCGCGTGATGGGTATATACGTCCCTGACACCCGATGCAGGGTATGTCGTGGGGCACCTGAGACCGTAATGCATTTGTTATCAGCATGCCCAGCTTATGCGGTCTCAGCCTATTTCCACAGGCATAACGCGGCGCTACGAGTGTTGTACTACCATATTAGACACTCGTACGGTATAGACGAGACACCGGTGTTGCCTTATGTTCCGGGGGATATTGAGTCCGTGGTGGAGAATGAGAGGTACCGAATCTATTGGAACTACTCAATTCTCACCCTCAGGCGCAAATACAAGCCAATAAGCCCGACGTTGTCCTCCTCGACTACCAAAGTAGAACGATATTCGTCATGGAGTTTTCCGCTCCGGGCGAAATGAATATCGTTCGAAAAGAGGAGGAAAAACGGACTAAATATCGAGATCTTCTCTTTGAACTCCGCAGGTTGTATCCGGACCATTCTGTCCAAATGGTGGTTCTTATCATAGGAGTCCTTGGTGGAATGATGGACACACTGCTCTCCAACTCGAAGATAATACCTGCTTGCCGTAATATGGCAGAAATCTTAGCAGCACGAATGCAGAAGGCCGTTATCCTTGGTTCGCTCCATCTACTCAGGTCACACGATTCTCGGACCCAATAGTCACTTACCCTACTGACGTGGGGAGTGGTTATTGGGGTTAACGACGCCAGTGCGCCTTCCGGATGTATCGGAGCACTGGAGAAAGGGCCTGACTCGTACATTCCTTACAGGAAAAAAAAATAGTCAATCAATCAATCAATCAAACTTTATTATTCCCTTCAGACAAAATACATTGTATAGGAATCGTCACATTATAAAACTATAATCTAACTTAATCTGATATCACAGTCAGGACATGAATAGCATGAGAACAAGAACAGGAATAAGAAACAAGTGCCACCAAAATGTGGTATCACAAAAAATCATCTACAGAATAATAAGACTTCGACAATAGATATTGTTTCAATTCTGTTTTAAAAATTTTGGTTGAGGAGCAAGATTTAATGGTTGGTGGTATTTTGTTATATAACATTAGACCCATATTGTTGGGAGATTTGAAAGTAAGAGTTTTCTTAGTAATAGGTAGATGTAGGTTATCTTTTGACCTAGTGTTGAAATCATGAATTTGTGAATTTTTCAAAAATTTTTTGTTATTATGGACATAAACACACATTTCGAAAATATATAAACATGCAAGTGTCAACACTTTCAATTCTTTAAAAACGTTTCTACAACTATCTGTACGTGACATATTCAATATTGTTCTAATAATTCTCTTCTGAGCAATGAATACCTCAGCAGAGTTGGTTGACCATCCCCAGAAGCAAATACCGTATCGTAAGCGCGATTCAACTTGGCCATAATACACCATCAATAATTGCTGCGTGTTCAAAATTCCCCGCAGGTTTTTCATGGGGAAATTATAGGAAGATAAGGTACGGTTCAAGTTATTACAGTGAGTTTTCCAATTTAAAACATTATCCAGATTTAAACCCAAAAATTTAACAGATGACTCTTCAGATAAATATTCATTTTCGTTGTATCTGATGTTCAATTCTGAACATACTTTATTAGTGCTACGGAACCTGATATATTGAGTCTTTTTGTTATTTATATAAAGGGAATTTTCAGAAATCCAATCGTTTATTTTCAAAAGTGTATTATTGCACTGACTTTCAAGAGTTTCATCAGATTCATGGGATATTATTAAAGAAGTATCATCTGCAAAAAGAGTAAAGAACACATCGTCAGAAGAGTGCTCTATATCATTAGTGTATAAAACGAATAATATTGGCCCCAGTATTGATCCCTGTGGTACGCCTATGGCTGTATCAAGTAAAGAAGATTTTCTGTTCTGACGGAAATTCACCTCATTCGTATTCTTGATACTTACGAATTGCTTCGTGTTACTTAAAAATGTTTTAAACCAATTTCTCTTAATTTATTTATGAGTATGTTGTGATCAACACAGTCAAACGCTCTGCTCAGATCGCAGAAGATCCCAACAGGGCACTCGCCCACATCGATTAGTGTGACTATATCCTCATAGAATGAGTGAATGGCTGTAATGGTACTTTTATTTTCTTGAAATCCATGTTGATTTTTAGAAATTATTTCATATTTGTTTAGGTATTCAAGTAGGCGCTCTAGATATGCATATTCCAAAATTTTTGAAAAAGTCATAGTTATTGTTACTGGTCTATAGTTCTCTAAACTATGTGTGTTCCCCTTTTTGTGTATCGGAATGATTTTTTCTAGTTTTAGATTGTCTGGAAAAGTCCCATAACAAAATGACAAATTAACTAAATAGGTAGTAATAATAATAATAATAAAAATAATAATAGTAAAGTGGCTTTTTTCATCATTTCAATATCAATACAGGAAAGCAACATATAAATATGCAGTAGAAGAACCAAATGATGCAGTGGCGAAGTGTCAGCTATAGCTGTTTCTCAACTTGACCATAACAAAAAAAAAACAAAGTGAATAATAATTATAATTAGATATATCATTACAAATTACTTACACAAATTAGAAACCGTATATTTTTTTCAAATTATTATTTATATACGTATCTAATAATTCTGTATTGCAATCCTGGGTTGAGAAGCGGAATGTGTCAACGAAAGAATATCTTTCAGCAGTCGTTTTAGCCCCTTTTTGAAACTACTCAGTGTATTACTAAAATAATAGAAGAACATTACTGATAAAGGTCAAGAATTGAACTCAACACAAGAACTTCTTTTCGTCTTTCATATGAATATAAGAAGCATCAACAAAATCCTCGATAACCTCATGTTAACTTAACAACAAACAAAAGTTGATTTTGACATGGTAATTCTCAAATAAAATAATGGATACCTCAATATTTAACATGCCAGAATTTTCACTGTTCTATAATTTTGGTGATATATATCAAGATGATGGTCCAATTTTATATCCGAAAGAGAATATTCCATATAAAAATTCAGTCACAAACATTGATGGTGTAAAAGCACTAGGAATTGTCTGTAAATTAAACAATAAAAAATCAATATATCATCCATATACCACCCTCCAGCAACTTGCCCTCAAGAATTTTATGAAAACCTATCATAATATCTAGAGAAGTATGAAAATGCTTCTATGGACATACATATATTGCTAGGGGATATCAATATTAATATTTTTGCTAAGTTACGAACAACTACATAACACTATGAGTGCGTTTGGATTCCTGTCATATATCAATGTTGCAACAAGATTCCAAGAAAATTGTGTAGTTTCTTGCCTCGATCACATATTAAATAAAGATTTGAAACAAGCTCTACAATACAAGTCATTAGTATACAAATCTGATATAACCGATCACTATTCAACTTTACTCCAAATAGTATCACATACAAAAGAAAAAAATTGTGGTAGTAATTGCAATATGAAAAAAATATGTGGATCAGAATAAACTACGAAGAAAAATATGTTCGCATAATTGGCCGGATTTTTATGCTGCGAAGTATTCTGAAAACGCTAAAAATATCGTTATTGAAACAGTCAAAAACTCAATCGAAGAAAGCACTAACGAAGTAAGAATCAAACACAATCAAATTAAAAGAAATCCCTAGACTCCGACCCAAATTGTGAATACATGTAATGAGAAAAATCGATTGTATACATTAATGAAACAGAATGAGACGGAATTCAATACTTTCCATTATAAAGAAATAAAAAATTATTATACTTTCTGATCAGAGGGGAAAAAAAGGACTATCAATATGAGACAGAAAAATACAACAATAAATCGAGTGGGCTTTGGAGAACGGTTAATAAATCGACAAATCCAGTTAGGTCAAATCATATTAAATAAATCAATACCAAAAATGGGCAGTTTCACAATGACAAAGACATAGCAAACGTATTTGTTCAGCAATCAACAAGCATAGGAAAAACATATGCCCAGAAAATTTTGGACAAAAAAAAAGCATACCCTAGTTTTCCAATAACTGAGTTACCAAATTTTATATATCTGGAAGAAACGAATGTAAATGAAGTTATTGAAACTATAATGTCCCTTCCCTTCTTTTATTTTTAGTTTTAGGTTTTCAATTTCGTTTATTTTGTTCAAACCGTCTATGAAAATGTTGAACTTTTTAAACTTTGTAACAGTTTTTTTTTCTGCACTATAAAACCCCTTCTGTTTGAATACAATAACATAAGAAATTATCTGTCATTTATCCAAACTCTCCAGTCTGTACGCCACTATTTCAAGACGATAACTTGATCGTTGTCATGTACAGCTATTTTTGAACGTTAGCATTTACCTTTGCCGAACTAGTTCGAGCGGACATGAACTGGCCTAAGCTAAAAGTTAATAATAACATCCCACATTCTTCGTTATGACAGCGTTATTTTGTAAAAATACTTTTGGTTACTCTATTGTTTTGTGCTTAGAACACGAAACTCATTTCTTTTCTATCTCTATTCTGTGCCATTGAAGTACTTTACTTTCGAATACTTGACCTTGTTTGTGTTTGGTTCTGAGATTGAACTAGTCTTGGTTCAGTGGCAATACTGAATCTCTAGGTGATCTGTTCGTTCACCTGATGAGTTGTTGACCAATTGTCCCAAGGAGTAGCTCGGTGTAACTCCCGGCCTGGTCTCACAGACCACGAACAAGCAAGGAAGCGCTTCGTCTGATAGTGACAGTTTTTGACTTTGACGTCTGAGTCATTTTGAGTGACGTTTTCCGGTTTGATATTTGATAAGAGTGACATTTTGACAACTAAACAATTTGAGGATTTCCAATAAAATTTTGATTATCTCTGGTGGATCTTGAGAAAATTCAAATCTGGAGATTACCTCTTATTGTTTGCGATATTGACGCTGTTAATTTTCGGGAAGTCTCTTTTCAGTGTCCGGATATTTGAGGATAGAACGAGAAACGAGAAACTGAGTATCAGGCAGTAAACAGACCATCAAAGCTGTTACCAGAACCCTACTACAAAATAGTGGTTTGTATTCGCATCTGGGCTCTACTTATGGCGCCATACAACAGTAATCAGAAATCAGACTGGTATTGTTTATTATAGGGTGCTCCGCTACTGTTTTGTTATTTCCGCTACCGTTTATTGGTGTTCTGCTACTGTTCCGTTGCTCCATGGGTGTTTTTTCACTGTTTCACTACTGTGATCGTTCCACTGTTCCTGCTCAATTATGGTTTTTCTACTGTTCATCTGTGGTTCAGTATTCCTTTTCTGTATATCCCATATTATTGGTATTTTCCGTTGATGGTATTCATCTCAGCTGTACATGTACTTCGATTGACTGTCGTACCCACTATGCACACCGGTACTCACCAAGGCACTGGATTCATATACTACAACTGATGAACTGGCCTTATTGAAAAAATCTAATTCCTATCAGATAAGTCTAACCCCTAAGGCATATAACCAATTGTTAGGTATCATCGTGACGTCACAGGCATAACTCTCACTTGATGTTCAATTTTGATAAACTCAGACGATAGAATACTCTCAATAATGACGTACAATTTTATTCACCTTGGTGGTGCCATATTTACATTAATATCATTTCATTTTGTATTGTTTGCCGAATTATATACAATATGTGTTACATCAATCAATATATTTTATTAGTGGGGGAGTCTGGTCCAAGTTATCCAAGCATAAGGGAATACAGAACCTCTACTTATTTATAAATTATTTTTATATTATTCTAGGTATCCATTGCTGAATATTCTAGTGATATTAGTGCAGTGGGTTGTTCCGTTCCATCAGGGTGGTTTCGGATTTTTCACTGGCGATAAATCCGTAGCGCTCCAGAAAATCAAAACCCATATTTCAATTTTATAGAAATCAATTTTTATTGTCGAACCCACGCCATCTTCTGAGCTTCTGCGTATGTTAGTGTCGTGAAACATCATTGCACATTCATGGCTTTCTTTCCTTAATTTCGCTCCTAACAACGTCACGATCCATGACTAGCACGAGTGAAACTTTTTGATTCACACTAGCAGTTTTATCCTCTTCGATTAACGGTACAGGCCAAAACCACTCGATTGGAAAGTTGCACTTTTGAGGAAACAAATTGTACAACGCGTTTCTGGTGGCCACCCAAAAACACGCGTGATTGGAACGTGGCGCTCCAATCGCGCGAAATTGCTCGTAAATGTAAAGCTACCCATTCAACTGTTCTGCAAGTTCACCAAAGTGCTCGAAGTAGCGGCAAATATCACTCTCTGATTTGCCCATTTTTTTTGAGGTGATTCAACAGAAAGCAGAGGCCAGTGAGAAGTCCATTCACCAATTTTGATTCTCTCTCATCCAACTCGATAAGCTGTTTAGCTTTCCTTTGCGATAGGCTCAGCAGCCTTTTCGCTTTTTTTATTTGAAGATTTTATCTAACTTGTTCCGTGGGTGTGTTTGTTAGATGGCAACAAATCTTGCAAGTTGAATTAGATCCACTTTCTCTGATCCTATGGAATTTAAATTGCACATGTTGGTTCAGTTTCGATGACAATGAATTAGTGTTAAAGAAATGGTCGCCACCCTGCCCCCGAAAGCCAGAAAAAAAACGCGTTGTGTTTCGGAAGTTTTTTTTACAGATTTAGACGTCTAAAAATACAGCGAACGAAAATTGAGGTAGGGAGGATCGTTCCCTACCTTTTCTTGAAAAAATTTGGAAAACTCGCGGAATTAAAATCGGAAAAATACTTGAAAATAGTGAAAAATATCTGACCGTCGAATATTATGGTTTGAAAAAATTTCACCACTCCTGTTCCACCTCAAAAGCTTGATAGAGAACGCGAAAAAAATTGAAAAATGTTTCAACAGTTTCGGTCATCGAAAATAATGATGAAAAAATCGATCGGGGGCTCGCCACCCTTTCCTGCCCCGAAAAAAATTTGAAAAACTGGTGAAATAGAAATCGAAAGAATCCGTGAAAATAGTGAAATTTATCTGACTATTGAATATCACGGTTTTAAAAAATTTACCCTTCCTTTCACCTCGAAACTGAGATAGAGGACGCGTAGAAATTCTAAAAAATTTCAAACTGTTTCATACATGGAAAATTAGGACTAAAAATGTTTGCCAGTAGGCTTGCTCACTCCCCTTTCCTAAAAAAATTGCGAAAACCTAAAATCCGTAAAAATAGTGAAAGTAAGGTCTAGTCACTGGAGGGTCTCCTCATTGAAGAACTAGATCAAAGTAAATTAACAGGCGACCGTGTAATGATGTTGCATCAATTAAAATGAATAGACTGTGAAACTTTTCGAAAGGAAACTAAAAAAGAAATGAATAAATTAAAAACTTTCAGAAAAAAGCTTTCATTTAAATGCACTGAAAAGAAATAATAAGTTTTTTAGTAAATTAGAGCCATCATTTTGTCACATCATGAAATTTTGAATGATTTAAAAGCTTGTCGCGAGAATCGATCTTGTGGTAATTTTGAATTTCATTGGAGACTTCTCGCGATAAGCTTTCATTTCATTTAAAATCTTGAAATGTAACAAAATGATAGGTTCATTCAACTTTTGAATTTATTTTCGTCTTTTAAGAGTATTTAAATGAGAGATTCTTTCAATTTTTTTGTTTATTTATGCCCTGGCACTTTTTTCCATTCAGTTCAATTCCATCGGCTACTCAGCATCTTAATTTTCATCTCAAGTGGGCACTGAAGAGCCACCAGAAAGGTTCTGGTCCATGAAATTGTGTGATTGTCTGTCCTTGGCAAGACCTCTAATACCTTTGTGACCAGGCAAGCACATCAAAGTGACTGGCTGTTTTCTTCCAGCTTCTTGAATGTATGACAGGGTCTTTCGAGGCACTCGAGGGAACATAATAAATCTGCCTGAAACTTGGCCCTGTGACGCCCAGCTTTGCTATCCATCTATTATTCCTCCTGAAGGCCCATTTGTGGGTCATACTTTTTTATTGTTTCGAGGAACTGGAAAGTAATTTATGAATCAAATTGAATACCTATCCACAGTTATTGAAAACAAATAACCACGTTATTCCGTTACAGATTATTGGGAATAATTGTCAAAGATTTTGGTTGGGTCCTCCATCCATTTTACATAACTGCAAGTATGATGATAG
This sequence comes from Chrysolina oricalcia, assembly GCA_944452925.2. Taxonomy (NCBI): domain Eukaryota; kingdom Metazoa; phylum Arthropoda; class Insecta; order Coleoptera; family Chrysomelidae; genus Chrysolina; species Chrysolina oricalcia. The sequence goes on from OX101826.2 coordinate 22,793,265, forward strand.
TTAATTTGATTTATCTCTCTGTAATGGTAAGTACACCTGTTTTTCTATACTCTGATTCATCTCTCTGTACTGGTGAGTAAACCTTCTGTTTTTCTACCATTCTCTTGGTTCTGACCCTAACTGGATCAACGTATCGTGAGGTAGTAATATAATGATTTTTACAGAATCCCAATCAACAGATAAATACGGAAGTATCTAAAAAACATGAATGGCAAAGTTGTTGATAATAAGAAGATCTGAAACTTTCGTATTCAACATTTTTTAACATAACCTAAAATTTCTCGGGAGAATTGGATTTACCAATTTTTCCGATATTAATTTTTTTCGCTCAAACATCAATTTCATTTCCAGAAATTTGGTGGAAATATTATAACTTATTATGTTTCAAGTATATTTTTTTGTAGCGGAATACAGATTTTTCTTTTTTTTTCGACAAATTCTGAAAAAACGACCTCATTTTCAACTGAAAAGTTTCACAGATAAAATTCTTCTTTTCAAGCTCGCCAGCCGCTAGTTTTTTCGTTGAAGTGTCCACTTCCAGATTATGTAATAAAGAGTACCACTACTGTGGAAATTATCTCCAGAAAACGAGAAAAAATTAAATAACCGATTTTCAAAAATAAAAAAATTTAAATTTTTGTCATATACTCATATTTGTTTATTAAAATTATTGAAATGAACAGTTGAAACCTTCCGAGAATATTAATTGCATGTTACCCTTATAGGAACAAAGAATAAACAAGGACGTAAGTAAGGATTTGATTATAATAGAAGGGCGAAAGGAGGTGAACTTTTGAGGGTGAAAATGGTTTCTCTCGATTTGCAGCAGAATGGACCAAAAAAGTTGTTGGCAATGAAAAGATCTACAATTTTTTCATTCAAGATATTTCCACATAACCTCAAATTTTGAAAAATAGGTTTGTCGCCATTTCGACGCTCAATTTGAGGTTATATCGAAAAGTATTTGATACAAAAGTTTTTGATTTCTTCATTATCCACAACTTTTTTCTGAATACTTTCCGGTAAGAAGTCTCGTTTCGCCGCAGATTGAAACGGGTTTTCTGATTTTTCCGCAAAATTTGAGGTTATGTGGAAAAATCGTAAAATCAAAAGTTGTAGACCTTTTTATTGCCAACAACTTTTTCCTTGATTTTTTTTCCGTAGGAAGTTGATTTTTGCTGCAAATCGTGAGAAACCATTTTTACTCCTAAAAGATCACTTCCTTTCACCCTTCTAGCATAATCAAATCCTTATTTATGCCCTCTTTCAATTTTTGTACCTATTGGAGTAACATGAAATTGATATCAAAATTTTTATTCTCAAACGGTTTCAATTAATAATTTCAATAATTTTAATAAATAAATATGAGTTTAGAACAAAACTTAAAATCTGTTTTTTCATTTTTTCGCGTTTTCTGAAAAAAATTTCCACATTCGTGATAATCTTTCATTACATAATCTGAAAAAAAAAATGCTTTAATGAAAAAACTGGCAGCTGGCGAGCTCAACAGTCTTTAGCCTTCTGACTGAGAAATGTTCATCGTCAAATGGCAGTGTGAGTTCTCCCGACGGAATAAAGTGAAATTCCGCCCTACTTATATCTTGACGATTCTCGTGGAGTGCAGTTCCGAATTTAATAATTCGGTGCTCGTTTTTCCAAATTACAAATCTAGATTCAATCCTGTTTGTTTTTGTGGTAATCTGAAAGTTTGAACAAAAATTTCAAACTATTATATAATGTAATGAGAAAATTTAAATAATATTTAAGCAAAATCTGAAAATCTCTAGAAGATGAACCTTTCAAAATAATATACCTAGTTTGAACTATTTCGGAAATGTTGTGAATGTGAATTTGAAGAAAAAATTATACCGGAAAAAATAGTTACCGACCGACGTCTAGAATATCAGACGAAATCTCATGTATGTCATATGAAACATGACATACATGCAACACAAATATATACAATGCTGACGTAAACAGTCTATCTCATAATTTTTTGAAAGGGTTTATTTTTGTAAATGTATGGGACCAGAATTACTTTCATTGGGATACTTGTTTTTCTTATTAAACGCTTCTTATCAACTTGAATTGTATAATATCTGTATGTATAGGAATCTTTAGACTGAATTTTCACAGTAGAGGTCCAATTTGATATTTGACAGGTGTGTTCATAAATATAGCGAGATTTGTGATTTGGAGTCTGGATTCAAAATACGTGGAGGTTTTCAGGGTCGTAGATTAGTATCTTCAATATCAATAAATTCAATATGGTGCGGCGGACGAGTTTTGTGATTAGGTACGATTCGATTCAAAATCAGTATTTTGGATTTACTGGGGTAGGAAATCGTGATATCGGTTGAATTTTGGGAATTTGAAACGAGTGGATCGGACGAGTTTTGTGATTTCTGGACGGGTTCTATGGAAGATTATAACCTATGTGGTTTTTAGGTTCGAAGATGATTTTTTTGTCTAAATTCTGGAATTAAATATGACAGAGGAGTTTCGTGATTTATGGTCGAATTCTATATAAGAATGTTATTTTGGGGTTGGAGATAATGATTTTTTCATCAAATTTCAATAATTCAAAATGGCAGCTCCAAGATGGATTTGGTTTATTATGAGATTTATGGTCGTATTGTTACGGTTCAAAATAAAATACAATCGGTTTGCAGATGAGACTATTCTCTTACCTTATGTTGTGTAAGATCCTGAAACCTTGCTATCGATTCTACATTTTATTTTGATGAACATTCGCCTATAGTATGGTATAAATTTGACCACTGAATCTCATTCTGTTTATTGTTATTGGTACCTTCGATTGTGTATGTGTTCTGGGCATTTTCCATTTTAATCATTTCATCATATTGGTTTCCATCTTATTATTGTTTAAATGAAATCTTTTCGTCACTTTATAATGTTTTCATCTTGAAATAACGTTCAAAATGTAATTATTTGCTACGAGATTTGTGAGGTTATCATTTTCTGACAGTAGTTTGATTGAACATTTCAGCGAGTTGTTTCTGTCAGTAGTTCAGTTCAATACTTAAGATTTTGTTCGTGAAGTAGGCGTTTAGTTGAGTTGATTTCGCTTGCGCTTTAGTGACGTCATTATTTGGTTTGTTGGTTGCAAAACATTATTCGCACGGAGAGTAACTTATAGTTGATTTGATATTTTTGACTTTTGACTATCTGGAAAAGGAAATGGTTTTCTTTGGAAAATAGGGTCGTTTTTGGCTTCTTGGAGAGAACTTTGGGATCGAACTTCCTCTTCCGTGTGCTACGTTATTGAAGCAGTTGTGTGATCAGACTCATGTAATCAATTTTTAGTATTTTATCACGTTATCGTGGATTTTATTGATTTTATATGTCTAATAATCTCCGGTGATATTTGTGGACTTGTATAGTCGTTTTGGTATTTGATATATCACCGAGAGTACCTGTAATGGGGATTTATCGTTAATGTCACACACAGCCATTTTGGAAGCCACGAGTCCAAGTTATTAGAATTTTGTTGCTGCCTTTAATTGTTATCTCTGGAGTGATACTTCCATTTCACCTGGTAAACCGTAATAACACGATTAGTTAGAATCCACCCAAGAAGACGAAAGTGTTGGATCTTCAAGTTGTACTAAGCTCTCGGCTGGCCCTGTATTATCGATCTGACAGTCCATTCCATCCACCTCAGGACATGAGGAGTCTTGGAGGGACAAGAGGTAGTCTGAGCAGGTGAAGTTGGTGGACCTTCCAGTTGAACCAAGCTTCTGTTATTTGTACCTTCTGTACGGGTATAACAACCAGTTCCATCCACCTCAGGACATTGAGAGTCTTGGAGGGACAAGAGGGACCATCCATCAGTAGTCTGAGCAGACGAGGGTGTTGGATTTTCAAGTTGAACCAAGCTACCTGTATTCTGCCATCTATACTTGTCAAGCATTCTTTTTCATCCACCTCAGGACACTGAAAGTCTTGGAGGGACAGGAGGGACCGTCTACAAGTAGTCTACAGTGGTGAACGAACCGAAAGACTGGAGTCTTCGAGTTACCCATCCCTAGGTTGTTGACAAGAGGACGAAGGGATCAGTACGTTGTTAGTAGCTGCTGAGGGGACGAAAGTGTTGGACTTTCCAGTTGTACCAAGACCACAGGTACCCTGAGCCACTTCGCTGAAGGAGTACAGACTGGTGTAACTATAACCATCTTACAGTTCATCTTTTTAACATATATTATTCAAAATTTACGGAACCTCTCTTGGCATAAATTATTTTCTACATCAAAATTTATTCACACTCATTTTATTGTATTGGGTTTGGACAGCAGTGGGGAAGCACACGGATAGAGCACATTTTCATATTATTTTCCAAATTTACAAAACCTTTCTTGGCCTAAATTCATTCATTATTAATTTTTATGTGATTATATTATTAATCCAGATTTCTTATTGGATATTATCATTCATTGTTTTACGAAGGTACTTCATGAAGTTATTTACCCTATTATAAGTGTTATTGTCAATAACAAGGGTCTCATTGTGTTTGTTTTTAATAGTGTTATTCAGGGAAAAATTTCACTATAAATATTTCACTATTGTTTATAATTTAATTATCATTGGTTTTGATTGCTATTTGTTGCACACCATCATTGTACAGATTCATTGATTTGAGTTGAATGGTTTACTTGGGATATATTTAATTATATATGATAATTGATTATTGTGGCCCACTATCAAAGTGGAGGATATTTTTACTAATTTTGTGGTTTACAAACCTAATAATTTTTGATAATCTATCTCTATAGATATTTGTTGTTCTCGACATTGGACCTTGAGTCCCAGTTAACTAGTACTTTCCAGGTGGTCACCTTCTCACTTGTCAGCCCTTTGTGATCACAACGGGAGCTGGGAAGTCATCGAACCAACACTGTACCAGGTACTCCAATATTTGAAAGATTTTTCTGTGTCCATCATAAAGATTATTAGAGGTTTGTATACTGAGCGATTGGCATTTCATTCCAACCCCAACCCCAATACTCAAACAAGGTAGTCGTCATACTAAATACCACCAGTGCTTAAATTATTTAATATTATTATAAATTCCGTTTAGAAATCTCCTTAGAGATCTGGAGCAGTCTGTGTTTTGGGCAGGCATCATCAACTCACTGGCGCGGTATAAATTTCAGAAAGAACCCATGGCAGCCGAATTGAGTTAGTCGGTGACTGCTATGTTTTCTTTCGCTTTCTGATGGTTTTTAATTATTAATATTATACTTCTTCTTTTTTTATAAAGAAGCGTAGCAGTATTCTTTTCAAAATTGCCGTTCAGGTTTGAATGGATGCATTAATCTGAAAATATAAACAGGGTGTTCTGAAAATTAGATGTGGAATAAAAAATTAAAAAATCAATGATTAGATTTTGACTTTCAAATTAGGATTCTTCCACAATAGCAATTTTCCGCATCATTTCAAAATGATTCCGTAATTTATAGTATAATTCTCAACAGAATTCCATTTAGGGCTCCTCGAGGTAAATTATATTTTTACTGAAAATTGATTCATATTGGCAGATATGTTTCTAAAATTGAATAAAACACTATTGAAAATAGTGACCAATGAGATCTCATCGTACGAAGGCGTAGAAGGGCCACGAGCAATTTTTTTTTGAAATCCCGACTTTAATCTCGTACCCCCGACTTTAATCTCGGGGGTCCGACTTTAATTTCGGACCTCCGACTTTAATCTCAGGGGGCCGGCTTTAATCTCAGACCTCCGACTTCAATCTCAGGAGTCCGACTTTATTCTCGGACCCCCGACTTTAATCTCGGACCCCTAACTTTAATCTCGGACCCCCGACTTTAATCTCGGACCCCCAACTTTAATCTCGAACCCCCGACTTCAATCTCGGACCCCCGACTTTAATCTCGGACCCCCGACTTTAATCTCGGGGGTCCGACTTTAATATCGGACCCCCGACATCAATCTCGGGGGTCCAACTTTAATCTCGGACCCCCGACTTTAATCTGGGGGGTCCAACTTTAATCTCGGACCCCCGACTTTAATCTCAGGGGTCCGACTTTATTTTCGGAACCCCGACTTCAATCTCGGACCCCTGACTTTAATCTCGGACCCCCGACATTAATCTCGGACCCCCGACTTTAATCTCGGACCCCCGACTTTAATCTCGGACCCCCGACTTTAATTTCGGACCCCCGACTTTAATCTCGGACCCCCGACTCTGATCTCGGGGGTTCGACTTTAATCTCGTACCCCCGACTTTAATCACGGACCCCCGACTTTAATCTCGGACCCCCGACTTTAATCTCGGGTGTCCGACTTTAATCTCAGACCCCCGACTTTAATCTCGAAGGTCCGACTTCAATCTCGGACCCACGACTTTAATCTCGGTCCCCCGAATTTAATCTCGGACCCCTGACTTTAATCTCGGACCCCTGACTTTATTATCGGACCCCCGATTTTAATCTCGGGGGTCCGACTTTAATCTCAGACCCTCGACTTTATTCTCGGGATTCGACTCAGAGAATAAAGTCGTGGGTCCGAGATTGAAGTCGGACCCCCGAGATTGAAGTCGGGGGTCCGAGATTATAGTCGGGGGTCAAAGATTATAGTCGGGGGTCCGAGATTAAAGTCGGACCCCCGAGATTAAAGTCGGGGGTCCGAGATTAAAGTCGGTGGTCCGAGATTAAAGTCGGACCCCCGAGATTAAAGTCGGGGGTCCGACAATAAAGTCGGGGGTCCGAGATTAAAGTCGGGGGTCCGAGAAAATAGTCGGGGGTCCGAGATTGAAGTCGGGGGTCCGAGATTGAAGTCGGACCCCCGAGATTGAAGTCGGGGGTCCAAGATTAAAGTCGGGGGTCTGAGATTTAAGTCGGGGGTCCGAGATTAAAGTCGGGGGTCCGAGAATAATGTCGGACCCACGAGATTAAAGTCGGGGGTCCGAGATTAAAGTCGTAATTTCAAAAAAAAATTGCTCGTGGCCCTTCTATGCCTTCGTATCATCGCCATTTTCTTGAAAACTGTTTGCTCGATTAGAATGTAATTTTCTGCAGGAAAAGTCCACAGTTTAGGTACATCTGTCTGATTCCATATAAAGGGTGAGAAAATATAAGACTATTTCACCTGTGAAACATTCAATTCAACCAATGTGAATTAATGCAACTGATAAAAATAAATTGAGTCAAACAATGTTTTAGCTAGTTGTTTCATTTTAATTTACCTGAATATTGAAAAATAATTGCAATTTCTTTTTTCTACATTTCTTTCTGTACCACCAACAACATATTAACTAGTGTGGAGTTATCCACACATCCTCATCCACAAATGCTGACACAGAGAAACTTTTCTGTGATGCTTCGCAAATATTCGCATACAGTGTTGTCAAACTTCTGTTTTTTCCGGTGAATCCATCTTGCATTCAAATATAACATGGCTCTAGATATTTGAGATTGGAGATGAAAGTGATGATTCACCTTTTTGTTCAGACCCGATCTCATGAAAAGTACTGGATGAAACGTAAAATGTGTTGAACTTTAAGGATTTCGTGTTGTTTTGACATTGTTTTGAAAAATGCCAGCTAGTTCCTCCGGAGGAAGAGACGTGAAGTTGAGTGACACTTCAGTCGGTATGAATGTGAAATTCCTTTACCTGTAAAATCACGGTGTATTCCATTTTGAAAAACATACAGATAGACCGGGGGAAAGTGACAGATTTTCTGACACGATTTTACTCAGTATGCCTTTTGGGGGGCAGTACTGTCCGTATATCCTCGTGATAATAATGCATGAATCAAAGAGTCGTCGTAGGTTCTTCATATTGAAAAATAATAATAATATTTTCGAAAAATTATGTGTTTCGGTACGATTCCAATCAAGTTGCCGTGTGTTTTGTAATAGACGTAAAATACTCGAAAAACCATTGGCATACCATCAGGATGGGCGGATAATTCCTTTTTCCAAATACAATTTCACGTGACCATAGCAGCCATTCGGACCCAACCTAACGGCCTGCCAATCGTTTTTCGAGTATTTTAGTTTTATTATTTCATCACGAAACACATGGCAGTCTGATTAAAATCGTACCCGAATAATAATAATAATTAAAATTATTATTATTACATTTTAATATGAAGAACCTACGACGACTCTTTGATTTATGCATTATTATCATTAGGATATACGGACAATACTGTCGTACAAAAGGCATACTGAGTAAAATTGTGTCCCAAAATCTGTCACTATCCCCCGGTCTAAGAGTTGATCAGTATGATAAAGTAAGAGATGTGATGATTTGTGTCAAGCCGTTTTCCGGGAGCTAGATAGGGTTGATCACTGTGGAAAAAGCAATGGATTATTAAAATAAAAAAATTGTGCCGAGCCGCAGGCCGGGAGCTAGCATGAACAAATTAGATATTTTTAATTTTTTCTCGATAACGACGGCGTGTTCCTTCTCGAAACCAATTTGGGGTTAGTCAGTATGAAAAAAGAAATGATATGACTATTGCAAAAATTTGTGCCAAGCCGTAGACCAGGAGCTAGCATTAACAAATTAGATATTTGTTATTTTTTCTCGATAACGACGGCGTGTTCCTTCTCAAAACTAATTCGAGGTTACTCAGTATGGAAGAATAATGATATGATGATTGCAAAAATGTGTGCCAAGCCGTAGACCGGGAGCTAGCATAAATGATTTAGATATTTTTTCTTTTTTTCTTGATAACGACGGCGTTTTCATTCTTGAAACTCATACGGGGTTACTCAGTATGGAAAAGGAAATGATATTATAATTTGTTAGTGGCGAAATTTAGGAAAGGAGAGCAGTGAATGTGCAATGATGTGTCACGCCTCTAACATACCCAGCAGCTCAGTAGGCGTGGATTCGACAATAAAAATTGATTTCGATAAGATTGAAATATGGGGTTAATTTTCCGGAGTGCCACGGATTTATCGCTAGTGAAAAATCCGAAACCACCCTGATGGAATGGGACAACCCACTGCACTAATATTACTAAAATATTAAACAATAGATAACTGTAAATGCTATAATGATAATATATAAATATGTAGAGGTTTTGTCTTCCCTTACGCTTAGATAACTTGGACCAGAACAAAAGAAATAGTCATGTCCCTTACTAATAAAATATATTGATCGTTACACACCCTGTATGTGCACACTTCAGCTCACCATACAAAAGAAAATTGAATTAATGTAAATATCAACCACCAAGATGAATTCAAGTGAATGCTGTGATTGAGAGTATGGTATTGTTTGAATATATATCAATATGAAACCTCTAGTGAGGGCTATGCCTGTGACGTCACGATGATAGCTTACAGTTATGGATACTTACGCCTTAGGGGCAGTGGGGCAGTCTTATTTTAAACTTATCTGATACTACGTAGATATTCTCAAGCATTCCAGTTCACCAATTATTGTGGTTGTAGTTCATTGGTGCCTTGGTGAATACAGGTGCACAGTGGGTATGACACAATCAATCAAAGTACAGGTACAGCTGGACGAATAGCGAAGGAATGCTGAACAACATATATACAGCAGGACAACCACAGTCGAGCAGGAACAATCACATTAGTGGAATAGTGGAAAGTCAATCGTATAGCAACGAAACAGTGGAACAATCACACTAGTGGAACTCCAATAAACGGTAGCAGAGTAGTAGCAGGACTAGCCGCAGCAGAGCAAAGTAGTACCAGAGTGGTAGTCGCAGAGGAGCAGTAGCAGAGTGGTAACAAGCACTATCCGCAGCGGAGCAAAGTAGTAGCAGAGTGGTAGCCGCAGCAGAGGACCCTCTATTAAGTGGGAGGGTTCTGATAACAGCTTTGATGGTCTGTTTGCTGTCTGATAGCGAGTTTCTCGTTCCAGTGATTTCACACAATGATGAAGTGACTTCTAACCTCAAAAATCCGCAAAGCGAACGGAGATTTCTCAAAAATATAAAGCGTCAAAAATCGCAAACAATATGAGAAACTCTCCTGATATGAATTTTCCAAAGATCCATCAACGATGATCAAACTTTAATTGGAAATCTTCAAAGTAGGTCAGTCACTCATCAATATCAAATAAGGAAGAGGAAAATATATCTCAGACGTCAAAGTCAAAACTGTCAATATCTGACAAGGCGCTTTCTTGTTCGTTAGTGTTCGGTGGGAACAGTCCAGGAACTAACTCGAGCTACTAGGAGCTATGAAAAGAACACCTTATGATTCAGTGTTGCCAACTGAACCAAGACGAAAACGCCAGCCTCTCAATCTCAGAACCAAACATAAACAAACAAACAAAAGGTCAAGTATTCGAATGTGAAGTAGGTAACCTCAATGACACAAGATAGAGATAGAGTAGGAATGTTACGGTTTTGTGTTCTAAGCTCAAAACAATAGACTAACCATAAGTATGTTTACAAAACAACGCTGTCATATCGCAAAATAGAACAACTGATAACTGTCATTAGCTTAAGGCCGGTTTATGTCCGCTCGAACTAGTACAGCAAAGGTAAGTACTAACATTCGGAACAAGCTATACATGACAACGATCAAGTTGTCATTTTGAGGAATCTGAAGAAGAAGAAGAATACAGTGGCGTACAGAGTGGAAAGTGTATATCAATGACAGAGAATTTCTGATGTTATTGTATTAAAACAGAAAGGGTTTTCTAGTGCAAAATGAACCTGTAACAAATTGCAAACATTTGTGCTAAGCCGTAGTCCAGGAGCTAGCATAAACAAGATATATTTTCATTTTGCTCGATAATAACGGCGTGTTCCTTCTCGAAATTCATTTAGAATTGTTCAGTTTGGTAAAAGAAATTATAAGATGATTACAAAAAAGTGTGCCAAGCCGTAGTCCGGGAGCTTAATGAACAATTTAGACATTTTTACATTTTTCTTCATAACGACTGCGTGTTCTTTCTCAAAACTCATACAGGGTTACCCAGTATGGAACAATTAATAATATCATGACTGCAAAAATGTCTTCCAAGCCGTAGTCCGGGAGCTAGCACAAACAATTCAGATATTTTTTCTTTTTTCCTTGATAACGGCGGCGTGTTCCTTCTTGAAACTAATACGGAGTTACTCAGTATGGAAAAAAAAGGTATGATGATTGCAAAAATTTGTGTCAAATCGTAGTCCAGGAGCTAGCATAAACAATTCAGATATTTTTTCCATTTTTCCCGATAACGTCGGCGTGTTCCTTCTTAAAACTCATACAGGGTTCCCCAATTTGTAAAAAAATTATACGGTGATTGCAAAAAATGTGTGCCAAGCCGTAGTTCGGAAGCTAGATGAAATGATTTTTAATTATCTCTGGGCAGTTAGGATGAATACTAAGTTGTGGGTAGTATTAAGGAATATCATGTGTTATTCCATGAACTGCTACATGTTACTTGCTGAACGATTCCCAGAAAGTATAGAATAGTCCAAAAAGTATTTCGATGGCGTAAGAAGTTAGGAAAACCTGTTGCAGTTGTGAAATGAAATAATCTGAAAAATACACATATTTATTGAAATGAAAATAAAATATATTTTCTCATAATTCAGCAATTACAATAACCAATAATCTTATTGTTACTGAAATGTTTACAAAAAGGTAGTAACTGAGGTCAAGCCGGTATATCAGAATGGAAACATACTTTTCAGTGTAGTAAAAACAACACAGCATTCTGTTGCTGACTCACAATAAGTCGAAACGAATGAAGAAAAATAAGAAACAATCCCTTCTTAAATATATGTATCAGGTACATTTGTCACAGGTACTTATTCAGATTGAAGTTCATATAAAGCTGCATTTTTAATATATCACATAGATCAAGAGATTCTTTAAATTTGAAACATATTGCACAAAAGATCTAGATTGAAATATTTGATAAAGAATGTGATCGATTTGACAGATTTAGAAATACTTACAGAATTTGTATAATGAATCCAACTAGATGTAGCAATTATAAAAATAATACTCACCGTTATTTAGAGAATATAAATGTAAACCCACCAAATAATTTCATAATAGATGGTTTAATAAATGTGTGTTCGAAAATTTTTTACATTTTCTCTGTAAAGTCAGTATACTTTACCTACTGTGTTTCAAACTAAAAAGGCAAATTTTGAATACAAATATCGCAATAGTCGAATGGGAATTTGAATATATCGTAGAGTTTTATATTAATACATTCAAAGTGGAACAGCCTTCTGCAATAGCGTCACTCAATATTTTTCTTACAGCTATCAGTTCTTCCACATAGTACACATCAATTTCTCATGTTAGATGATCCTTGATACTTATGGAGTTCTGATCTGAAATTATCAGGATTAAACGTCGAGACAAGAAGTTCATTTTTCAAAATTAATCGAAAGAAATATAGAATATATATCCTACAGCTGTAACCATCTTTTTGTAGTGCATGGTCGGTTAGGATAATGTTCCATTCTGATGGATCGAATAAATAATTCGGTAATTGAGCTATAAAATGTAGGAATATTTTGGAATAAGTATTTCTTTAAAGCTCAGTTTCACCGTAGGGATCCATGAAATTAAACGTTTTTTTTGTCATGTCGACTAATACTAGTGCAGCCGTTAGCGACTGGGAGGTGGTGGCAGATTTTCAGATGTGATTTTACCCTGTATGCTTTTTGGATCGTATTATTATATGCACATGAAAAAGTCCTCCTAGGTTTCTTATACGTTGAAGTTGATCATAACATTTGTTTGCAAATTTGGCGTTACGATACAATATGACTCATGCTGCCAAGGTTTCAAAATAAAATTTAAGTGAAATGCGATACTGAAAACTGTTTGCGTGATCCCAAAAAGAAGGAACAACATCATCAACAAAAATGAAAAATAGTTCAGTGTTCAATCTAGCTTCCGGTCTTCGACTTGGCACAAAATTCTGGAATCATCATATCACTTTATTTTCCATACTGGGCAACCCTGTATTAGTTTTAGAAAGGAATCCACCGCCGGTATCAAGAAAAATGAAATGTTTATGCTAGCTTCTGGTCTACGGCTTGGCACAAATTTTTGCAATAATCATATCATTTTTTTTTCATAATGAGTAACCCCGAATTAGTTTCGAGAAGGAACACGCCGTCGTTTTCGAGAAATGATAGAGAAATCTAATTTGTTCATACTAGCTCCCGGTCTACGGCATGGCACAAATTTTTGCAATCATCATATCATTTCTTTTTCCATACTGAGTAACCCCGAATTAGTTTTGAGGAGGAACACGCCGTCGTTATCGAGAAAATATAAAAAATATCTAATTTGTTCATGCTAGCTTCCGGTCTACGGCTTGGCACAAATTTTTGCAGTCATCATATCATTTCTTTTTCCATACTGAGTAACCCTGAATTAGTTTTGAGAAGGAACACGCTGTCGTTTTCGAGTGAAGATAAAAAATATCTAATTTGTTCATGCTAGCTTCCGGTCTACGGCTTGTCACAAATTTTTTATCTTAATAATCCATAGCTTTTTCCACACTGAGCAACCCTGTATGAGATTCAAGAAGGAACACTCCGTGGTTCTCATGAAACATCGGAAATTATTCAAAATGTTTAATCTAGCTCCCGGAAAACAGTTTGACACAAATCATAACATTATTTACTTTATCATACTGATCAACTCTGTATGTTTTTCAAAATGGAATACACCGTGATTTTACAGTTAAAGGAATTTCACATTCATACCGACTGAAGTGTCACTCAACTTCACGCCTCTTCCTCCGGAGGAACTTGCTGGCATTTTTCAAAACAATGTCAAAACAACACGAAATCCTTAAAGTTCATCACATCTTACATTTCACCCAGTACTTTTCATGAGATCGGGTCTGAACAAACAGGTGAATCATAGAACTTCTTTCACTTTCATCTCCAATCTCAAATATCCAAAGCCATGTTATATTTGAAGGCAAGAAGAATTCAATGGAAAAGACAGAAGTTTGACAACACTGTATGCGATTATGTGCGAAGCATCACAGAAAAGTTTCTCTACGTCAGCGTTTGTGGATGTGGATATGTGGATAACTCCACACTTATCAACAACATTAGAACCATATATTCCTAATTCTGATTCCTCTAGGAAGATGCACAACCAAAGTTTCAGGTGGAATACAATCTACCTAAAATTCTTTCAGCTTTTGAAGCATTATTGATTCCAGCTGTATTCTTTCAATTTTGAAATCATTTCTCGTATATACAGGGTGTTTATTAGGTACTTGTACAAACTTCACAGGGTATATCTTCGACTTATTTTAAGATGAAATGTCCACATGATCATGTATCCGCAAATATTTCGTTTCGGAGATACAGGGTGTTGAAGTTGAAATTTCAGTATCAACTATTATGAATAAATTTGCAAAAACTGTTTTTTGGGAAATTACAAATATATGCTACGATGCAGGTTATGGGGTCTCTGAGGCGCCAGATGAAGTTGCTCAGAACTTCAACGAAAACTGAGTATTAGTTAAATCTCGCTAAAATAAACATTGATTTTTTACGAAGATATATCGAGAAATCATTCATTATCGAAATACAGAATGTTGAACCTGCGTCGATGCAGAAATTTGAGAATTTCTCAAAAACGCTTACCCCTAGCGTTGTTGACCAAATTTACCTATTTTGCTTAGAAAATGTATAGGAATAAGATTTAACTATAAGAAAGGTTACTGTTAATAAAGTTAAGGCAAATTAAAATGAATAATGAAGGCGTACACAGCGCATTCTGAGTACTACATAAAAATAAATAACAAAATTCTGTTTCTCACCTCGTTCACCCCGTTCACAAAATTTTGTGAAAAAAAAAAATTCTGCAAAAGTTATTCAAAACAATTGAAAATAAAATCTTAACTTCATCACGCTGTATCTCCGAAACAATTTGCGGACACATGTTTCATCTTAATGAGTACTTAATAATTACCCTGTATAACAAAATCGCAATATTTTCTTCTGGTTATATTGAGTTGTTCTTGAATTTGATGAATATGATTGTGATTCTTCTTCAACCTAGAATAATTAATGAAATCATAAAAATGTAGTGAATGAATTCAAATGATCATGATCCTCGATATAAATACCACTAAAGTAACGAACAAATCCATCTCCATGATAGAAGGTAATGTTTCGTTTGTTTACTTTGCCGCCCTGCCGCACTAGAACATTCAAGAAAAGTGCGCTGTTCTTTTCAACTTCAAAGGGTCATTAAAAACGCCGCGCCGCCCAAATCCGTTTTTATTGGAAACCAATGTAGAACGGAGTTGCCGATATTTGAGTCATAATAGGAAGTTATTCAGTAATGTGTAAAAACATGCCACTAACTCCGAGATTCATGCTAAATAGCCCTGACGGAGTAGGTGTATTTCCTGATAAATATAAATGAAAAAATGTTTTTTTTTTTACAAAATTTTATTCAAATGCTCTGAAAACAAATATTTTCTCTGGATCATTAGTAAAATATGTCATATTGAATCATTCAGTTTCTAAACGCTCATCTCCTATCTCAAAAACTCCTTTATTCTGATTTTGAACGGAATCGGACAATAATTATTCGTCTACTGTTTTGAAGCAGTCATTTCAAATAATCAAATATTGACAAAAAAATCGTTATCTCGGACCAAAAAAATTCCTATACCTGTGTCACCTCAAAATAGAATCAGACCATAAATCAGAAATTCCATCTGCTATTTTGGAGCCGCTGAGTTGAATTCAGAAATGTCAAAAAAATCATTAAATCCCAATCCAAATGCTCCTATATACCATTTTTCAATGGAATCGTATCAGAAATCACGAAACTCGTCCAACATTCTGGAGCCGCATCTTGGTTTTTTTCCCTATATAAAAATGTTATGGCGTAATGTTCCCCAAGCTAGTAATTGTAAAAGTTATAATATTCCGTAGTTTTGTCCGACAGAATGAGTTTTATTTTCACCCATTCCCGATCCGACCCTGTGCCAGATGCCATACTGGCCAAAAGACACTCTCTCTTTCCCTCACTAGTCGTGTGGGAGGAGCAACCTCAGGGGCGTGTCATTTAAAAGATATTCAATTCCATTTCTGAATCCAGAAATGTGAGTAATAATTAGTTTTAACTAGTCGACGTCTGAACCAAACCTTAATTAGTTGACTTCCGAAATCCATTTCGCGAAAACAACATATTTTCATAAAATTATTCACAAAAAATGAAAATCGTAGAAAAAAAAACTGAGAAAGTCGTTCAACTGAGTAAATGATAGACTTCAATATTGAAATGAAACAACACCAAAATATTCGTTCATTTTGATGGTGGAACTGATTTGAAATGGTGTAAAATATCCTTTTCACTCATTCAAAACTCGAAAAATATTTTTTTATTATTTTTATCTTCATACAATCATATAACTTTCCTTTTTTCAGGTATGAAGACCCTTAAGAAGACAAACTTTGTTGGTGAAAAAATCTGTATTTCGATACAAAAAAAATGACAGCTTACTTGGAACATGTTGAGTTATATTTCCACCAAATGCCGTGAAAAAAAATCAATTTAGCGTGAGATCAATATTAAAAACTGAAAAATAGGTTTTTCCGATTTTCCAGGAAATTTTGAGATGATGAGGAAAAATGTTCGATACAAAAGATCTTTTTATTGTAAATAACTTTGTATTTAATTTTTTTTTTTGATAGGAGGTCAACTTTTGTTGTCAGTCGCGAAAAACCGTTGAATATCGCTTTCAACCCATAAAAGTTCACCCCGTTTCACCCTTTACCATTTTTTCTTCCGTCATTCGAACAATGTTCTGCTTGTCTCTCAGTAGGTCCGATGCTGTTTATAATTTTTCCCACTTTTAAATTTTTTGTCCTCCATCAGCACTGGTCTATAACCAATCATGAAAAACTTGATTATAAGCAACGTAATATCCATTTGTTCCAAGTTTCACAACTAAATTATCCAAACGTTTCCTAGCTGAAACGAAGTTATTAGCTAATGATGGACGGTCGTCTACCCAAGTCAAACCCAACTCATATCTGCCCTCACTATTCACAGTGCAGACTCTAAAAATTTTCTCATGATTTCTCGTTTTTATTTGTTGCTTGCTCTTTGTTAGAAACTCCTCCCATCAAAGTCCACTCAAATGAAGTTTCGCAACCAAGCCACATTGCAGAACATGTCTATTGCCTGTAAAAAGTTTGCCTGAAACATCAGCACCTAACAACATCTCTAACTCCATTTCTGACAATTCCGCTTTCCAAGGACTTTTTTGAAAAGAAGTATCTTGACTACATATTACCGCCTGATCCAGAGCATTAAAATTACAATCGAACTTTTCATTAAAATTTTTCAGTGTCACCCTGTTACAGTTATGATCAACAGTGTCAGAAAATGAACCCCCAAAAAGTGCATGTATTATGTCCCCAGAACTAACTGTTTTAGCATGCTTTGAAATGTACGATATTTGTAATCCCGTATCTATAATAGGCTTGTAGACTGGTGCCTATAATTTTCGAGAAAAAAAAGTAACAGACAAGGACCTGGTGAGAAATATTGTTGAGGTTCCAACTTTGAGGAAAACAAATAGTTAAAAACAAATTGTTAAAATTGCTAAAACTGTTAATCCTTCAACCGATTGCACTCCTACGCGCAACCCTCAGAAGTCTTCGAAAGACTTGTGTGAGCTAGGGAAGACGCAGCCCTTACATTTTAACGTGTGATGCCATGCACGAGACCGGTGAATCGGTGG
Organism: Chrysolina oricalcia; assembly: GCA_944452925.2. Lineage (NCBI taxonomy): Eukaryota > Metazoa > Arthropoda > Insecta > Coleoptera > Chrysomelidae > Chrysolina > Chrysolina oricalcia. Next base: position 22,810,989 of record OX101826.2, read on the forward strand.
ATCGAACCCACGACCCCACGCATGCGAGGCGAACGCACTACCAGCCGACAACCACGGCCCAAACAACACAAAATTGCGAAATGGGGATGCAGTTTAGGAGTTGAAATGGATTTTTGCGATTTGCGGCGAAACGTGACCTCTGAGCGGTAAATGGTGAATAGCAAAGTTGTATATAATGAAAAAATCAAAATATTTGAAAACTTTTGTATCAAACACTTTTCGACATAACCTCAAATCAACCGTCAAAATGGTGAAAAACTGATTTTTTCAGTTTTAAATCTTTTTCCCGAGTATACGTTGTTTATTTCACATGAAAATTCGTGAGCATATATCTTTTTCAGTGATGAATAAGCATGATTTTTCCGCAATTCAGAAGAGAACTAGTTTTCGAGTTAGGGACATTTTTCGAAAAAAATACCCTTAATTTCCAAGAACAATTGTTCTGGTGTCTTTTTGTATTTTGTAGGTCTACAAATGGAAATTCTAATTATTGAAATGTTCACTTTCGAATGGTCTATGTAACTTGGTGGTTAATTGATCGTTGAATCGCTAAAAATTGAGAAAAACCAACAACATGTCTCTCTGAATCATGATTTTATAAATATTCTCAATGATTTTCAATAGTTGGAGAAAATGAAAATCGTATTCCAATATTTTCTTTTGAGTAATTTAATATAAACTGCTTTTTGTTATAGAAATAATGAAGATAGTAGAAAATAATTGAAAGTATTCAGAAAATCATGATTCACAGAGACTTTCTCAATTTTAATCCGTTTAACGATCAATAAACCAACTAGGTACCTGGACTATTAAAGAAGACATTTCAACAATCGAAATGGTTACTTATAGACCTCATAAATGCAAAAAAAAATATCAAGACAATTGTTCGTGAAAGATAGAGTATTTTTTTCAAAAAAATGTAAATAACTCGAAAACTAGAAGTCTTCTCATTTCCGAAAAAATCGTGCTCACTCCACACAAAAAAGGACATATGTCTTAAAATTTTCATCTGAACTGAATCATTTATAATCGAGAAAAAATAGTGAAAACTCGTTTTTTGTCATTTTGACGGTTTATTTGCGGTTATGTCAAAAATTGATGACTGAAGAAGTTTTAGATTTTTTCATTGTCTACAACTGTTTCATCAAACATATTTCGCTAGGACGTAACGTTCTACCACAGATCGCAAAAAAACATTTTCAAGCCATAAACTGCAGCCCCCTTTCACCATTTTGAGTGTTTTTTTGTTTAAATATTTTTTCCCTAGAGTTGGAACCTCAACAACATTTTCCATCTGGTCTTTGCCTGTTACTTCTTTTCTACAACTATTGAAAATATTGAGAAAATCATGATTCAGATAGACTTGTTTTCTGTTTTTCCTAATTTCAAGCGGTTTAACGACCATTAAACCACCAAGTTACATAGACCAATTGAAAATTACATTTCAAAAATTAAAACGATCACTTATATATCTTCGATATACAAAAAAAACACCAGAACAATTGTTCGTGGAAGATAGGGGTATTTTTTGCAAAAAATATACATAATTCAAAAACAAGTCGTCTTTTGGATTGCGAAAAAATGATGCTATAATTTGTCACCCAAAAAGACATATTCCTACAAATTTTCATGTGAATTGAATTTATTAGAAGGAAAAAAAATCAATTACTGAAGAATAAGTTTTTTCTATTTTGACGGTTGATTTGAGGTTATGTCGAAAGGAGTTGATAGCGAGAGTTTTTAATTTTTCTATTTTTCCATTATCTACAACTCTTCTATCGAACATTTTTTGCTAAGAGGCCACGTTTCGCTGAAAATCCCAAAAAACCGCTTTTAACTCCTGAAGTGCATCCCCATTTCAATCATTTTTTGCGGTTTCGTGTTTAATTTTATTTTTTCTTCAGAGTAGAAACCTCAACAATATTTCTCACCTTAGCATTGCCTGTCTATAAGTGCTCTAACCAAACAAGACTTGCTTTTGTCACAAAGCGTTAGAACTAGGGTTTGTAAGAAAGTTTGATTACAAGTATTATTTGACAAATTTTCAATAGTTACAGAATTTGTGTTTGGATTTGCATCGTCAACATCTTTATTATTCTTTCTACACATCAATGTATCATGTTTACCTTTAAAGTGAGAAAAAATACATTTCACTACACATTTTCTAGCGATATGTTCAAAATTGAAATATAAATAGCAACGTCCAACATCAACTAATAATTTTTTCTTTTCATCAAACGACAACTTTTTTATATCATTGTTATCGCATTCTGTAGAAGGATGAGGTTTCTTACAAAATACAGATTCAGAAATCTTATTTTGAATAACTGAACCAGAAGCAGTGGGAATTGATGGATCTCTTGATGAATTTGCTTGAATTTTTCTTTCATCATGAAGTCCAAAACCTGACATAGCTGAAGAAATCTCTTAATTTCTAACTCTTTCCTTAAGAAATCCATCAGTTCATCTAGGCGGATTGCCAAAGAATGTGAAGAATCGTAATTTGTGCTTCATTGCCATACTCTTGAAACATTTACTAGCAAGCAGGACTCAACTAATGAATATTACATATCTGCGCATTTGTCAAATTTGATACCGAGACTTTCTAGCCATATGAGATAGGATTCCAGCTTATCATAAAAACTCCCAAGTGTTGCTTTCCAATTCAGATCATTCAAGAATTATTCAGATAGTTCTCGTATATAGACCTCCACCAATAAATCTTCACGACCAAAACAAGATTTAAGACCCTCAATAGCCTTTGAGTAATTATCAGATGTAGGGGGATAGTCGCTCGAATAAGGTAGGTACTGAAACTCATCTTCATTTTGAATTGAACTATCCTGATGAATTCTACTAAATTGACCCCAAAATAACAATTATTATCTCTCCTCCAAATTTCTTCAGTTCTATTTGCGGTAAATTAACTTTTCGTCTAACTTTACTTGAAGAACTATTATTAATGATATCAGAAAGAGAATATTTATTCAAGCATTTTTCCAATTCTGCCCTAAGCCTATTATACCTGATAGAAATTTCATCCACTCTGGCTACATCGAAATCGATATTTTCGTCATGTGCATCATTCTCCAACATCCTATACAAATCTGCTTGTCGAGTTCTCCGATGATTTCCATTCTCTGGTCCATAACTTGGACATTTCCTTGTGTATCTGGCAAGTCATAAAATGGTTTATCCATCAATATCACCGTTTCTTCATAAAGTCTCGAAAACGAAGTTCTGTGAACTTCTAGGGTTTCCAACAGTTTCTCTATTGTGTCCTGTCACGGTCGCCAATTATATAAACGCAGCTGAACACCTACCCGAAAGAAGGCCAATGAAGATAACTATTCAATGAAATTGCATCCATACGAAGATGATAAAGAAAAAATTCAAGAGTTATAATATGACTCAACTGATTCAAAATTAATATAGAGTAATCGCCTTCTCTCCATATTCATACACCAAATCTCACTCAGTTTGTGTGAAAGATGTTGACCCCTACTGATTTCATATATCAGTCTCAAACATCGCTTATCTTCGATATCCAAGCAAGGACTATAAATACTGTCACAATAGTTGAACCTAGAAAGTACCAACGAATCACACAAAATAGCTCAACTTTTTGACTCAAATATTGTCCATTGCTGAATATGAGTTTCAATCTCATGATAGCTAAACGACGAGTATTCTTTATATGCGATTTAAACCGTGAGTCGTCATCGAACATCAAGTCCAATTTCTGGCACTGCTAACAGGTAATATTTCATTGTTCCCGACGTTCAACTTGATCAACTAGTAGGTTTCTGTGATTACGAAAACCGAATAATGAAACCGATGTCTTTTCTGCGTTGACCTCCAATGAGTGATTTTGAGACAAAGGTATAAGAGAAGATAAATCACCAGTAATTTTTTCAGTAGCAGCAGTTAGGAAAGAAAGATGGAGTTGCGTATCGTCTGCGTGAAAGTTGATGTTACAATGGTTTACCGTGAGTATGACAAGATTGTTGCCTAGTTTGACTTTCTGACTTCGACCATAAATATATTATGTTCTGAAAAAAAAAATTGTTTCATCGCCTACACTTATACATTCCAGTTTATTCAACACTAAAGAATAGTCTAGAGTATCGAAGGCTTTCGAGTAGTTCAATAGTATCAACAGTGTAGCCATTTATCATCAGTGATATTCAATGAACTCTTTTCACATCTAAATCCTTTTCGGTAAAATGATTACTTGCATTTCGGACTTTCATCGTCTTGATGGTTGAAAGATTTCTGCTTCTTTCAATTTTTCACTACGTTTCAATTGCTTGAATCTGCGATCGCCTTCAGGTGAATACCAACAAATTAAGAAGCTTCACGGTGTTTTATAGGTCTGCAGGTGTGGTGTTATTACGTTGTGATTATGCGCGGTCTTTTGACCTGCGTCTTTTGGCCTGCGTGTTTTCCTTCAAAACGGTCCGTTAGCGGTTTCCATACGTTTTTAATTGCCACGGTCGGTTGACTGAAGGCACCATTGGCTTCGATACAGGCGGTTTCTATAAATTTGCATTTGAATCAATGCTTCTCTCTATGGAGAACACTAGCCTCGTCCCGAAGAATTCGGTGGTGGTCTGTCCATGCGTGGTCGGCAAAGCCCGATCTTCATGTTTCCCCCCCGTTGAGTCCACTTTTTGTGTTCAGATATCCTTACACATGATGGTCGTTTGGTCTCTCCGATAAAGAAATCTCCACATTCGAATGAGACTTGTAGATACAAATTTTGCTAGATTCTGTGTTGTTCTATGGTTTCGTCTTGGTGAGGACATAAGGTACTGCTGGATTGAAACCAGTTCCTAATGTTGTATCTGTTTCTGATCCTTCTGATTTTTTCGAAGATACCCCTGATGTAGGGAAGGACAAGAACGGGGTTTTGTGGTCGTTCTCCGAGTTGTTTTTCGGAATATCCGTTTTGGCGTAGGTCCTTTTTGATGTGGTTCATTTCTGCATCCAGAGACTCCTGGTTGTTGCAAATACACATGGCTCTCTCCAATAACGTTCTTACAATGCCCCTCTTCGTGGAATTTGGGTGATAGATGTATAGATAAATACATTTATTGCCTCTTAAAGTACTGTTGATTTCCTTTTCCATCGTGAAATTGATTGGATCTTTCATGTTATTGATTCCTGAGAAGAAGTCCTCATGGTGTTCATATACGTGGTTCTATATGATGAAGGTGTCATCCACGTATATTAGCCGCAGTTTTGCTTTATATCCTGCTTCTCTGATAGCCAATATCTCGAACCGCTCCATATATATGTTGGCGATTACTGGAGAAAGAGAAGATCTCATCGGCAGTCTATTAACTTGGGAGAAGAAACGGTCCTTTTTTCCAAAGTACGAGTTATGAAGACGACACTTCAGTAGTTCCAATATCGCTTGTACAGGTGATCAGTCCTTTCATGGAGTATGATGTCTTCTTCCAGTTTTCTCTTGATGATGGTGAAGATAGTAACATTGGTATGGAAGGTCTAAACGTCAGATCTGATAAAACGATCTTTCGGGCCTAGTTGAACAGCTATGATGATGTTTACAAAGTGATTGAAATTCTTGACAAAAGAAAGGTTAGTACCTTGTAAGGGTTGTATATTGGTAGGAGGTATTTCGCCAGGTTATAGGTCGGTGAGCTGCAGGACCTGGTGATTGGTCTCAAGAGCATGTCGGGTTCGTTAATTTTCGAGAGACCGTTGAGATGAGGCGGTTTACTGTAATGTGGCGTCAAATGTTTCCGATCCTTGTCGGGAATAAAGGTTTTGTACTCCGCCAGTGTGTTGTAGATTTTCGTTTCTATCGAAGTTGTTGGATCCTTATGTAAGAGTTTGTGGTTTCCTGTCTCGAGTGACGCTTCCAACCTTCATTCCAGACAAGGAACAGATACATTTGACTCCACATTACAGTGGAGCACCTCATCTCTACGGTCTTCCAAAAATTCACAAATCCAACATACCATTGGGACCAATCACCAGCTTCCGCATCTCATCGACCTATACCTCCCACCAATTTTACAATCCTTACTAGCAGTTCTTTCGTCGAGAATTCCATTGTCATTTGTCATTGTCATTATCGAAGATGTTCAACTAGGACTGGAAGATCAGCTTTGACGTGGAGAGCCTTTATACCCCCATAGAAGAATCCCTCACCATCATCAAGAGGAAACCAAGAGAACATATCCAGCTCCATAGAATGACTGATCTTTCAGTAAAAGCGATATTGGAACTACTGAAGTGTTGTCTTCATAACTCGTACTTCCAAGAGAAGGACCGTTTCTTCTCCCAAGTAATCGCTAACACATACATGGAGTGGTTCGAGGAATTGGCTATCAGAACGGCAGAATACAAAGCAAAACTATGGCTAAGATACGTGGACGACACCTTCATCATATGGAACCATGGAGATGAACACTTCTAGTACTTCTCAGGAATAACATGAGAGATCCAATCAATTTCATGATGGAAAAAGAAACTAACAGTACCCTGTCTTTTCTCGATGAGAAAGCTGAAAGAACAAACACTGGTATCCTCACCTCTGTTTACAGGAAGAGAACAAACACTGGACGTTATCTCAACTACGACTCCAATCACCCGAATTCTACGAAAAGGGGCATTGTAAGAACGTTAGTGGAGAGAGCGATGTGTATTTGCAACAACCAGGAGTCTGTGGACACAGCTTAGATGAACACACATGTAACAAATGCAGCCCTTCGTTGAAAGACAAAAACTGTATCATTGAAAACGCCATTCTGCTGAAAAAGTCAGGGCTGGATTCGAAATAATTACGATGCAATTATAATAGTCAGGACCCTACTAACAATACTGACATTTTGTAAAATTTGTTTTTACGAAACTCCCAGGTTTTCAGAGAAAACCCCTCAAAAGCAGAGCTTGTGCGAGCAAGAGAGATCCAATCAAAACCAATCAAACAGCATTTTAGGTATCATGACAATAAAATCACACATGTGCTTGTGCCTTTTTTACACGCTTTATATTAGCTTCACCTGTATGTTTGTATGTCTGTGACCGTCGATTTTTAGCCACTTTAAAATCTTGCATACTTGTTGAGACCTGGTGACAAAACATAAATTTGATAATTTCGTCCCATGGTCATCGATAATAGTAATAATGGGTAAATAATACCAAAGAAAAAAAATTAAATTTTTTTTACACTTGTCAAGACTTGGTGACATCACACAAAATTGATAATTTTGTCCCATAGGCCTTGATAATAATGATAATAGTAATAATAATAGGGTGGTTAGAGCGTCTGACTCTGAGTCGAAAGGTCCGGAGTTCGAGCCCCAGTTGCGGCTGGGATTTTCTAATTTAATTTGACCTATTAAATTATTAAAATCTCGTGGCTCGACTGGGGTGAGTCCTGCACGATTCACTGTTGCGTCTCAATTAACAGTGCTGTCACTAAGGTGGCGTACGGAGTTAGTAACAAGGCGTACCCATAACATAACACATGGCTAATGACCATAGCATTCAATGCCAAAACACCGAAGAAAAAATAAATAAAAAAATAATTATAATAGGTAAATAATACCAGCAAAAAAATTCAAGATTGTGCACACTTGTCAAGACCTGGTGACGATACACAAATTCAATGATTTTGTTCCATGTTTCCTATTAACAATAATGGGTAGATGTCGATTTTTTAGTAGAAAGAATAATTTATAGTTTAAAAAACTGAAGACACGCTCCACTTTCAACATGGACAAAAAAGTAAAAGAATAATTGTCAATATAATCACTGAAATATAAAGAAATCGTGGGTGCTTTTGACCTTCATTTTCATATAACTAGTTTTAATTTTACTATATTGAGCAATCAAGAGCTCGAAATAACTTGTGTTAAGCACATTTCTCAGGTATCTAAAATCAGGAAGGGTGGCAAATAATACAAACAGTTCTTATTGGAATTTGTTCCGTTAGAATGATCGGTCATCTATTCAGAGGCGTGCATAAGTACCGTCATAATATCTGACAAAAGTTGCCAAGCTAAAATCCAAAGATTAAGAATAGAAAAGAATTTACTCGTGTCACTACCTAACAATTTCATTTTTGAACATACTTCTCGCAGAAGGGACTCCGGAATTCCTAAACTTTCATGGAATTTCAGGATTTAATTATTGCGGATTTGAATAATGATTTCGTTTTTGCTACATCACCCGAGCTTTATCTCGTAGATACATCAATAATTTAATATTCACCTAACCCATACAGCATATAATTTAGTGTTTCTTATGGTTCGTAGAGGTGCATGTTTGTTAAAAAAAGTTTTTCTAATCATACGAACAAACAACAAAGAATCAACAAAACACCTACAGAATGCCAAAATAATCATGCTACATATTTATTATACACTGAGAAAACTATAAATCGCAAATATGCCAATTTTTCTTGCTGTTCCACTTTTTATGCCGGTCAGTGTATTTGATATTTCGAATGAAAAATAAATTGTATTAACGAAACTCAAAAAAAATTAGTTGGTGATAAAGAGAATGGAATTCTCTTTTCAACGATGTGACACTTGACCCCCTACTCCATTTAAATTTCTGAGTTGATGTGCCCCCCGCGTCCCCTGTCGAACAATCACCATTATTTCAAAAAGTAGTATTGGTGAAACCCACTGATAAATTTTTGGGGGGAGGGGGAAGAGGGACTAAAAAAAGACACACCGGATACACTCGTACATATCCCGGCCAAGCGCCTACCCCTCTAAATGGCCGCAACCTATATTTTAGGAGTAGGTTAACCTTTTACGGCAAATGGAGGAAAGAAAACATTGGAATTATCATTCTTCGGCTCTTCATAAATATATATTCATCTTCTTCTGCGGACCAAAGAAAATGGATATATTCTATCATCGGTGATGTCTTCTGCCAAAACGCTGTGGATATCCTTAGTTGGGGCAGGTCACGTGGTCTTGTAGATGAAAGACATTGACAACGTAGGCACGGTTCACGTTTAGTGGGGTTGGATTGTTTCTTTCTGGTCGGCAGTAATGGTGGGTAATTACACGGGCAGTGACGCGATAGGATGCCTTTCAGCCCACATCGGAAGCAGAATAGTATTGGGTGCTTGCGGGGACAGTGACGTCGGCAATGCCCGAGTCGCCCATATTTCCGTCATAAATCTTTTTGCACTGGAAGGTATACGGGCAAAGGCACAGGTGGGAAAGGCTGGTTGTCTTTCCGGGCTCGGAGAAGGTATGAAACGGCCCAAAATTCGTCACAGATTGGATTCTCCTCGGGGTGCTCCAGGAAGTAGGAATGGGTCGAACTATCCGGTCGGATAGGTTCAGATAGGATCGCAGATGCTGGCGTCTCCTGCATGGGCACTTCTCTAGAAAGTGCGATAGTGTTGATGGGTTATTCTATGGGTGAGACAGGCGACTGGTGGGACCCAGAAGGCATGTCCGGGGTTTCATCGGCCTCTTGCATGGAGCCCAAGAGGTCGGCTGCCAGCGTGTCGGTGTCAGCATCCTAGGAATCGATGGATAGTTCCATAGTGTCCATGTTTGAAACAGGCGGATGGGAAGAAGCAGATTGCAGATCTTAAGTTTCATCAGCCTCTTGCATGGCGTCCCAGAGATCGGCTGCCAGAGAGTCGTTGTAAGACTCCTAGGGTTCAATGGATATCTCCAAAACGTCTATGGTGGCTGTAATAAATGATTACTATAAGAGGAAAGACAATCAGAAAAACAACTGAAACGAAAGTACCCTATTGAATTACATTTCATTTTCACGCCAAAAAAAAAACGAAATGAACCGAATGAGCTATAACAATATCATAGCGTTCCCGGGGTGTTTCACATAACCAGTCTCAGAGTGGTGGCTTGCGAGCCATATGCGATAGACGGACCCATCTGTCTGGCGGTTCGGTGGTGGCAGGGCATTAAGGGCCTGGCGCAGCTCCAGGCTCATGGAAGATCCTCGAGGCTGGTCGCGTAGGCCTCTGAGCAAGGCGTCGACAGTACTGCTTTCAACGGGGGCAGTTAAGCTGCTATGGGCCCGCAAGTGAGAAGTGATGGCTGTACCGTGTCGGAGCTTCATGCAGGTGGCCGCGGTTGTGTCGTCCACTGAACCCAAAGATAGGGGTATCGGTGGAGCAGGTCCGGTATGAGATTAGGAGAGAGGCAAGGGTGGATGAGAAACAACTTCGTTCGGAGGTGCAGCGTAGATTGTAGCATGTAAATTTTCGCTACTTTATTTTGTTAATTTTTTAGAAAGCTTTAGGGCAAGGTAGACTTCACTCTGTGGTGACTTACTTTCAATCAGCCTTAGCACAACATACGTATATGTTCCTAGTTGGTTGTCTAACGTAATTCATAGAAATCTTATTAACATTACCATTGTAATTTCCATTCAAAACCACATTTAATGATCGATTCACATTCTACAAGTTGTCACCACAAGGAGAATAATTAAGTTCTGGATGCATAGGTTGTAGTCCTGTCTTGCTTTTCAAGAAGTGCTTGTATTTCTGCTTACTAGAAAGGTGCGATCTGTTTTACGTGTTGCAAGTGTTGATCTTTGTGTTTCGTATGTATGTCTGAGTTCTGATTATTGAGAAGGTTCATAAGGAGTGTCTTCGAATCATTGTATCTGCTTTAAATTTTAGGGTTTAAAGTGATTATAAACTAAATGTTTTGATTGGTTTCATGTTTACGTTTATTTTAATCTGTCAGCTGTCCGATAATATTTCAACTGTTAGCTGTCAACTGTGTCATGTTTAAAATATCAGTGAAGCCAACTCAACTTTTGGGGTGTTTGATCAAAGACAACCAAACACATCATTAATTTTTATGCTGGTCAGATTGGTCGGTTAAGCATGGAATATGCAAATATCGAATTATCTGAATGTTGGTAACATAACTTCCTGGATGAAAAAAATCTTTGAGGTGGATTTCGTTTCTGACTGAAAGACGAGAGTCAGATTGTAGAATTGGTGGTAGCTACAGGTGTATATCCATACAGGGGTTCCTGGTTTTGTTCGGCTGAAGAATCCTGAATTTGTAAAGTGATCCTTTGTGGATATTCCATTCTACTTATCTCACCATCAACTCCAAATTCCTGGCTTTTGATAGATGCCTATTTTGGAACAATTTGGCATATGAAGACTTTGTACCACGACGACATTTTTTTTTTGGAAGATAAAACCCTTCACAGAAAGTGAGTTTCCCAACTTTTCTTTTCATCGTTTTCATGCTATCGACTGTATAGAACAGTTATTAACTGAAAAACATTTATAGGGTTGTTTGAAAGTGGTTGACAATGTTTCACTTTGAGTAAGGTTATTCTGGACTTTCATTGTCTGAAAAAGAACAAAGAAAAATTCAATTCTCTGCAATTTTTAATCACGACGTTTCAACTGTTAAAATCTACAGTCGTTATCAAGTGTATAATGCAACAATCTTAAGGATACTTCTTATATATGCTATGTACAATTATGTGTCATTAGCCTAGGGGTAATTTGGCGGTATTCAGGTAAGCCTGTTAATAACAGCGCCTGGCCCCTCCGGTACAGCATTGTTAATTCTTATCGCAATTTCAATTGATCCATGCCACTAATTAAGGGTTTCCACACATTACGGATTTCTATGCTAGCGTGACTGAAGACTTTGTTGTTCATAATATATGCACTCTCCTTAAACTTCCTTCTATACCAGCCCTCTTCTTTATAGATGACTTCGGCTTCAGTCCATTTTATGTTGTGTTGGGTCGTGCAGATATGATCCGCTATCCCTGACTTTGAAGTTTCTCCTCGTTGAGTGTTTCACTTGTGTTCAGCGAGTCTAACGCTAAGTGGTCGCTTTTTTTGGAGCCAATGTCAGCGTTACGTGGTCTCGTCTTCGTAAGATGGCTGCGAATAGTGTTACCTGACTTGAAACATGTCCGTATTTTGTATTTCGACCCAATTTGCTTCATTCTTTCCGATAGACGTCTAACATACGGAACGCACAGGGTGGCTTGTGTCGACTCGTCTGGTTTCTTGTTCTTATCCCCCCTGAGGGCTAGAACCTCTGCTATATGTTTTTTGGGGTACCCATTTCGTCGCAGATCTTTCTTGATATTGTCCAATTCGATGGAAAGACTTTCATCTGTGTAACATAGGTTGTAGGCACGGTCCACCAACGATCGAACAACTCCCCTCTTTGCAGCACCATGATGGTTTGATTCGAAGTTCAGGTATTGTCTGGTGTGAGTCGGCTTTCTGTATACTGATGTTTGGTACTTATCATTGTTTTTTTGAACTTTCACGTCTAGAAAAGGTAAACCGTCTTGGGTCTCCTTTTCCATCGTGAAGTTTATGGAATTTCTGATGTTATTCAGATGTTCCAAAAAGACATCAAGTTCCTCGTCTCCGTGGTTCCATATGACAAACGTGTCGTCAACATATCTCAACCACATCTGAGGTTTCTTATGGGCTGTCTCTGTATCAAAACTTTCAAACCATTCCACATAGATGTTTGCTACCAAGGGCGATAATGGGGATCTCATCGGTAGTCCATCTTCCTGGGAGAAAAAGCGGCCTTTTTCTTGAAAGTAACAATTTCGCAGGCAACATTATAGCAGGTCCATAATGCCACTTACTGGTAAGTTCGTCCTGTTCTTCTGCTCTGTGTTTTCTTGCAGATCTTTCTGAATTATTTGCAAGGCCGGTATGAGAGGCCTTGCACCGGACAATACCTGAACTTCGAATCGAACCATCATGGTGCTACAAAGAGAGGAGTTGTTCGATCGCTGGTGGACCGTGCCTACAACCTATGTAACACAGATGAGAGTCTTACCATCGAATCTGCAACGAAATGGGTACCACAAAAAATGTATAGAAGAGGTTCTAGCCCGCAGGGAGGAAGAGAACAAGAAACCAGACGAGCCGACACAAGCCACCCTGTGCGTTCCGTATGTTAGAGGTCTATCGGAAAGAATAAAGCGAATTGGGTCGAAATACAAAATACGGACATGTTTCAAGTCAGGTAACACTATTCGCAGCCATCTCACGAAGACGAGACCACGTAACGCTAACATTGACTCCAAAAACTGCATCCACCGCATCCCTTGTGAATGCGGTGAAGCTTATCTTGGAGAAACTAAGCGATCACTTAGCGTTAGACTCGCTGAACACAAGAGAAACACTCAACGAGGAGAAACTTCAAAGTCAGGGATAGCGGATCATGTCTGGACGACCCAACACAACATAAAATGGACTGAAGCCAAAGTCATCCATAAAGAGAGGGCTGGTATAGAAGGAAGTTTAAAGAGAGTGCATATATTATGTCAGTCACGCTAGCATAGAAATCCGTAATATGTGGAAACCCTTAATTAGTGGCATGGATCAATTGAAATTGCGATAAGAATTAACAATGCTGTACCGGAGGGGCCTGGCACTGTAATTAACAAGCTTACCTGAATACCGCCAAATTACCCCTAGGCTACTGACACATAATTATCCATAGCATATATGAGAAGTATCCTTGAGATTGTCGCATTATACACTTGATTACGACTGTAGATTTTAACAGTTGAAACGTCGTGATTAAAAATTGCAGAGAATTGAATCTTTCTTTGTTCTTTTTTAGACAATGAAAGTCCAGAATAACCTCACTCATTTATAGGGTTGTTTTTGTACCCGAAGGAAAAATCCCCATGCTGGTATGACAGGGCTGTTGGATCGATAGACGACTGTAGGCCAGCGGGGGTAGGAAGTGATATCGTCGAAAGGGGAAAGTTAGTCCGTACAGACGGATCTGGAGGTGACGGTGGTGGTGGAATATTTTTGACAGCTATAACGGGTGGGTTTGCAGGCCACTTGACTAGCCGGCGGGCATGTCATGAGACCGGATCTGGTCTCGTGGCATTCTGCTTTGGTACTCAGAGCGGAGGCTTTTGAATTCGGCGGCGTCACGAGCCAAGATGTTACAGGTTCGCGTTCTAGTTTCTGATCGCTGTTTCTGATGGATTGCGTCCTGGCAGGGCCTTAGGAGCGGTGGCAGACTGTCCTTGTCTTTTGGTAATTCGCCGGGACAACTCTTGTACATTTTTCATTGCTGCAAGCGTTATGCAATTTCCCAATCGGAGGCGTAAGCCGGGCGTAGATCTCCGACATGAACACGTGAGAGCCGCTTGCCATTATGACCTTTGAAGTGATATTACCAGTGACAAGACTTGGATCAGGGTTGGAGGGCCGGAATATTTGGGGGCGAGTTTCACGGCTACACCTTCTTCGGCCAAAGACAGGTGGTAGTCCTTTTTCATAACTGGGTCTCCGATGTGGCAGCGCCATTCTCTTCGCCTCAGGTAATAGTGAACGGTGAATGCTTCAGCGAGATTTACTTGGACCATTTCGAATGTTTTCGTCAAACGTTGCAGCCTCTCTGTGTGATGGGTAGTCTCGAAGTGACCAAGTAGTTCTTCATCTTCCTGTTCTAGCAGCTGAGAAGTACGGTAAACAGCTTTAGGCACTTTTATTCCAAAATTCAAGAATGCGGATGAATATACGGTGGAGTCCTGGCGGGCCGTGTTGATGGCAAACAGTAGCTCAGAAAAGTGCAAATTCCACTTGCTGTGATCCTGGTCGCAGAACTTGGCGATCATTGTCTTGAGAGTCTTATTCGCTTTCTCTACCGGATTGGCCTGTAGGGTGTACGGAGGTGTCTTGCGGTATTTGATCATCGGCTCGTTCAGCGTATCTTCAAATAGGTGGCCTGTGAACTGGGTCATTTCATCTGTGAGGAATATTTTCGGGCACCAAAAACGAGTGACTATCTCTCAGTAGAATGCCCATGTGACGGCTTTAGCGGTGGCCTTACGGATCGGCCAACACTGGACTTCGTGAATCGATCCTGGGACACTACTAGAAAAGTATTCTATTTTGAAGAATGGGGCAGTGGGCTAATCAAATCTGTATTGACACAATCCCTTAGCTGATGATTCGGCAAGGGCTGCATCTTGCTGTCTGGTGATGATCTGAAACGTTAACAGGAGTCACAGCGACGGACGTTTTTGGCAATGTCACGGAACATGCCTGGCCGATAGTAATGGCCTGCAATCTTTGCAATGATTTTGGCTTCGCCCATATGTCCAGCGGTAGTTGCATCGTGCATTTTCTTGAGATCTTCAATGTGTGTTGCCTCGTGAACGCACAACTTTCATGGGTTCGCTGCTTCTGGCTCCGTGAAGACGTTGGAGTCCCAGAAATGCGGTACAGGCGGTTCTCTCGTAGAAATACATCGGGGTTTTGTTTCACCTCTTCCTTCTCTTTCTCGTACCAGGAACATTCTCGTGGTTTTCGGGATAAGGCGTCTGCGACCTTATTTATGCCGCCTTGGCGGTATTCAATGTAGGAATCATACTGCTGCAGAAACAGGCTTCATCGGGCAAGGCGTCCAGCCGGGATTTTGATCGAATAGAGCCAACGAAGTGAGTGGTGATTGGTTAGGACGGTAATATGGTATCATTCTAGGTATGGTCGTGGCTTATCGATCCCCCAGACAATGGCTAGGCACTCTTTCTCTGTCACTGAATATACTCGTTCAGCAGAAGTCAGTGACCTACTGTCGTATGATATCACGTGTTCTCCTCCATCAACGGTCTGGGTTGATACTGCCTTGGTCGAAAGTATCGGTTTGTAGAGTGACGAGCTTGTCGAAGTCAAGACAAGCAAGAACTGGTGATTCTGTCAGGCTCGTTTCAAGCTTTTAGAAAGCTACTTTCTACTTGCTCAGATCCCCATTTCCAGCGAAGGTGATTCTTGAGTAGGCAGTGAAGTGGTGGGGCTACTTCAGAGAAAGCCAGCACAAACCTTCGTTACCACAAATCCAGCCCCAGAAAGCGCTTAAAACTTTGGACAGTTGTGGGGCGGTCAATTCCACGATAAAGGCCACTTTTTCTGGGATTTCTTCGGACGTCACCACGTAGCCGACTAATTCCACACTGACAATTCTCAGGATTCACTCGCATGTTGGCAGCTCGAAGACGGCGGCAGACTTATTGTAAATTGTTCAGGTCTTCTTCGAATGTACTCCTAGTACAATTATGTCATCCAGAAAAGCAAAGCACTATGGATCCATCACAGGTCCGATGATTCGATCCATCTAGCATTGGAACGTGGCGGATGCAGCATGAAGTCCGAAAGGCAAAACTCGGAACTGATACAATCCTCTTCCTGCAACGGTGAATGCGGTGATGGGTTTGTTGTCTTCTGACAGCGCTACTTGTCAGTAACCTTCGGCAGAGATCTATACTGGAGATAAATCTGGCTCTTTAGACTTTATCCAAGATGGTGTTGATGAAGGGGAAGGTATAGACATCCTTCTCGAAGACGGAGTTAACTTTCTGGAAGTCGATATAGAATCTTAGTTCGCCATCAGACGATGACTACAGGAGAGCTCCATGGGTTCTGTGACGGTTCGATGATCTCTTCGTTCAACATTCTATCTACCTCCATGTTCATCACTTTCTGCATTCGTGGATTCTGCTGTAGATAACTCTGTTTTATTGGTTCAGGATTTACGAAATGGATTCTATGTTTAACCAACGGCGTTGCTTTTTTTTTACAAGGTGGTTGAAACCCTTTATGGGCACCTTATCCGGCCTGACATGCACATCCCATGAGGTAGTGTGGGAGTCCCCTGAGTCCGAATTGAATCCCCCTTAGGTATACCCACTAAACACTCCACCTCGTGCGTGGTTGGCTCGTCCAGCCACCCAAGGCTGACCCGATGACACGTAGGCAGATGCCCATTGTATCGTACCGTACCACTTTCTCGGGCCATCAGAAAAATTCTGCAGTCGCTGTGGTTTGAACCGGCGACCGACAGCGTGAGTGATTTAAACATTGACGAACGGCGTTGCTTAGTTACAATTCAAATCTTGCCGTGTGCTTGGTTCAAGGAATCGAACTTGTTTTTGGTAGTTAGTACCTCTAAATGACTTGTAGAAAATTTTGTCTTGAATCTGAACGGGACACTGGTCCGGCAATGTGATGATGTAGCTTCCAGGTTGTAGAGAGTGATGTACTATAATGGAGCAGTGCCCGCTAACTGGTAGGGTTATCGGTGTAGTGAGCAAAACAACATTTGGTGTAACCTGCGACAAGCTATATTTTCACTGTAATTCCGATTCTATTGGCTGAATTTCAAAATTTGAAATAGACTGATTGGTTGTTAGGCAAGGAGATATATTGTCTACAAAATGTATGTGAAAATCAGCAACACAAATTTAAGTAAGGTAACTCTTTAGTTACCTTTTTGACCTAGTACCTGACCAGATGTCACAGAGCGAACTTCACAAGCACGCAGATATTGAATGTACATGGGACACCACTCAGAACCTTAGTCTTCATCTTTTCAAAAATAAGTTTTGTCTGAAGGGTGATTGCTGGTGACACTGTTCACAAATCCATCTATCAGGGGTTACGGAAAAATATTTGTAGACGGGCTATTCAACTAAAGTAAGTAATGTTTTCGTACCTTGATTCCCTAATATCTGAAGAATGGTCATCTGGCCAAGCTAGCAGGTCGGCATGCGAATTAAGTACATACTTACACTCCTCAATCTTACAAATTTCTTTCGTTCAAAAACAAGTTACGTCTGACGGCCCTAGGATCTTGCTCTATATTGGCAGTAGAGTGCTCAACATTCAAGTTTCAGATAACTTGAGTAAAGTGAATTGTTACTCACATTTAGTCTGAATGTGACATACCAGATGAGTTCACAACTTCACATATTCTGGTGCCTTTGACCAACAATATTGTTGAAGCCCATTTATGAGCACGAAATATATTCTCGCAGAGATGTTTGTGTTAACAGGGCATTTGTTCCTGTAATATAAAAATATACGTATTCGCTTCCAATTTATAGGTGCTGAAAGATACTGGAACACACACCTTTTCACTCAATTCTGGAGATGCTAAGCATATGTAGTTTATCCTCAAAGAATGAGCTTTTTCTTTATATGATTTTCCAACACCATTCCGGTGAAATAGTTTCAACCGTGTCAGAGTATTCCTTTGTGAGGTAATACATATAGTGTATTCTGAAGTTCACTCGATAAGGGGCTCCTTTGTCAACAGAGGCTGGATAAAGATTCACAACTACGATTATAATGATATAGAATACATTGTCGAAGTAGCTCTGTGGCTACCAGAGGTTGCTAGTGCTGAGAAAAACATAATGTTTGCAATTCACATTCTGCGGCTGTGCCGGCAGTACAAGAAGCCTGCCTAGGAAACTAGTAGAGCAGTATCAGAAATAAAAGGGGCCCACTTCGGCGACAAAGACTGGATGTTATAGTGGTACAATCTTTAGTGATGAAAATGATGAAGTAGCACTTTGGTTTGG
Source organism: Chrysolina oricalcia (assembly GCA_944452925.2). Classification (NCBI taxonomy): domain Eukaryota; kingdom Metazoa; phylum Arthropoda; class Insecta; order Coleoptera; family Chrysomelidae; genus Chrysolina; species Chrysolina oricalcia. Next base: position 22,829,373 of record OX101826.2, read on the forward strand.
GAAGAATGCATTATCAAAGTAGCCATATGGCTACCAGAGGGTGCTAGTGCTAGGAAAGAACAATACATATGTATGTTGATTATATTATGTGGCAGTACAAGGTGTATGCCTGAGCAACTAGTGAGACAGTATGATGCATAAGCCCATCCCTCCGGTGATTACTCTTTCCTCATTTTCTTCTATATGTCATCAAATTGTTTGGCAAGGATTCAACCTTCTTTTCAATTATATTTCTGACTTTCAATTTCACAGGTGGGTCTCTTCTGCCTGTTGAAATATCACTTAATTTCAATCGCACACAAACGGAATTTTACGTGTAAACAATACGACACACAACAAAGTAATGGATGATTCATGGAAATGAGGAGCAAGAAAAGAGTTATTTGCTTATCGCTACAAAAAAGTATGCAGTTGGGTATCAGGACATTGTATACTACTTGGTAAACTATACAGAGGAAGAGTGAAAAGTAGTTCTCCACCAATGTCGTTATTCCACATAAATGAATGTGTACCTGCTATTCCACCGTGATATAGGTGGTAGGCTCCTTTGCGCCATGTTTTAATAATAATATTTTCGTCAACATTCAAATTTAATTTGAATAACTTCGTTTCCATGCCATGTAGGTCTCCAATTTGGTTTCCAAATTTACTAATTTTTCATAAATATTATTATTATTGCCTTTACCCATTTCAGTTTGACCTGTTACTTCAAGCTCGAAGCAATGTTTTTGAAAAATAATTGTCAAAACTGCGTTGATAACAGCTTCTCTTTCTACACTAGGGGTCATATATACAGGGTGGGGCACCGAAAACGAAACAGATCGAATATCTTCAAAACGCGTGTGCTGTGAATAAAATGCAAAAATACGTCGATTTTTAATCCAAGGGGGACATCTTCCTATCATAACCGCAACTGTCATACCTCTCCCCCACCCTTTGGTCAATATCACCCAAACAATTTGAATAGGGAAAGTAGTAAGTGTGACACATCATTGAAAAGGTAATTTCATAAGGAATTCAGCTATGTCAATTTTTGCCACCTAACTTTTTATTTTGGCGCCCTCTTGCGAGAAAATTAACTGTTCCGTATTCCAAATTATGATACTGCATTTGCAAGTTATTTTAACATAAATTCGGTGACGATGCATAATAGAATTTTTCTAAGAGAAAAAACAAAATGGCGGCTCCAAAATTGCGCACATGATTTGCAATTATGGTCCGATTCGATTCAAAATTGATATGTGGTGGTTTTCAAGGTCGTAAATTATGATTTTTCCGTCAAGGCAAAAAACCAATATGGTGGCTCCAAGATGGTGGACGAAATTCGTAAGTCTGGTCCGATTCGAATCAAAATTGAAATGTGGGGATTTTCAGGGTGAAAACTTATCATATTTTTGTCAATACAAAAAACCAAGATGGCTCGATTCGATTCAAAATTGGAATATGAAGATTTTACAAATTTCCACTATGACTACAGTGAATTAAATGATTTGATGGAAAAAAGGTATTTTACAAATTAGAAGATAATATTTTACTTAGATATGTGACGTAGGTTATTCTGTGCGAAACAGAATCAGAATTTTACCTCGCCTGAAAATCCCTGAAAATCTTCACACTAATTTTGATTCGAATCGGACCAGAATTACAAATTCAGTCCGCCATCTTGGAGCCACTATCTTTTTTTTTGCATTGACGAACAAATCATAATTTCCGACCTTGAAAATCACCACATATTGATTTTGAATCAAATCGGACAATAATTGCAAATCATGTCCGCCATTTTGGATCCGCCATTTTGTTTTTTCTCTTATAAAAATTCCATAATGCATTGTCACCGAATTTACGTCAAACTAGCTGCAAATGCAGTATTATAATTTCGAATACGGAACAGTTATTTTTCCCGCAGGGGGGCGCCAAAACGGAAAGTTAGGTGGCAAAAATCGACATGGCTGAATTCCTCATGAAATTGCCTTTTCAATGATGTGTCACAATTACTACTTTCCCTATTCAAATTGTTCGGGTGATAGTGCCCAAGGGGTGGGGGGAGAGGTATGACAGTCGAGGTTATGATAGGAAGATGTCCCCCTTGTATTGAAAATCGAACTGTTTTTGCATTCGATCTGTTTCGATTTCGGTGCCCCACCCTGTATATTGTGGAAACGACTTTGAGTTTTACTTAGCTTCTTTAAATAAAAAACAGATTCGGTGCACAGGAAGATTTTTTTACAGGAATTTGTTAGTCCTAATTCCCTCAATCAATTAGCTTGATTTTGATATGAATCTCTGATGTTTGTTTTTTTGAGAACTACACTGGATGTCTGCGGAATGTGGTGTGCCCCTATAACTTCTTTGGTTTGGAAGATAATGAAATATAATTTAGAATATCTATATACGACATGAAATTGCATTTTTTGACAAGTAACTCAGCTTCATGCAACTTCCAGTTCCACCAAAAGTGACATGCACTCTCCATTTTCAAATGGGACATCCGGTATATTTTCACTTCTTTCGTCTTTTTATGACATACTGAATACAACCATGTGTCACTCGTCACTTTTTGTAACAAAATTTTCAGATTTATTTTGACATCTAATTTTTATTCTAAAGTGCTATCGATATCTTCAAATTAGGTACTATTTTCAGTCCTAAAGTTTCAGAAAAGAATACTACTTTAATATTTTGTCAAAATGTACCTGCTGAGTAAAATTCAATTTTTAAAGGACCCAGCATAAAAATTTATGGGATATTGGCTCTTGGTCAAATTGGCTGAAATTTTATTGTGTTATAGTGGACTGAGTAAATTGAAATGATTTTTTATTTGTCATTTCTAAGATATAAGCGTTCAAAGTTCGTGAAAAAGTCGTAATTAGGTAGGATTGTTAAAAAAAAAACTATTTTGTTATTCGAAAAAAGATTATTACAGAATCAAAATATATTTATCAGAACTCATTGAAAATCCAATTATAATCATATTAATGATAGTATGTGCGCCTGCTACGCTTTTTTATAAAAAAAGGTGTATAATAATAATGAAAAATACCATCAGAAAGCGAATGAAAACAGATCAGTCACCGACTAACTCAATTCGGATGCCATGGGTTCTTTCTAAAATTTATACCGCACCAGTGTGTTGAAGAAGCCAGCCCAAAACACAGACTGCTCCAGATCTCTAAGGAGATTTCTAAATGGAATTTATAATAATATTGAATAATGAAAGCACTGGTGGTATTTAGTATGAAGACTACTCTGTTTGAGTATTGAGGTAAGGGTTGAAATGAATAATTATACAAATCCTCCACTTTGATAGTGGGCTATATTAACAATTATAATATATAATTAAATATATCTCTAGTACACCTTTAAATAATATGAAAAAATTAGTAACCCAAATGAATAAATCTGCACACTGATGGTGTGCAACAGATATCAATCAATACAAATGATAAAAGTAAAAATTATAGTAAAATATCTCTCTGAAGAACACTATTAAAAACAAACATAGGACACCCTTGTTATTGATAATAACACTTATAATAGGGTAAATACCTTCATGGAATACCTTCGTAACAATGAATGATGAAATCCAAAAGAAATCTGGATTAAATAATGAATCAAATCAAAAAGTAACAATAAATGAATCTGGTCCAAGAAAGGTTTTGTAAATTTGGAAAATAATAAAAAAAATGTGCTCTATCCGTGTGTTTCCCCACTGCTGTCCAAATCCTATACAATAAAATGAGTGTGAATAAATGTTGATATGGAAAATGGTTCATGCCAAGAGAGGTTCCGTACAATTTTGAATAATCTATGTTGAAAAAATGAACGATAAGATGGCTATAGTTATACCAGTCTGTTGCTCAAGTTACCTATGGCCTTGGTACAACTGGAAGGTCCAACCAACACTTTCGCCCTCTCAGCAGCTACTAACAACGAACTGATCCATTCGTCCTCTTGTCAACAACCTAGGGACGGATAACTCGAAGACTCCAGTCTCTCAGTTCGTTCACCACTGCAGACTACTAGTGAACGATCCCTACTGTCCCTCCAAGACTTTCAGTGTCCTGAGGTGGATAAAAGAGACTGCTTGACAAGTATATATGGCAGAATGCAGATAGCTTGATTCAACTTGGAAATCCAACACCCCCTCGCCTGCTCAGACTGCTGTTGGATGGTCTCTATTAGCCCTCCAAGACTAGCAATGTCCTGAGGTGGATAGAATGGACTGTTAAATCGATAGTACATGGAGCCAAGAGCTTGGTACAACGTAAAGATACAACACTTTTGTCTTCGTGGGTGGATTCTGATTGATCGTGATATTACGGTTTACCAAGTGGAATAGAAGTATCACTCCAAAGAAAACAATGAACGGCAGCAACGAAATTCTAAAGTCCTGGACTAGGGGCTTTCAAAATGGCTGTGTGAGACACTTACGTTAAATCCCCTTTACAGTTACTCTCGGTGATATATCAAATACCAAAATGACTATACAAGTCCACAAATATCACCAGAGATTATTCCAACATGTAAAATCAATAGAATCCACTATATCGTGATGAATACTCAAAAATTGATCACATGGTCACACAACTGAACAACGTGGCATACGGAAGAGGAAGTTCGATAATATGGCTATCCCTAAGAAGCCAAAACGACGCTATTTTCCAAAAATCTAATATTCAACAACATAGTTAGCGTAATGGTTAGTAAAAGTCAGAAGAAATAATAGGATCAAAATCGAATCAACTATAGGTCACCCTCCGTGCAAATGATATTTTCTAACCAACAACCAAATCAATGACGTCACTGAAGCGCAAGAGAAATCAACTCAACTAAACGCCTAGTTCACGAACAAACTCTCAAGTATTGAAATGAACTAGTGACAGAAACCACTCAGAAATGATAACCTCACAAATGTCGTTACAAATAATAACATTTTGAACGTTATATCAAGCTGGAAAACAATATAATGTATGAAAAGATTTCACTCAAACAATTATAAGATGAAAACCAATATGATGAAAAGATTAAAATGGAAAATGCCCAGAACACATACACAATCGAAGGTACCAATTACAATGAACACGAATAAATTAAATGGTCAAATTTATACCACACTATAGGCGAACGTTCATCAAAGTAAAATGTAGAATCGATAGCAAGGTTCAGGATTTAACACAATGTATAGTAAGAGGATGGTCTCATCTGCAAAATTTCATTTTGAACCGTACCACTAGCCTAAAATGTAATTTTTCAGGTTTTTTTCTCTTTTCCAGAACCAACAAGTTATATTTCAGTAAGTCTTCATAGTTTCAGTTTATTCTAAGCGATAAAATCATGTTTTGCTTTTTGATTCACCACTGCAGACTACTAGTGAACGATCCCTACTGTCCCTCCAAGACTTTCAGTGTCCTAAGTTGGATGAAAAAGTCTGCTTCACAAGTATATATGGCAGAATACAGATAGCTTGATTCAACTTGGAAATCCAACACCCTCGCCTGCTCAGACTACCCCAGTTAACACATACATCTAGGAGATGTTGCTTTCATGATAATTATGGGAACAAAATGAGTTACATTCAGACATCACTGTTACCACTGAGTGATGCCAAATGCCACATTTGGTCGCCAGAGCTCGCAGTGAGTAGATGTACTACGCTCCTATAAAGATTAGTGCGCAGGTTCATCAGCCAGCAATTTTATTGAATTGGCTTTTTTTATGCCATAAATTCAGTTCACCACACTTTCCATTATTCTTAGCAAAAATCAGTGAAAACGGACACAAAGTGACAAGGACACAACTAGTTTATAAGTGAGTAGACAAGGACACAAACAATCAAGTGAAAGTGACACATAGTGAAAGTAAAAAAGACACGGTTAGGATTAAGTGAGATAAGTGCAGTGATCTCCAGAGGCACAGCCACGGGAGCCTGGAAACTTTTAGGTAAGTAGTTTGAGTACAAATAGACTCAATATACAGTGATTTAGACACTACATAAACAAATTGTTTTCTCTGGCTTTTTTTATCAAAAATTCTTGATTTTTTGTGCCGTTTTTGTATCGACCGTGCTAGATCTAGACGAAAAAACAGGACATTCCTAGAATAGCTTGCCGATTAACATAGTGATAAGAAACAATTCGAAACAAAAGTGTTCGCAAATAAGACAATATATACAGGGTGAAACAATGGAGAAAGCAAGCGACGACAAGCAACTCATGGACACACGACAAATACAGAAGACCATAAGAGACACTGTGGAGCAGAAAATCATCGCAGCAAGCAACAGCAACACCCCACGAACAAGACAATACGCAAAAGAAAGCAAAGACCGACGAAAACATCATGAACAAAACCATCGTAGGCAGCAACAACAATAGCGACAACGAAGAGGAAACAGGAGCGAAACAGAACACAACAGCCAAGAAACCAGACAACGCAAAAGACAACAAAGAAACAGAACAAACTGAAGAAGACGAAGTGGACATGGAGGATATAATAGAAGCAATTGATAAAATCACACGAATAGTAGCGAGTGGAAATAACGGAAAGATCACAAAAGAGGACCAGAAACACATCAGAGTAGCCACCCAGGAGATTATGGCAAAATTGACAAGGACCATTAGTTAGAAAATAGGAGCACTGCAGACAGCAAATGCTCGACTCAGTGGACAAGCCCAATTATGGAGGTCGAGAGCACAAACGAGCCAGCCACATTCCAGAACGACAAACACACCGATCAACCCCAAAATCAGAACAGAGAACACTTCCCACACCTTAGACCAGTGGACCCAAGATACAGATTCCCAACCGCATTAACAAATCCAGGGCAACCACAACATACCAACCAGCAAATAATGCCAAGATTCGAACAACCAGAAACATCAAGACAGACAACCCCAAACCACCCATGCCCAATCAACTTCGAGATACCAGAGACATCGGAACCACAACAACAATTGATGATGGAATAACAACCTACATACGCGCAAACAACAGCCAGGACAAAACAACCCAAGGACCAAACAACATGGGTAACCCCAGAGAAGCGACATGAACTCATTATCACACAAACGGAAAACAAAGACTCAAAACTAACAATGGAAACTATAAAGGAAGCACTCATCAAAAACAAGGACACAACAGCACTAAGGAGCATCAGACAGACAGACAGCGGATGATAGAGGCCAAAGACCAGGAACAAGTACTGAAGATACACAGTGCCCTGAAGAAAAACCCAGTACTACAAACAAAACATATGGGAAGAGAAAACCCAATGCTCATGATGACAGGGATCGACCAAGCACTCAACGAAGATGATATCATTGAAGCTCTGATAAAAGAAAACCGAGAGCTTACGGTCGCATACGAGCTCGAGTACCTGCAACAAAACATCAAAGCCGTACATAGAAGACTGTTTAATATTGAATTAGAATGCATTACTGTAGTGCGATGTGTTGCCTATCTATACGGCGCAAATCCGATGTTTCAAATTTCGCTATGAGAAAGGGTTGCAATTGCTTGGGTTGTCCATGTGTGCGAAAGCTGATTTTATGCTCGCTAAGAAGTTTTGTGTATATTCGCCAGAGAAAAGGGCCCTTTCGAGTTTCCGCAGCTATAACGGTGTCGACGTGGGATTAACTAATGGTGAGTAGCCTTTTCTCAGAATTTTTCCGGGCTTTTCACGAAGTTACTTATTGCTGTCTAATTTTAGAACATTAGTCCTTCAAGCAGGATCGTTGAGATTCTTGCTTTTGAGATTTTGAAAGATAGTTTTTATTTCTAAATTATTTCTGTTTATTCATGCGAAAGGATTTCCCATTTTGAATTGTACAAATGAAGATCGAATGAGCTGAACTTATTTAGCCAAAATAAGGCTTTCCATTTGCATGAATAAACAGAAATAATTCAGAAATAAAAATTATCTTTCAAAATCTGAAAAGCAAGAATCTCAAAGATCCTGGTTCAGAAGGACCAATGTTAAACAAAGACCATGCAGAAACTCTAGAAGATAGAATACCAAACGAGCCAGATATCGTCAAAATATTGATAAAACTAGAAGAAGTCAGCATCGACCTACTTGCAATTAGACTCGAAGAACTCATACGGGTAGCCATGTGTTTCAGATGCAGCATATTTGGACATGTAGCTAAATACTGCAAAGATATTGAAATATGCTACAGATGCGGAGGCGGACATTCAGGAACAACATGCGACAGACATCCAAACTGCATGAACTGCAAACAAATAAGACTAGCACCACGAGGACATGAAGCCAGAGATACACGATGCCCCATTGACATCAGAAGACTACAGCAGACGAGGGTATACATAAGTTATCAAAATGCCCCCTAAAAACAGAGAGCAAATACATCATACAAAATGGATGGACATGAAAGTGATACAAGTGAATATAGGAAAAGGAAAAAGAGCAACAAACCAACTACTGCAAAAAATTAAAGATGAAAACATCAGCATAGCCATCATCCAGGAAATATACAAAAAAATTACCTCAACAAACACACACACACATCATACAAACATTGTGAAAATTCAAAAACCGGAACACTTATAAAGAATAACATCAAAAACATAGTCACAATCACATCACTCACATATGATAATACAACCACTACACAAATCGGTGAAGGAAAAACGAAGATCACAATAACAAACATCTATGACGAGCCAGGAGGACAACAAAACACAAAATTTAACAACATAGAAAAAGAAATTGAGAAAATTCAAGGGAAGATAATTATCTCAGGCGACGTAAATGCGAAAAACACGGTATGGGGAAGACTCGAGACAGACAAGAGGGAAGAAGACCTGATGGACTGGACAGTCACACACGGGTTCCTCATAGAAACTAACCGACAAGATATCGCAACATACAGCTGCAACCGTGGAGAAAGCTGGGTAGATGTGACACTCACCAAGGACACCAATATACAGAACTGGATGGTACTAGAAGAAGAGACCCTCAGCGACCACAGGTAAATCACATATGGAACAGGACATACACAGACACAAACACTCAACAGTACATAAAAACACCTCGACATAAAACGAGTAAACTGGGCAAGATTTAGGCAAGTCCTCAGGGAACACTACATACAGGATAGCGACAACTTACAAACAAAACCACAAAAGATGCAAGAAATATGCGAAAGAGCACGCAGCGAAGCTATCTTCCAAAAAGAGAAACAACACCGAAAACAACAAATATGGTGTACAGATGAAATAGCTGAACGGAGAACCGAAACCAACAGAATCAGAAAGAAATGGCAAAAAGACAGAAACAACGAGACCAAAAGAAGACAATACGAATAGAAAAAGAGAGAATACAAAAATGGAATAGAAGAAACAAAAAGGAAATCCATACAAGACTATATCACAAATGATAGTCAAGAGGACCCCTGGGATCTCGCCTATAAACTGCTTAGAAAAAGCGAAAAATACAAAACACAACTTACCAAGATACAAAAACAAGACGGCAAATGGACAGAAAACGAAAACGAAATCCACGAGGAGCTGATCAACACATATTTCCCCAAAGATACCATAAACAACGCAGAACACGGAAACATCCTGTATAATATCCAAACTCAACAAATAAAAACAGAGAACGATGCACCATTCACCATAGAGGAAACACAAGAGCTTGCGAGGAAGCTGAAACCAAACAAGGCAGCAGCGATGGACGGAGTCCCAAACGAAGCGGCAATCCACATAATAGAAACCATTGGACATAAAATTCTAGGAATATACAACGAGGCACTAGACCAGGGGATTTTCCCGGACATATGGAAAAGGGCCAATATTGTGTGGATACTAAAGAAAGGGAAAGGAAAAAGACCGATATCGCTGTTGCCAACGCTTGGCAAGCTATTCGACAAGCTCATCATCCAAAGGATAACATACCACATCGATAACTAAGGGAAGATCGACCAACGCCAATATGGATTCAGGAAGACGATGAACACAACAGACGCAATACAAAAAATGATAAACACCATCCAAGCGAATAAAAACAAAAAGCTACTTACTGTCACGTTTGGAAAATCTCATTACGTTTTCTGTAGAGGTTTTCAGAATCTTCAGTCCGCTTGAGCTTCCCAAAACTAGATGGCGCCACGAATTCATGAATCTGAAGTATTAAGGTGCATATCCCTAGAATAAATACATACCTTCTAAATATTTTCATTCCAATATTAACCACAGGATAAGTTTCGAGTTAACTTTTCTGTCAATTAGCCAAGTATACTTTCACTGCTGAAAAAGTGATACAAATGAAACTCAATAGTTGGCCGTTTGTGCATGATTCGTAGTGCATTTGAAAGCAAGTGTTTGCTAGCTGACACTGTAAATAGTTTTTTTTTATTCCTTCAAATGGTTTTAAACACTGAAGAGTGTGAGGCACTTATTTCAAATGGAGTTTCACCCTTAAACTCTTTCAGGAGAATGCGTATAGATGTCAAATAGGGCAGTGTCGCCTCTTGAATCGCTTTATCATCTGTGGGAGTTGTGACTTTTGGAGGACTTGTCATCTGTCACGAGTTAGCGAAATAAACAAAAACAGGTCGAGCTTCGTTTTGCAGTGGAAGAGCACCATTTTGTGTTCTTTTTGGTACGAAAGCCGGGGCATGAACATCAAAAGGTTAATTACTGAATTTAAAATTGTAATTTTGCTTTGGAGAGCCTTCGAGGCGACAGCGAATGGAGAGCCTGATCTGGCTGATGTATATTATCACGTTAATTGTGATAGCTAAGAGTTTAGCTCCCTTAACAATCCAATTTATTGGATTTTCATGTATGGCATTTCGAGAGCATTGGTTCTCGGTGAGGCCATTTGCATCCCTCCGCGTGGGGTAAGTAAAAACGAATTAAAAAAATTGTTGTTAAAATTGTTAAAATTGTTTTTTCCGTTAACCAGCTGTCGTCCCCTTACAAACGGCAGCCCTCAGAAGTCGAAACTTGTGCGAGCCAAGGATTAACGAGGTCTTACCTTTTTACGTGCGATTCCTAGCACTTTCTCGGGCCATCAGAAAAAATTCTGCAGTCGCCATGGTTTCAACCACCGCCGACCGGCAGCCAGTGACTAAAACAATGTCGCTTCAACCACTCGGCTACCTGGCCCCATTTGAAAGATTCCTAATTTTAGTTTTTATAAAAAGGGTTGTTGGAAGGAGCTTTCTTTTGGAGTCCTCATGTAAGGAGCCTATTCCATTTCCTTCAGTGAGTAGTGCACCAAGTCAGTTGGAGGGAAGTTGTCAGCCCATTTCTGAAGGACTTGCACAGATTTATGTGATTTTCCTGTTGTGCCTCCTTGTAAGAGCCCAGATGTCTACTAGGCACACGAATATGACAGCCTAGTCATATACATCAATTCAGGACTGAAGAATCCCCGTCACCTTTGTCTGACTGTACTAAGCCTCGTCACAGGAATGAGAGGATGTTGCAGTTCTCAACTTAAGAGATGAATTCATCGTGGGACCTTAGAGTCCGCTTGGTCTAGCACCTTAGACCGACAGGCCTGTTGACTTGTTTTATTTTTATTACTCTTTTATGAACCACTTGGTAAACTCATTGCGTGAAACTTCATTCATTGAAAATTTTTATGTAAAGCCCACGTACAGTACTGAACGTTAGCTACTTTCGCACTTAACGGTTTAGTCAATTTTAAGAGTACATTCATGAATCACTTTCAGTTTAATTTTTTTTGGCACTAGATCAAGTGTATTCTTAAAATGTTGCTCTGATTATTGAAAGTGTCTATTTACTCAAATTTCAATTTATTCAGCGTACCCTGAATTGGGTAAATTCTTAAAATGTTTGTTTTGATGTAAGAAAACATAATATTTTCTTTATCAAATTTTCATAGTGTCCTAATATAAAAAATTCCACCTGAAGTATTCTCTATTTGCAAATTAATTAAATAAATGGTGGTGGTATAAATATATGATAATCGGGTAAGGTGGTGTTTTATTCCAGGTGTGTCTCAATAATTCAGTTGAGAAGAGTTGAAAGTTGTATACATATTTTTTTAAAGAAATAGGTTACGTCCATCTATTTTTTTGCTATCCTAGTTTTCTCGAGTAAGACAGGACTTTGAATTATAAATTATTTCTTTGGACCCGAGTGGCGCCCTAATCTAACTCTTTTATTCAAAATACTTGATTGACAGGACTTGACCCCGACCACGTGACTAACCGACTACAATAGCTAACGGGATTGTATCATTTCTTCCAGAAGGGATGTAAAATTGCTACAACACGCAGGTAATAACTTTGGATATATCAAATGCGTTCAATACAACCTGGATACCAAATATCCACAACATGATGAATAGAATACAAACACAGAAAAATATACAAATGATCAGCTCCGATTTCCTCATAGGCAGAACCATTACGAGTGGTAATGTGACTAACACAACTGAACGGGGCTGCCCCAGGGATCGAGCCCAGGACCCATCCTATGGACCATAGTGATGGAGGACTGGTTGGAGACCTTGGACGCAGCAATGAACAGAGACCAATCCATCAGAACCCAGGTCTTTGCGAACAGCCAAGTCATACTCATAGCGGGCCGTACGAATCAGCAGATCCTTGACAAGTGGAAAAGGAATTGGACCGCCTGCAAGGCCTGGGCAGTCCGCAACAAACTGTCGTACAACAAAGACAAGACAGAGACCATTTATGTAATGGGGACGACACAAACGGAGGTACCACCCATCAAAATGGACGACCATACCACAACAAACATGGAAAGGATAAAATACCTGTCTTTGGTTGACGCCATCCTTCAAATATCCTATAGGTACTTCTGATAGTGTGTAGTGTTCTGTTTGATTCTTTTTTTTCAATACCTAAATCAAATGTGTTTATTAACATTGCCCAATCATTATTTCTACCTAGAACTGTATCCCTTCAAGGACTGGAACGGTGAGTAGAAAGGTAAATTCATTTATTTACAGAATTTGGCATTTTTAGGATAGGTACTGATTTCGCCGCAAAGAAAATACTGTCCAGAGGATTGAAGTTGAATTATGGATTTTTCTACATTTCTGTATATTGTTTTTTAATGATTTAGACAGAGTTCGATAATTTTTTTTTGTTTGTGTAAAGTATATACTATGGAATCAACTCACGCATTTGTTTTCAATTATTCCATTCCATATGAACCGTAATTCATTAGTAAGAATGATAACATTGAGGTATAATTTCTATTTATGTCGAAATATGGTGAGCTTTGTTTCAATCTTGACACACATGAGAATCAGAAAGTGAAGCGCATTTTTGAATAAGTACCAGTCCTTTCAATTTCACATTGTTACATCGAAATGGTCTCGATGTGCATTCGATTCTGGTAATAAATGAAATGACACATTGGGCTAATTTTGAGTCACATTTCGCATCACATTCTGATGTCTCGACATGACCAACAGGGCACCGAATAGACGATTATACGATAATAATGGAAGTTACTTTCACTGGTGTGATCTGAAACATGAATGTGAATTCCACTACAATCTCTGAGACCATTCTGTGTTAACTGGGACTGTTGGATGGTCCCTCTTGTCCCTCCAAGACTAGCAATGTACTGAGGTGGATGAAATTGTTTTGTTGTTATTTCCGTCAACCAATTGCACCCCTACGCGCAACCCTCGGAAGTGTTCGAGAGACTTGTGTGAGCTAGGGAAGACTTGTGTCAAATATAGGTCACCCTCTGTGCAAATGATGTTTCCTAACCAACAACCAAATCAATGGCGTCACTGAAGCGCAAGAGAAATCAACTCAACTAAACGCCTAGTTCACGAACAAACTCTCAAGTATTGAAATTAACTACTGACAGCAACCACTCGTTCAAATGTTCAATCAAACTACTGTCAGAAATGATAACCTCACAAATCTCGTTACAAATGATAACATTTTGAAAGTTATATCAAGCTAGAAAACAATATAATGTATGTAAAGATTTAACTCAAACAAATATAAGATGAAAACCAATATGATGAAACGATTAAAATAGAAAATGCCCAGAACACAATCGAAAGTACCATTACAATGAATAGAAAGAAATCCAATTGTCAGAGTTATACCATACTATAAGCGAACGTTCATCAAAATAAAATTGAAAATCCTAAATATTTCTCGAAAAGAATCATCTCATGAGATTAGAATAAGATTTAAATACATTGAGTAAACTTAGATGTCTAAAAACCCTGGGGTGTCAACTCATACCTGCAAAACTGTGGGATAATACGGAAGACAATTCGCCAGCTTGATTAGGAGAAAACAAATGAAATCGTGGTCTGTTTCCCAAATATTCCGCATTTGCGTGTACCGCCGCGGTCGGATTTCTTGTAAGGGGAAATTTACAAGCACAGAAGTTTTCAAGTGTTGTCGACAAATTAAATCAAAGAAGAAACGTAAGTATTGGAATCTACTGAATCAGTATTACCAATCAGTTTTAATTGTAACATTATCGACTGATTGATATAATTTTTTTACTGAAATGCAGTCAACTTCAATAATAACCACGCATTTTATTTCAAAATATTGAAATCAATTATTATGAAAATTCACCACTTGAACTTGTCAATCTTGTGCTAATATAATATAAGCGGGAATAGCATGATTCCGTGTGTGATATATTCGTGCCATGATTTTCATTAAAATGTTTTCTAATGATACATGATACTATGTGATAATCTACTAACTACTCACTTTCGGTACTGGATATATATATATATATATATATATATATATATATATATATATATATATATACCTGCACACTAGCTTCTTCACTGTCTGATTACATGAAGTTTGTGGAGATCGAATCGTTTTCAGTGTAGTTTGTACAATTACCACGGATCTTCATCAAGTGAATGCCGAGTCAATCAGAAAAATCAAATTATCATTGGATGAATGTCTAAGAAAATATACAGCAAAAAGAAGAATCACATTATCAATAGTCATCAGTACAAGAAAATTGCACAATAATTCCGTCACAATCATTCACTTGACAACAGTCATCAATCACCATATCCCTGAAATATTTACAAGACCAAAATTCTACAAGGGCGTCATCTATGGAACCGTCTAAAGAAGCACGCCACTATTTTATTTGTTTATTTGTCTTCTGAAAAATTAGAACAAAATCGAATAACTCGACCCACCAGGGTTTCAAGGCATCTTAGAGTAACCTGTCATCAAGACAACTGTTGGAGAAAAATTATTAATCCAACAGCTAATAACTTGTCTTATTGCTCAAATATCAACATCAACATGCTTTCTACACAGTTAAACATTACCTCATTTCCTTTTGCAGAAGCGAGGTGAGAATAAATGTTGACCTACTTAATGATTTCGTTCTATCTGTTGTGTTTGTAACAGGTTACTAGATGCGTTTGAATATTTTTCATTATCAAAATAATATGCTTCATTTATTTCAAAGAAGATCAAACGTAGTTTGAGTTTTTTATCAAAAGATTATTGGAAACCCATTGGTGTGCGGTATCAAATTATTCATAATAAAATTGTATTTCTTCCTAACCCAACGAGCTACCGTAGCTATTCGAAGAAATCATTATATCAATTTAATTCAACATAGCACATACATTTTGAAACTACTAAAATTCTATTTTTCCCAAAATTTTGGGGTTGCAATTAATGATTATAACGTAACCATATCACTCAAGATAGAGAAATGAAATTCTAAATATAAAAAATGAATCGTGATAAAAAGTGACAAATGACACTTATCAGAATGTCATGAGGAGGCGAAAGAGATGAAACTATAAGAACGAGATGTTTTCTAATTGAACATTCCGATGCCGATCACGAAAGTAGATATTCAGTAAGGAGAGATAGAGTCTATTCAGTAAACACCATTAGATATTCTTTCAATCAATTTGAATACTCCTCTGCAGCAAACCTAATCGCTCAACAAGAACTATTGAACAATTTTGAAGATATTCCATAATAGTTCAACGAGAAATGAGAAATATCACTGATAAAAGTGACCCCATTGTTTTTATCTCGATGATATGAAGATGAACATTTGACGGTCCATAAAAGATATTATTTTATTCAAATGCCTCTTGCGGTGAGTTTTGGATTGATTGTTTTCATTTCAATCCAACTCCTCTGATTCGATGAAAACTCGTAATTCAATCAATAAACGACTCAACTTTTCCAGGAAGAAGATGTATCAGGAGGCTTCGTTCAACTGAAACCATTGCTCCAACTTTTTGCAACGGTATTTATCGTTTTGGTGATGGTAAATAATGGACAACAAATAGCAAACAAGGTGATTATATGAAGATAATTCAGCATATACGAATAATTCGAAGTTTCATTGTGGATAAAACTCAGAAATGAAGAAAACTACCCAAACATCTAAACTACGTTGACGTTATGAAACCCAAATGCGTATCGGAATGGCTTCTATTTCAATACGAATTTTAAATTTTTTCGGGATTGGTAACAATGGTAACATCAACTGTCAGATAAACGTCAGACAATAGGTATGGGATTTTCAGATATTAAACAAATAAGAATAATAACATCCGAATGTTGTAGTATCATTTGTTGCCTTACATGGTGCATATATTGAAAACTTCAATTGGTCCATGACTGGCTTCTCGGGCATTTATAATTAAATTAGCTGATGTGGTTTGGACTGGGATTACAAAATTATGCTCAGTGGTCTGATTGTTTGAAAAGTTATTTCAACTGCAGTGGGAGTGTGGTGAGGCATCTAACACTTCGAAATTAAGAAATTCCTTTTCGTAAACTGAACAAGATTTTTTGGGCAACAAATCATTCTCAGCCATTTTCGCAATTACTCTCAATTCAGAAGGGGTGCAACTTGAGTTTTCTTCATCAGTCATTTCAAAAGAGGAAATTTACTGATATTTGCATTCAAAATTCAAATAATTGATGTGAACAAATGAATTACCTGACAGCATCCCTCAAATTTTGAATATTTTATCAATGTTACCAACCCGATATTTCTGATATTATGTATCAATATTAAATCCAATTTTTCCAATAAAAAACTACAAAAAAATGATAAAATACATAAAATGGTATATGAAACACGTTTTATAAGACACATTGTCGCACTTGTTCTCTTGGAGCACTCCTCGCTTCGCTCGTTGTACTCCAAACAACGCGTGCGACAAAATGGTCTTATAAAACTTGTTTCATAATAAACTATTTCGTGTTCGGATAGTAGGCCAGTGCACATCAATTCCAGAAGTTTGCAAACTTCATTGGTATGTTAGTGCATGATTGAAATCAAACCATAAAATTCCGCAGAACTCTGTTATGAACGGAACATTGCAAAAGTTCCGCAAACTAGGAATACCGCAAGTAATATTGTTTTAAAACATGCATTAGAACACCTTGACTACCAGAATATTTGTACTAACTTACCTATGGTGCTACATCGAATAGATACCGTGTAACAATAAAATGTGAGATGAGCCAACCATTCAGTTATTGGTTCATATAGAGATATCAAATTTGACATAGTGATATTGGATTGAAATTTGCTCGATTTTATTGAAGTTTTCCGGACATAATTCTACAGGACGAGTTTTGTGAAAAATTGTACTTGTCTATTTTCATCAATATCAACAATGCTCTTAGAATCCTCATCACAAAAATGTGTGGTTTGATGATATTCGTCCGGTAGATGGAGCTGAAATCAAAAACTGTTAATGATACTCGAATCGAACAATTCGGCTGGATCGCAGTAAGTAGATAGATTCTTATACCTAATCCTGATTTATACTCCAAAATAATAATAATAACAATTATATTTATTTACTGCCAAATGTGAAAGAATAAATATTTCACACAAAGATTAAAATTCGATATGTAAATGAATTGTTAACCGTTGAGTAAATTAGAACTGATGTAGAACGATAAAATAATGAATTTAATTCTGTTTTATGGATGAATGGGCATGTAGGCCATATGGACACTTTCGAACCAATATATAAGTTTAATTTTATGAAGACAATTTGTTCCTTAACATGGCGTTGGTGGGTCTGTAACCTTCCACAATCTGAAAATGAAAAAATAGAAAATCAAAAAAATCCATTCAAGTGCAGAAGACCGAATGAATCGATTGCTTTGGGAAGTTACTGCAACAGGAAAATATCTTGCTCTGAAGACAACTTTCCAAAATGAACATGCATAAAATATAATATCCAACTATTCCAACTTTTATTCTCACAGTGGCTTTTTATGCAGAAGGCGATGGCAGTGCCTATAAAATATTCAAAAACAATCAATAATCCAAAAAAAAACTGAAAAAAATTTGTGGTAATGTTCTTCGACATCTGATCATACCAAAAGTGATAGAAAAAGTGTAGTTGCCATAAATAATGAATCGAAGAAGAAAGAGGATAGTATAATTTTTGATATGAAATATACTGAACGAATCTGATGACGAAAAAGCTATTGCTGATATTGAGAATAATGGAATTTGTACCAAAACAAAAAAAAACTGGTGGATAAGTACTCTTTAGTTGCGTTCACTGGACAGAAACACACTTATGAATTTGTCTGTGTATCAATAAAATTTCATTGGATATCAGTGATATTTCTACTCAATCAAGGCTTCATTAATAGACCATAACTTATGAAAAAAAAAATATTCTGAGATTTTCCAGAAGAACAAAAATGTGATAATTATTGCCGAAAGCCTGACAGTATCAAGAGTTTTTTGTAAATAGCCTAATAATTTGACTGCAACGATATGTTCTTTAGAAACATATTTGTTCTCCAAATCATGATAAGAAAGGGGTATCAATTGTTCTCAAGATTAGTAATTTTCCATTCAACTGGTTCTGTCCTGAAAATGATATTTATCTCTGGAAAAACGTTATGTTAGAATCGATAGATGACCAGTTCCATTTAGAGTACGGGTGAGTATGAAGCAATGTACCCTACAAAAGCCTCATGAATATTTGATAAAACTATTTAAACTGTGTTGTGAGAATGAAGATACTTCAAATTTAAAAATATATTTTGTAAAATAACGTTTTCAGTTGCAACAAACTTTGTGTTGTAGTTTTCTGATAAACTTTTATATTCCAGATAAAAAACCATTGCTGATAGTTTTGAAAGTAGTGGTTACCAAACTTGTTGATAAAAAACACGATATATCATAATTTTTCAAGCACGTAGGAAGAGTATACCTGAAGACAACAAAAACAAAAATTTGCGAAAAATTAATATTTATTTGCTACAGAATGATCTCGGAATTTGTGTCATTAAGTGGAATTTTGAATAGGATATGTTCGGTCTCAGTACCAAACACGGTTAAACACGGTACCAATGATTTCGAAATTTCCGCAACTTAGTAAAAGCAGTATAGAAACCAAATAAATCCACATATGAAGATGAGATAAACCAGACGCAAAATTGAACAAGATAATGAAAAAAAAAAGCTTCTGTTGATGTTTCTGATGTATCTGATTGTTATAATTCCTCCAAAATAAAATCACTGAATTGGTACAAAAATAAGCAATGAACGTCATTTTCAATACAACGATGGTGCATCACACTAGATTCACTCTGTAATGGGAGATACCATAAATAATCACACCTCACTAACTTATAAGGAATAATTCGTCTGCTCTAACAGAAGAAAATGCCATGAGAGTCAAAAACATCCTGACACAAATTGTGAAAGGCTTTCGCGGCCATCGTCGCTTATGTTACTTACTTATATAAGACATACTGTATAAATCATATTTTGATCAGGACAGTTGTTGTGAAGTCAGTCAATGAATAATAAAAACTTCAAAAGTTGGTCTACTCAATTATACGAACATAAGATCGTAATATTTGGCGATGAGGATATGGAAGCATTCCGAAAGGTAATGCTGGAGTTCATGAAGCAGCAGGAAGAACAATCAAAAAGGCAGCAGGAGATTTTTCCTCACAACCAATCTCAATTGCTGGAGAAGTTAGCCAGTTCATTCTCCAAAGCAAATGACAGTGTAGAGGTACGATTGGAATCGTTAGGGAACACAATAACAGAATTCATATGTGATTGTGAAAATGGACTAACTTATGAGGCATGGTATACCAGATATGAAGGGCTATTCAATATCGACGCCAAAGTTATCGATGATGATGCAAAAGTTAGACTTTTATTACGTAAAATCAACACATCATGCCATCAACTCTACGTGGACTATATTTTACCAAAGAAACCTAAAGATTTCGACTTCATGCACACAGTGGAAACTCTGAAAAAGTTATTCGACAAGAAAATATCTCTGTTCAATACACGGTATCAGTGTATGAATACAACAAAATCTGCATCAGAGGATTTTGTCGCATACGCAGCTAAAATCAACAAATCTTGTGAAGATTTCAAAATCACTTCAATTTCTGCTGATCAGTTCAAGTGCCTCATATTCATATGCGGTTTGCAATCATCAAGAGATGCAGATATACGTACTAAGCTGCTTGCATAGATTGACTCCAATAAAAACTCAAACGTCACCATTGATGATTTGACAATAGAGTGCCAACGAATGATTAATCTTAAGAAAGACACTGCAATGCTTGAAAACACAAGCTCAATTTCGGAAATAAATGTAGTTAAATACAAACCAAATGACAAATTCAGACAGCGTCATGATGTGGACAAGACAGTTCCAAAGTCACCATGTTGGTATTGTGGACAATTACATTTCGCAAAATATTGCAGTTTCAAGACTCACAAGTGCCAAGATTGTCGGAAGATTGGCCACAAGGAAGGATATTGTGATGTTGTAAATAAGACAAAATATAAGAAATCAGCAAAGTCTCAACATCATCAAGTGAAGGTAATTTCCAATGTTAATCAAGTTAACGCGCAGACCAAACGGAAATTCGTAAATCTCCATATAAATGGTATCCCAGTCACTCTTCAGTTGGACACTGGATCTGATATCACTATAATTTCTCAAGATACGTGGAAATATTTGAATGAGCCCATAGTTGCTGACACACACCATGTAGCAAAGAATGCATCAGGAGATTTACTCAATCTCATCAGAGATTTCAATTGTGAAGTTCAAATCGGTCACAATAAAAAATATTTAAAATGTTTCATAGCTGACAACTCAAATTTGAACATTCTCGGAATAGATTGGATAGATCAAATCAATCTGTGGAACACACCAATCAATCATTTTTGTAACACAGTTACAAACGTACCAAATATAGCAAAACTCATTGTTGAGATGATACAATCACAGTTCAGACATATTTTCAATGACAAAATGGGACTGTGTACAAAAGCGCAAGTTTCATTGGTTCTGAAGCTAGATATTCAGCCTGTTTTTCGTCCAAAACGTCCAATTGCCTATGCTATACTTCCAAAATTGAACGAGGAACTATCAAGACTTCAGATTGAAAATGTAACACCAACAGACTACTCCGAATGGGCAGCACCGATAGTCGTAGTGAGGAAGAAGAATGGATCTATCAGAATATGTGCAGATTATTCCACAGGTTTAAATGACGCACTGGAGCTGAATCGACATCCATTACCTCTCCCAGAGGTAATTTTTTCCAATATATCAGGTTGTACAGTGTTTAGTCAAATCGACTTATCAGATGCATATCTACAAGTCGAAGTAGATCAAAAATCAAAAAAACTGTTGACCATAAACACACATAGAGGTCTTTTCAATTTTAATAGATTAGCACAAGGGGTCAAATCAGCACCAGGTGCTTTTCAACAAATAATTGACAACATGATCTCTGGATTGTCAAAAGTTTATGCCTATTTGGATGATATAGTGGTAGGAGGCGAAAATAGAGCAGAACATGATCAAAATTTGTTCAATTTACTAAGCAGAATATCAGAATTTGGTTTCCACTTGAGGTTCCAGAAGTGTAGTTTCTTTGCAAATCAAATAAAATACTTAGGACACATAATTGATAAGCACGGAATACACCTCGATCCTGCAAAAATAGCACCCATTCTGAATATGCCTGCTCCATCAGATATAACAACTTTGAGATCATTTCTGGGAGCAATAAATTATTATTCAAAATTTATCAAACAAATACATTCATTGAGACAACCATTGGACAACTTACTCAGAAAGAAACTCCATGGAATTGGTCGCATCATTGTCAACAAGCTTTCGATGATTTCAAGAGGATTCTTCAATCTGACCTGTTACTCACCCATTATAACCCAACATTAGAAATAATTGTAGCAGGAGACGCTTCAAACACAGGGATAGGAGCTTGCATTCTTCAATGATTTCCAGAAGGTACAATCAAAGCTGTAAGTCATGCATCAAGAACACTTACTTCAAATGAAAGGAACTATAGCCAAATAGAAAAAGAGGCATTGGCTTTAGTTTTTGCAGTTACTTAATTTCACAAGATGATTTTTGGCAGAAAATTCATTCTCCAAACACATCATAAGCCTCTTCTGACCGTGTTTGGTTCGAAGAAGGGAATTCCCGTATATACGGCAAACAGACTCCAAAGATGGGCATTAATTTTGCTGGCGTATGATTTTAGAATTGAATACGTGAAAACTTCTGAATTTGGTCATGCAGATGTATTATCCCGATTGATAAACAACTACGAAAAACCTGACGAAGATTACGTTATTGCATCTGTGAGACTAGAAGAAGAAATTTGGCAAATATTATCCCTTTCACTGAGCATCCTACCAATATCTTTCAAAATGATTCAAGAACAAACTAAGAAAAATCAAGTTTTTCGAACAGTTATTCGATATTTACAAACAGGTTGGCCTCAAAACATAAAAATGCTCAGTTCGGAATTGCAAGATTTTTATCATAGGAGAGAATCATTATCTTCTATACAGGGATGTCTGATGTTTATGGAAAGAGTTGTGGTTCCTGAAATTTATCAAGAAAATATTTCTTAATCAACTACATAAAAGACATCCTGGGATCGAAAGAATGAAATCTCTAGCAAGAGGTTACGTTTATTGGCCCAAAATAGATGATCATATCTCAGAATTCGTGAGAAAATGTAGAAACTGCGCTCATGCAGCCAAATCTCCAAAGAAGGTAACTTATGAATCTTGGCCTTTACCAAAAAAACCTTGGGAAAGAGTTCATATGGATTTCGCGGGTCCTATGAATGGTCAATATTTCATACTCATTATTGACTCGTTTTCAAAGTGGCCCGAAGTTTTCAAAATGAGTTCGATCACTGCTCAAGAAACTGTGAATATTATAGACAACGTATTCGCACGATTCGGATATCCTGAGACTTTGGTGACTGACAATGGTACTCAGTATACTTCTGAGAAATGTCACAATTATTCTAGCATCAATGGAATTCATCATCTTAGAACACCTCCATTCCATCCACAATCTAATGGACAAATAGAACGTTTTGTAGGTACGTTCAAGTGTTGCATAAAAAAATTGCAGGGGGAAGACCAGAATATTCTACAACAAATCAATACTTTTTTGTTATCATATCGTTCTATTCCAAATCGAAGCGCTCCAGAAGGAAAATCGCCAGCTGAGTTGTTTCTTGGTAGGAAACTTAGAATTTCTCTCGATTTAGTGAAACCCCTCAAGAATCCGCCAATCAAAGTTGAAACCAACTCCAGTAGCAAAGAATTCACTCCTGGAGACTTAGTTCTGGCTAAAATTTTCAAGAAAAATTCCTAATAATGGTGCCCAGGCCAAATCATAGAAAAAGTTGGAAAAGTTATTTATAATGTTTTGTTGAAATCAGATATCAATAACCGGTTAGTCAGATCACATGTGAATCAAATTCGAAGAAGATACTTCGATAATAGGGAAGAACGACGTGATCACCTTCCATTCAATGTTTTCTTGGACGAGTTCAACAGTTCGGAGTCACATTGTCAAGAGGATATAGCTGATTCCCAACTAAATCAAGATTATTTTGAATCTGACGTTTCAACACTTAACGATTTAGCTGAAGAAAATGTTGCAGTTCCTGACGTTTCAACAACTATCAATCTAGCTGAAGAACAGATTGTTATAGTTCATGAAGTTTCAACATCTGATACTTCCTCTGAAGAACCTGAATCTCTTGATGTCACTAGGGAACCAGTGCGACGGTCCTCAAGAGAACGAAAGATGCCGGAGTTCTATAGGGATTTTCAGTTAAAAAAAATAAAAGGGAGAAATGTTACATACTTATATGAGACATACTGTATAAATCATATTTTGATCAGGACAGTTGTTGTGAAGTCAGTCAATAAATAATAAAAACTTCAAAAGTTTGTCTACTCAATTATACGAACATAAGATCGTAATAACTTACATGGTGGTTCTTCGGGTTGTAAGGCCGACGTATGTTTATAGAAGATCTCGACGTTTCGCCAACACTAGCGGTTAGCATTTTCAAGAGATATTTTCAAGTTTCTGATTTCTTAATTCGCTGTAAAATTTTTCAATAGAAGACTGTAGTAACATATTAAAAAAAAACGTTACAATTTGAACTGTAGGCCTAATTCACAGTATCAGTACAATCATAGTCTAGGCCTAGTCTGCTCTCAGAGTTTAATATTCTTGCGAGTTTTGTGGTGAATTCGTTGTCGATATTGCACGATGTGATATACTTCCCAATACCATTACTTCGTTATCTCAACTATTCATTGTGACGTGATGTTTACAATCATACAGTGTGTCCAAGCTAAAACTTGTTACCCCCAAATCCTGAACTCGTGATAGAAAGTTAACATCGCTCAGACCCATCGATTTTTATTTCAAGAGGGAACACTTTCACTAAATACATCATTAAGGTGTTGTCAACCCCCTCATCCTCAGCGCCTCCTACTTCAGATTTTTCAATGGGACTACTATAGGTACTTGTGATAAATCATTTTGAAGGTAATTCAATCCCAAATACATCAGTGTATTGAAATTGAGGATCGATCGAGTGTTGTTGAAGTTTTAATGAAAACAAATATCATCGTAAGTAAGGTACAAAATGTGAACCATTCGGTTCCATAGATAGATAGATGGAAAGCTTTTATTTGACCACGTTATGTAGGGTTACATTTGTAGCAAGTCAGGTAATCAGGTAAAAATATAAAACAGTGAATACATTGGTATTATCAGTTAAAATAACATGCAATAAAACCTAACGAAGAAGATTGAAAACAAACACATACAATATATATGAAAAATATATACACACAAACCTACACTTGGAGAGTAATCAACATGTTCAAAATTCAGTTTAACATAGGGGCCCTTTATTCATTCAGACTGTACTAACATTTTGTTGCCAGTTGAGCACTGATCGTTGTATTGAACGATTGAAAAGGTAACTTTTTGATTGTTGATGGTAGAATGTTGTACATCTAGGAAATTAGAGCAAGATTTCATTGATTTAGTTCTTGCAGACCAGCTGATCGTGTATTGTAATCATGAACCTGTGAGTTGGTGTTGAAATAATTCTTACTTTTATGAATTTCTTGGAAAGATTTATAACTGAATAGTGTAGGAAGAGGCATTATTCCCAGTTTTTTCAATATCGGGCGGCAAGTGTCACTGAAACCTGCATTTGCCACAATTCTAACAGCTTTTTTCTGAAGCTTGAAAACTTTGTCTGAGGAAGTAGAAAACAATCCCGTAGCTGACATGGGAGTTGAATAAAGCATAATATGCTGTTAATAGAGTTGATTTACTGACTATGGTGTTCAATTCCTTTGGGAGAAATATATATGATGATAGTTTAGAACAAAGTTCATCAACATGGTGAGACCAGTTCAAAGTATCGTCTAGTGTACCTAGCAGTTTCACCTTATCTCCTTTTTTCATTTTATTATCCGCAGGAAAAATTAAGCTTCGTGTTTTTTCTTTGTTCAACTTCAATAGGTTGCCAGTAAACCATTGCTCGGCTTGACTCTTCAAGAGCTTTATACTTGCAATGAGAATTTGACAATTTTCGTTTGAGCGAATGAGTGTGCTGTCATCGAAAAAAATAACACAATTATTGGGCAGGATATGATAGAATAAATCGTTAATGTATATTATGAAAAGCAGGAGACCCAATACAGAGCCCTGGGTCACTCCTGTTTTCATCAACTCACAATCAGATACATCTCGGCCAAGAACCACATAATGTTGTTTGTTGTTCAGGTAGGATCTCAATAAAGATAGTGTAACTCCTCTCACACCGCAGTCAGAGAGTTTATTGAGCAGAATATGATGAGAGACGCAGTCGAAGGCCTTGCTTAAGTCGCAGAGACTGATTGCCGTCAGCCGTCTTTCATCAAAGCCATCGACAGCCTCTCTAACCACTCTAGCTACCGCTTGAGTTGTGAAACAGCTTTTACGGAAACCAAATTGACACACGTTCAGGAGATTTCTACTCTCAAAGTATACTTCCAACCTATTTGTCAAAATTATTTCGAAAGTCTTACCAAATATGGGTATAATTGATATACTTAGGCCTGTAATTTTCAAAATTTTCAAAATTTCCCTTTTTAAAAATAGGGATGATTTTGGTAACCTTCCATTCATCATGAAAAACACCTTGAACTATACATGCATTATACAGTATAGTTGATGGCTCAACTAGAAAATATACTGATTCCTTTATTATTCTGCTGTTCAGATCGTATAGGTCAAAACAGCTGGAGTTTTTCAGCTGAGTAATGGAGTTGAACACTTCTGACTCAGTTATGGGTTAAAAATAAAACGAACCAGATAGTTTGAGTTTCAACTGGTCATTGATAGAAGAGAAGTCAGAGTTGTACTTGCGAGGACGGTAGTTATTGAATTATGAATTCCGCAACTGTGGCAAAAAATGTATCTCTTGAAATGTGATATTTCCACTGATTTTGTTGTTGTTCTGTTTGTTTCCCTCAAAATTTATCAATTTTTAGCTATCTTTGATTTAATTAATCGAGTTCAAAAAAAATTATCGTAAGATTTACGTTTGACTTCATTTATAGATTTTTTGTAATCTTTATTCAGCTGTTTGAATGTTTTCCTATGGGGGGGTCGTTGGAGGAATCGGCAATGGTTTTAACTGAGTGTAGGGTATCTCTCTTCTGTTTCAGATCTTCACTGAAACATTTCACTGGTTTGTATCCAGTTCCGACAAAAACTCTTTTGAGAGGAAAGTGCTTTTGTACTGAGTTCTGGAAAGTACTGATTAACAAATTCACCATATTCGACACTGTGATTTCGGAGTTAAAGATACTCCAGTGGGTCGAGTGTAGGGATAATTGAAGGTTGATTATGCCTAAGGGAGTTGTTATCCTTTGGAAGGTATGGTTCTTATTCAGAAGAATAGGCGATTTTCGAAAGGTCCCCGCACATTTCTCAATATTTCTGGAGTCACTGCACGACACACCTCAACAATTCTCCTGCCTAGATCATCAAGCAAAGTAGGCAGTGTAATATAAACTTTGAATTTTAAATGACCCAATGAAAAAAGTCTAATGGTGATAAATCAGGAGATCTAGCCGTCCATTCTATAGGTCATCGCCTTCCAATCCATCTACCTGTGAAATTTTTAATTAAAAATTGACTTACAGGTGCAACAAAATGTGGAGGAGCTCCATCTTGTTGAGAGGTGAGCTGACCCTCGAGTAGCCTATCATTGTCTTCAAGTAACTAAGTGATTCTGGGGTTCACAGTTGTATCAAGAAGTTCAAGATACGTGTGTCCGTTGAGATTACCACCAATATAATATGGACCTACAATATAGTCTCCCAGAATACCATCCCAAACATTCAATTTCTGGGGAGTTTGTGAATGAATTTCCACGTACCAATGGATGTCCTACAAGCAACAGCGACCCCTTCATGTCTCATAGGTTTCTCTCGTTCAAGTTTATTATGCAGCACTGATCCCGACTTCATGAACTTATTCATCAATTGAAGTACGTACTGATATGATGTGGTTTTTTCAGGACGAATTTCATTGAAAATTCGAGCCGTAGTTCTAGCACCTAGTCCATTTCCAAAATACGCAGCTACAATGGACATTCTCCCTTGTAGTATAAACCATTTTCGAAAGGTTTCAAATTGTTGAATGAAGTGACTAGAATACATCAAATACCAAGGCGTAAACAAAGATATGCGTATACAAAAACACATGGTGATAAATTTTTTTTTCCATAAAAACGTCTGTCTCATCTTCCGAACAATTATTTCTGACAGCATATTATTTCTCAATCTAGTGGCGTACCCACAGTTAATCTTTCTTACCTTAATATAATTTTAGGTGATGAACAATAAAAATAACCTGATGAAACTTATTTTTCATCAAAACTTCAACGATACTTGATCGATCCTCAATTATAATAGTACACCGATGTATTTGAGATTGAATCATCTTCAAAATGATGTAGCACAAGTATAGTAGTCCCTTTGAAAATTCTGAAGTAAGTGCTGCTGGGGCAGGGGGATTGACAATACGATGATGATGTATTTGGTGGAAGTGATTTTCGATTTTTTTTCAAGAGTTCGGAGATTAGGGTAGTGGCAAGATTCAGCTGCGACACACTGTATGTGAACAGTTCGTCAAAGTGCCTCCTTTCTGTAATATTTGAACTAGACAGATGGAGAAATGGAACAAAACTGGGTTGAAATGAAAATGGATTTCCATAATAAATTGAGATATCAAATTTCAAAGTGGTAGCTGACAAGAAATTCGACCAATGGAATATAAAACATACTTTATGTGACAGACAATGCCTTCCATCAAATACAGACAGATTCTGATGAGTTTGAAAGAAATAATATTGAATCAATAGCTAACAATTTGAATAGAGAATTATCCATATCTTCTCAATGATGTGCAACGTAACCAACTTCCAATTTGGTGTTTCAATTGGAGCATAAAAAAGATCGATGCTGTCCTCATATTGAACCATGTTCATACACAATTCATGTGTTGAATTATTCCAATTTATCACTTAACAAAAAAATAACGAGTTCGATTAGATGACCCATATTCTATATAACAGAGTTCAATAAAATACTAATACCAGAATAAATGAATTCATATTGATTACCATGACCCCTTGATAGAAAAAGTGTTTAAGCAGCAGCAGAAGAGGTCAAAAATCGGCGGTCATTATGGAAGCTATGGCACCACAGGAAAGTATCACAGCGGTCATAATGACCGCTATGGCACTCAATGTGTTAAATTCGCAACGTTGAAAATGTTACAGAACCTTGTTTTCTCTCACTCGTCTCAGCTTTCCATTGATATTAGTTTTAGAAAATTACAAAAGTTCTGCAAATTGGACAAGTAAACGAAAAAAATGTTTATTATATTCATGTACATTTGCAACCATGTCTGAAAAACGCATCAATTATTTATCAAATTGTTTTTCTCGACGCTTCCATTTTCAATACGCCCGAGTATTCTGATAATAGACCGTCAGATAACGACAGATTTTGCTGACTCATTTTCTCGTTTCTGGGATTTTGACCACTGAAAATTATGTCACTATTCAGCCCAAAAAATTGAAATTTAGTGATCGGACGTGTGCTAGGCATATAGAAAATTCATTTTCCTTTTGCAGAAAAAATTTGTTTTTATTTCTCAATTTTCTCGTTTGGGATTTTTCATCACATGAATAGGTATAACAATCTACTAGTGAAAAACCAAAGCCATAAGATTTGCACGTGCTCAAAGGGTTGAAATAGGGGCGCAATCTTGTAAAAAAATTGTTCGATGCTGATTCATTTTCTCGCTATGGCAATCGACATAATGAAATTTAATGTCGTTAGGAACCCGAAAAAAAAAAATTCCCTTGAGCCGGTCAGCTGCTGAGGTATATTTTCCGGACGAAAAATTTTGTGAATTTTTTTTTTCGTTTTCCGGCAAACCATATCATTTTTATGATGGATAGACATCATAATAAAATTCTCATAAGCTTTGCATGTACCTGAAGAAAAGCCATAAGCTGTAAAGTTTTAGGAAAATTTGTGAAAATTTTTCATTTTCTCGTTGATGGAAATTTGCATGTAAGAAGAAAGTAGTATTTCAAGATCAGAAAAAAAAGTCATGAGTCGGAAACATGATATCGATGTTTTATATAGTGTGGCCCATTTGAAATGGAAGCACCCTTATAAAACATACCTTTTTCAACCGATGAAAATTATTTTTTTTATTAGGTAAATAATCAAAATGTCCACTACAACACCAAATTTCAAGAATGAATCTTCATTTTTAGGGCCAAATATTTTTTTTTTCGAGGTATAAAACTAAAAGATTTTTTTGCGATTTTTTGAAAAAATCTGACTACACCACTGGATTCGTGGTTTATTTTGGTATGTTGTTGAAATTCGTATATCAATAAAAAAGTTATGGGAGAATTAAATTTAAAAAATATGCCGTGTAATCAACCCACTACTCAATTTCTACTCTTATCCAAAATTCGGAGTACATCACTCGATCCAGGGAGTCTCAAAATATCACTGATCAGAATTTCATCGAAATCTATTGATAAATAATAATAAAAAACATCATTGAGTAAAATGATATTTTCATGAAATTCCATAAACATATTTTTAAAATTTTGTTATCCTGTAATTTTCTTATTTATAAATAGATTTTGATGGAATTCTGAACAGTGATAATTCAAGACTTCCTGGTGTATTCCAAATTTTAATAAGAGTTTGAAATTGAATTGGTGGGTTGATTGAACGGCACATTTTTTATATTTCATTTTCCTATAACTTTCTCATTTATGGACGAGTTTTAACAAACTTTTAACAACAACTATTCGAAAATGTCGCAAATCCAGTGGATTGGTCGGATTTTTTCTAAAAAAATAATCTCAGATTCTTTACCTTGAAAAATGAGAATAGTTGGCCCTGAAAATGAAGAATTAATCATTAGATTTGGTGTCTTGATGAACTTTCTGAATGTCTACCTATTGAAAACAAATCATTCCAATCGGTTGAAGTATTAAAGTTTGATATGTGTTCTTCCATTTTAAATGGGTTTCACTGCATAAATAATTACAATTTACCACACGGCCGAGAACCAGCCCTACCAGGCATTCTGCAAGGGGACGGTTTGAAGGAACTCGCTAATCTCTTGACATCACCTACACATTACACACATTTATCTACAAAACATAAAACATGGAAGAAAATAAAGATGAAGAAACAGCAAACGTGCTGATGGAAGTAGCAGAAGAGCGCCCTTGCTCTGACAGTAAAGAGGAAGATCTCCTCCGGTCTACATCGGTTGAGATCCGCCGGAAAGAGAGAAAGAAGGCCCAGAAGAAAAGACAGAGGGCAAAGAGAAGGCAGAAAGAGAAGAAGAAGAGGTTGAGCGAAGCGGAAGGTCTTAACAAACCATCCGAAACCGCGACCACCTCACTGACCAATGCCGAAGTACCGCAAGCCGGACCAGGAAGTCCCACTAGGGACTCCCAGGCCCGGTGCCGCGGACCGGAAAATTGGTCGAGACAGAGGAGGGGACCTGAAGCTAGGAAAGCTAAGAGGCAGGAGAAGATTCTTGCGAGGCCTCCAATTACACTCTTGACTGCGTCAAGGGCGGCGAGGGACGTCGGACCTAACGGGGACCCCCTTGAGGGGACTTCAGGGTCTGGACGCACCGGCCCGCCCCGGCATGGTCACGGGGGTGTGAAAAAGAGGCCTCGGGAGAAGGAGACTCCACCAGATCGGCCCGCCAAGAGGGGCAAAGAGGGTGGGAGGTCTCGGCCCACTGGCCAGAGAGCGAACGTTTCACCCCTTCTAAGGGGAGAGACAGCAGCTCCGGGCCAGAAGGCGGGGATCCAAAACACCCTAATAGCTCCTCACAGCGCGGCCGTCAAAAAGGAGATGCTTGTCGTGATCAGAAGTGATCGGGAGGACGGCACCGTCCTCCCAGAAAAGAGCGAATCCATCAGGAGCAACCTGATAGAGCAGATGTGGTCCATGTACCGCAGCTGGGGACCAGGGACACTACAGTTGCCGTCTTAGAAATCAAGGTAAGAGGAATCAAACATAGGGTAATAGTAGGAAGCGTGTATCTACCATACGATGATGCGCACTTGCCTTCTACTGAGGAATTATTGAAGATAGTAAGGTATAGTAAGGAAAATGGTTTACGCATGATATTGGGGTGCGACGCCAACTCGCATAACACGATGTGGGGCAGCACGGATGTCAATGCGCGTGGTGAAGCACTACTTGAATACCTAGCAACGACCAGTTTGGAGATACTGAACAGGGGGACGGAACCAACGTTCATCAATCGTATCCGACAGGAAGTGATTGACGTTACATTGGCAACGAGAGATATATTAGGTGATATAACAAATTTGAGAGTATCGGCAGACATATCGATGTCAGATCACCGAATGATAAGGTTTGATGTCTACGCTGAAGCAGAGGCTGCTCCTCAACGCCTAAACCCGAGAGCAACCAACTGGGACACCTTCCTAGAAGGTCTCTCAGGGCTTTCAAGGGATCAGGCAGAGATTTTCTCGGAGGAACAACTAGATCAGGAAGTAAAAGAACTAGGAAAAACAATGACCAAGGCATGTCCTTTGAGAACGGCCCCAAATCGCCGGGTTCACTGGTGGAACCAGTCGCTGAAGGGCCTGAGAAAAGTAACCAGAAAGGCTCATAACAAGGCCACTAAGGATGGAAATGAGAA
Source organism: Chrysolina oricalcia (assembly GCA_944452925.2). NCBI lineage: Eukaryota > Metazoa > Arthropoda > Insecta > Coleoptera > Chrysomelidae > Chrysolina > Chrysolina oricalcia. The sequence goes on from OX101826.2 coordinate 22,862,023, forward strand.
TGCGTGGAAAAACTACAAAACCGCGAGAAGGGAATTTAAGAAGGAGCTAAGGAATAGCAAAAGAGCTAGCTGGAGGTCTTGCTGTGGGGAAATCAATTCCCTAACGGAATCCGCCAGGCTCATGAGAATCCTGAGTATTGAGACAACCTTGAAGAAACCAGATGGGACATGGACAACTTCCTCCGAAGATTCGCTCAGACATCTGCTGGAAGTACACTTCCCGGGTGGTGTCGGGGACGACCAACGGGCTCTGCCAACACAGCAGGTCCCCCACGGGGACTGGCAGCTGGCAGAGAGGGTCGTTACGTCTGATGCCATAGCCTGGGCAGTGAACGAGTTCAACCAATATAAGGCAGCAGGACCCGACGGAATTTTCCCGGCAATGCTACAGAGGGGCCTGGAACTTCTTCTCCCAATCTTGGGAAGGATATTCCGGTCCAGTATAGCGCTAGGGTACGTACCAAAGGTCTGGAAGTCAGCAAGAGTAGTATTTATCCCCAAGGCGGGAAAAAGAGACTACACAACAGCAAAGTCCTTTAGACCCATCAGCCTAACACCGTTCCTGCTTAAAACGCTGGAGAAGGTGGTCGACAGATTCCTGATGGAGGGGCCCCTAAGGATGAGCCCTTTCCACAGAAATCAGCACGCATACAGAAAGGGAAGGTCGACTGAATCGGCCCTCCACGCTGTAGTGCGAAGGATCGAAAAGACAATAAGGTTTAAAGAGGTAACATTAGGAGTATTTTTCGATGTGGAAGGCGCATTTGACAAGGCAAAAACAGCGACAATAGAGGCAGCACTAAGGGCCAGAGGAACGCCTCACTCAATGGTCAGCTGGGTTGTATCGTCGCTTACGAGAAGAAAGGTCGAGGTATCCCGAGGAGACATCAGACTGGAATCCGAGGTGGGGGGGGGCTGCCCTCAGGGGAGCTGCCTCTCTCCCCATTTGTGGTGCCCAGTAATGGATGAACTCCTGGGTAAACTCACAGATGAAGGTTTGGAGGCGCAGGCATACGCGGACGATGGAGTTGTCCTAATCAGCGGACGATTCATCGGAGTCGTCTGCGACCGTATGCAGGCTGCCTGCAGAATAATTGAGAGATGGTGCGGTGAAGCAGGACTCTCAGTGAACCCGACAAAAACAGAGATGATACTGTTCACTAAACGGAGGAAAAAAGATGGATTCAGGCCACCTATCATGTTTGGGCAAGAGCTGGAGCTAGTTCAGCAGGTCAAATACCTGGGGGTGGTCCTGGACTCCAAACTTTCATGAAGACCGTACGTAGACAGGGTTATTCAACAGTCGGTAGCAATCCTATGGCAACTGCGGAGAATTGTAGGAAGTAATTGGGGCACCAATCCAGAGATCATGCGCTGGCTGTACACGGCAGTCGTAAGACCAAAGATCCATTATGGGTCAGCCGTGTGGTGGCCAGGCGCACAGGGTAGCACAATAGGCCGAAAACTGACCAAGGTTCAGAGGTTGGCCTGTTTGGTAATAACGGGTGCAATGAGAACGACTCCAACCGCAGTGTTGGAGGTATTGCTGAGGCTGCCACCGCTTCCAGTCTGGATCAAGAAGGAGGCAATGGCAGCCCATTTGAGGATGCGAGACTCGGGAGTCTGGGTGAACGAAGGAGCGATGATAGGTCATGCGGAAATCGCGAAGTGGGCGGAACAGGAGATCCCTATCTCTGCCCTCAGAGTGAAAAGCGCACAAGACAGACTGCGATGGAATAGAGAGTTTACGCTTACTATTCCGAGCAGAGAAAAATGGGAAGGAAACACGGTGGAGTTTAGCACAGGAAGCCTAATATGTTATACGGACGGTTCGCGTCTAACTGACAAACAGGCTTCGGGTGCCGGAATCTACCTGGAGGGAAGAGAAGTACGAGAGAGCTACGCTTTGGGCAGATATACAACAGTTTTTCAAGCTGAAGTGTTCGCCATCCTATCCGTAGCTATGAGAGAAGAGGTGAAAGATGGATCCGAACAGAGAATTTATATCTGTTCGGATAGTCAGGCAGCGCTCAGAGCCGTCTGCCATCCTAAACCAAGCTCAGCGCTTGTACAGGAATGTGGAGATACGCTCGAGAAGCTAGCTGAAACGAAGAAAGTTCAGCTGGTATGGGTCCCGGGACACAAAAGGGTGCGCGGAAACGAGGTGGCAGACGGACTTGCCAGATCTGGATCCGCAACGCCGTTCTGTGGACCGGAGCCTGTACTAGGCATCGCAAGGAGCCAAACTTCTTCAGCCCTCAACGAGTGGGCAGAAAAAGAGCTGAATAAACTTTGGAGGGATAACACCGGCTGCAGGCAGTCAAAAGACTTCGTGGCCGGCTCCAATAAGTCAAGGACGACATGGCTCTTAGGCAGAAATCGCCAAGCGCTACGCCTCCTTATAGGAATACTAACAGGACACAACAAGTTAGGCAGACACCTATCACTCATAGGCATAGAAGACAGTCCCACTTGCCAAAAATGCGAAGAAGATGAAGAAACTTCATCTCACTTCCTCGGCGAGTGTGAGGCATACGGGAGGCTAAGGTTTGGAATCTTCGGAGTTGACAAACTCCAACAATAGGAACTAATCAATTTGGAATGGTCGGACATACTGACCTTCATTAGGAGGTCACAAAGGTTCGAAAAGGAAAATTAGGAGGATGAACGTAGATAAATGGAGAACTGGGGATGGCAAAAAGGGTCCATGAGGGCCTACTTGCCTGGCTGCGGTAGCGGCCTCCCCAAAGAACTACTACTACTAGTGTGGCCCATTCGAAATGGAAGCACCCTTATAAAACATACTTTTTTCAACCGATGAAAATGATTTTTTTTATTAGGTAAATAATCAAAAAGTCCACTAGAACACCAAATTTCAAGAATGAATCTTCATTTTTAGGGCCAAATATATATTTTTTTTCGAGGTAAAAAACTAAAAGATTTTTTTGCGATTTTTTTGAAAAAATCTGACTACACCACTCGATTCGTGGTTTATTTTGGTATGTTGTTGAAATTCGTATATCAATAAAAAAGTTATGGGAGAATTAAATTTAAAAAATATGCCGTTTAATCAACCCACTACTCAATTTCTACTCTTATCCAAAATTCGGAGTACATCACTCGATCCAGGGAGTCTCAAAATATCACTGATCAGAATTTCATCGAAATCTATTGATAAATAATATTAAAAAAAACATCATTGAGAAAAATGATATTTTCATGAAATTCCATAAACATATTTTTAAATTTTGTTATCCTGTAATTTTCTTATTTATAAATAGATTTTGATGGAATTCTGAACAGTGATAATTCTTCCTGGTGTATTCCAAATTTTAATAAGAGTTTGAAATTGAATTGGTGGGTTGATTGAACGGCATATTTTTTATATTTCATTTTCCTATAACTTTCTCATTCATGGACGAGTTTTAACAAACTTTCAACAACAACTATTCGAAAATGTCGCAAATCCAGTGGATTTGTCGGATTTTTTCTAAAAAAATAATTTCAGATTCTTTACCTTGAAAAATGAGAATAGTTGGCCCTGAAAATAAAGAATTAATCATTAAATTTGGTGTCTTGATGAACTTTCTGAATGTCTACCTACTGAAAACAAATCATTCCAATCGGTTGAAGTATTAAAGTTTGATATGTGTTCTTCCATTTTAAATGGGTTTCACTGCATAAATAAATACAATTATTTGAAAATGCTGCTGCAAGAAATTAATAAAGATAAAATTGCTCATATCTTCTTCTATGGGATTTGGCATATGCATTGCAAACTTCATTCTTAGCCATATAAAAATACCTAAGTAGGAAGTATGATAGTAATTTTGAAATCACATAATTTCTTTATTTGAGTAATTTTTTATAGAGTAATAAAAATAGTTACGGGCACTATTGTGACAAACTCATAGGGGTTTTAAAGATAATTTAAGCAATTTTGTCAACCCCTATATAGAAATGCAACGGTTGGAAAATGATCTCTTCAACTAGTTACCTTGTTTCAATATTAAAAAAACTGAAATGCCCATAATTCATACTGTGTGATCCATAATTATAGAAATATTGGAATTTGAACGGATACTAAATATTTTTGAGTTGAGTTAAAATGTTTGTTTAATATTTCCAGAATATATAATAATAAACTCTTAGGAATATAGGGTGATTCAGTCATAAAAAAACTGCCAACCTCATAAAAATTCACGAAAACCACCTTTTTACCATTTTTTGGACTTTAACTCCGTTGATGTAGGAGTTTTCTTTCACCACTGACTTGATATGCAAACACCAATACGGCTAAGAGTTTTTATCCACTTTCTATTACCAGATATTTTTATATGTAGCTGCCGATATGAAAATAAAAAATTTTAAATTCTGACTGAAATCAAGTGAAAACACACTCTTGAATAATTCAAATCTGATACTAAAAAACACAACAAGAATCACAACTTGTGGTTCGAAGTTGCCAATGGAAACTGTTTGCGTTCACTTGTTCAATAAACACTGTGGCCAAGATAGGATTGACCGGCAGTGAAGATATTTTGAAATGGTAATTAGGAGATCATATCTTGGAGATGGGAAAAGTGGTGAAATATTCGTAATTTACTGATAATCTTCGGAATAACGAAAACGAAAGTGAATATTTTTCAGTCATATATACAGGGTGTTTCTTAAGTACGTGTAGAAACTTCAAGAGCATGTTGCTGACGTCGAAATAAGAAAAAAAGTTTTCATAAACACATGTCCGCAAGTTCTTCGTTTCTAAGATACAGAGTGTCATAGTTTAATTATCATATTTGTTTTTCGTAAATAAATGCCAAAATATTCGTGATATTCGACTAAAGTTTGGTACCTGGGGTGTTTTTTCAATGACAAAATCAAATGTGTTAATTGTGAAAAAACTAATTTCTAATTGAATTTATTTTGAATTAAAAAATCTTGTTATTCAAAATCACTTGCATTGATTATTTCAAATCTCAATAACCTGAAAACAGTTGCTCGCAGTGACCTCTATCAAGAATATATGTTTTTAGATAAATATTTCATCTATATGAATCGAGAGTGATCGGACGTGTCAGTATGTGCTCCGTATAAACAATATCAAATATAATAAATATTACACTTCGTATGTGCAACCTTCAATCATGATAATATACCAATAAAAGTGAACTTGAAATTCCAGTGAAAAAATAAAAACAATAAATAAAACAGTTCGTGCCCGAAACTAGACAATACAAAAACGGTAAAGTGATAAAGATATTCATCTCCGATGCCGACGGAATGTTAAATACGAGGGTCATTTAACATATGAAAGAATACAATGGGCGAAAAAGACATTACAATAAAGGATGTTTACCTACTGATGCAACAAATCAACACCAATCTGTCAGAGAAAATCGACAAGGTGGAACAGTCAACCCAGTCACTTTGAAGTATCGGATATCAAAGAGGAGGTACAAACGTTACAAGAGGAAAATGAACAATTGAAAATTCAATTAGAAAAAGTAGAAAGGAGACACAGAAATAATAACCTAGTATTTTATGGAATACAGGAGGAGGAAACTGAAACACAGTACTCCCTGATTGAATTTATAACGAAAATATCAAAACAAAAACTAAAGGTTGAACTGAAAGAAAGTGATTTCAACAATATTTTCAGATTGGGGAAAAAAGCAGGGCACAAGAGACCTGTTTTGATTTCCCTAATCTGCCACATAAAATGCCAGGAAATTTTGAGAAACGGACCGAAATTAAAAAATACAGGAATTTTTGTTGCCGAGGATCTTTCTCATTCGGATCTGGAAGAACGTAAAATTCTAATAGGAGGATTAAAGGAAGCTCGAAATAAAAACAAAAAGGCAAACATCAAGGGAAATAAACTGATTGTGGAAGGAGAAGAATATATAGCCAGTGGTATCTCAAACATTAAACGACCCACAAGCAGGGATTATTTTTCACCCCCACAGAGAAATATTGCGAGTGAACCAACAACACCTTCCCCCAAAGAAATAGAGTTGGAGGAAGAGGAAGTATACACTGATTCCTTCACTCGGCTAACCAAAGAGGGCAGTAGAGAAGAGAAAGAAAAACGGGAAGAAAAAGGCAATCACCCTTTGAACTCAAAACTAGTGAAATCCCAAGTAGACAACAAAAAAGAAGAACAGAAACCAAAGCCAAAATTAACTTCAATCAGCTCACTCGGAGGAACACAAAAAAAAATCCACGAGATCTAATTCAAGGTCAGCCAGAAATTGAAATCCATTTCTTTGAACTCATCCAAAAACAGGTCTTATTTTTATTTTTATTTACTTTTCTGTGAAACCTAAAAAAAAAACCTTTTTTATTCTTCAAACTATTCCTGTAATTTTACCCAAAACCATTTGTAATTGTTAAAAATACCTACCATTTTTAAATCCTTACTATTTTTCATTGTTGAAATATTTCGTATTTTATGCTTCGACTATTCTTATTTTATTTCATTACATTTTATTAATGGTCCTCTCAACTCCAGACACTTTTTTATATCATGGATTCATATATACAAAATTTCGCAAACTTTGATGAATTCAAAATTATCCTCAATGACCTTGATTATGACTTTGATATAATTGTATTTACTGAAACATGAAAACTTGACTGTACGTCGCTTTTTACATTAACAGATTATGAATCAATTTATAATGAAGGTGAATTAAACCAAAATGATGGAGTAATAGTCTATTATAGTAAACATTTGAATACTTCGAAAAAAATTGTGAATCTAGACAATATCAAGTTGTTACAGATAAAATTAATAAAAAACAACAAAACATATATTATAGCAGCGATATATAGACCCCCATCTACATGTGCGAAAAAATTCAATGAACATCTAGAGGTCTACCTCAGACAATTAAACGAAAAAACAGATTTTGTCATAATGCTCGGCGACATAAATATAAACATCCTAAACGATGACGAACAGAGTAACGAATATTTGAATGTAATGGAGACGGAGGGCTATACATCGCTCATAAACAAACCAACGAGAAAACAGGGGAACTCGGAAAGCTGCCTCGAAAACGTGTTTGTAAAAAACAATATCTCCCTTGATGAATTCGTATATGTTCCCATTATCGCAAAAACAACAGTAACGGACCATTTCTCCACAGTGCTGCAGATCTATTTTCCTGAAACAGAAAATAAAATCACCAAAAGTAATATAGCCAATAATATACCAGTATTAAACAAAAATCTCTTGAGAGAAAAAATTCAAAATGAAAATTGGAATGATATTTATGAATCAAGTGACCCTGATGAATGCACTAGTTTATTCATGAATAAACTGAAAAAATACATTGCTGAAAGTTCGAAAACGGTAAAAACTAAAAGAAACTCCCCGAAAATAATGGATAACGAAAGGACTTGTGAACTCAGTCAATAAAAAAGAAGAGCTTCACAAATTAATGAAAACAGATCCATCAACGCGAAATATAAATGCCTTAAAAAAATACCGAAATAAACTAGTTGAACTAATCCGAAAAGCAAAAAAAAAATATTTCAGAGAAAAATAAATGAGAATATGTTCATTTCCAGTTCTTTATGGAAAACCATGAAAGAAATTGATTGCAATCGGGTAGATAAGCACCATATAAAAGAAATATACACAGAAGATGGTGTCTTAACGAAAAATGAAGATGAAATTGCAAATACCTTCTGTAAATACTTCACAGAGATTGGAGAGAAGCTAGCCGAGCAAAATGATGCGGAAGTTGACCATACATATTCCAAAAAAAAACTACGGAACTCTATATTCATCGCAGAAACCGATCCAGTAGAGATAGCTGAAATTATACATTCTCTCAAAAACAAAAAAGCCCAGGTATCGATAACATAGCAACGGAAACATTAAAATTATTGTGTGATAATATAATCGCTCCGATCAATCATATCATCAATCAAACGCTGAAAACAGGAATATACCAAAAGCCTCTGAAAATGGCAAAAATCATACCGGTTTTTAAAAATGGAAACAAATTGGTTGTGGCTAACTATCGACCGATTTCTCTGATCTTCAGGTTGGTAAAAATTCTTGAAAAAATACTTAAAAAAAGAATAGAAAGTTTTTTAAATAAATTCAAAATATTATCTGACAATCAATTTGTATTCAGAGAAAAAAAATCCACACAAGATGCTCTAACGAAAATTGTGTCCAAAATAAACAATGCCATCGATCGGAAGTCCCCAGCTATATGCGTTTTTGTAGATTTGTGGAAAGCTTTCGATACGGTCAGCCACACCCAGTTGCTTGACTCACTTGAAATAATAGGCTTCAGAGGGATTCCTTTGAAATTAATCACCAGCTGTCTTAGCGAAAGAGAACAATTGATTAGTATTGGCAATACACTTAGTGAAAAGAGAAAAGTAGCATATGGAGTACCTCAGGGAACAGTTCTTGGGCCAATACTTATCAATGTATACCTAAATGAACTCTTTTCAATAAAAGTGAAAGGCGATATTGTCAGCTTTGCTGACGATACTGCAATAATTTATGGAAATACAAGTTGGCTGAAACTGAAAGAAACTGTTGAGGAAGATTTGCCTCTGATTTTCAAATGGTTCAATAGTAAATTATTAACGGTAAACTATAGCAAAACACACTATATGTCTTTCACATCCTATGCCAGTCACTTACCAAACTTTTCCTCCGTAACATTGAATCTGAATGGCAGAACCATCGACATATCTTTTGTCCAGCAACTTAAGTATCTTGGTATTTTTCTTGATAGCCATCTGAAATGGAATCATCATACAACTTATGTGACTAAAAAGCTAAGAAGTATGCTGTATAAATTTAAACACATCTCTCAAATATTAGAAATAAATCAAATGAAAATCTTATATCACTCACTTGTGGAATCTCATATACTTTATGGAATAATAACCTGGGGCAGCACCACAGCAAATCACCTTTACAATCTACAGACAGTACAAAAATTGATCCTTAAACGAGTTTATAAACTACCTCTAACTTACCCTACTGAAAATCTATTTTTGGAGACAAAAACCTTTGACATAAGACAATTATTCTATCAAACACTCCTCGTGAGACAACATCAAAACAAACATGAATTGATAGATATTCAACATGAACACAATACCCGCTTTCGAAACAATGCATCTGTCATTCCAAATTCTGATTGTTTGACCTTGTGGTATATTAATTTGTGCGAAAATTTAAGACGATGTTTTCTGAATAACTTTTGAATTGTGGCCGCTTGAAAACCAATATTTTGTCCTATCTGTATGATTGTTTTAATTTCTGTATCTAGATTATTAGCAGACAAAGGTACAGATACAGAAATTGAAACAATCATACAGATAGGACGAAATAATGGTTTTCAAGCGGCCACAATTCAAAAGTTAGTCAGAAAACATCGTCTTAAATTTTCGCATAAATTAATATACCCCCAGGTCAAATAATCAGAAACTGAGAAATTTGTAACCTTAACGTACTTCGGGAGAAGAACAGAGGCTATTGCGGAATTCTTTAGAATGAATAATATGGAAGTAGCATACAGGCCGCATGCCAGGTTGTCTAATTTTCTTTTCAATGCCAAAGATAGAATAGCAAAAATGGAAAAATCTGGAGTCTATAAGCTTAAGTGTCCAGAGTGTAACGGTGTTTATGTGGGACAATGTGGACGTAATTTTTCAAAAAGATACGCTGAACATGAAAGGTCCTTCAGACTAAGAAAAAATTATTCGACGTTTTCAAACCATTCCTTGGAATGCAACCACAACTTTCCGAGTCTGAACGATACGGAAATTTTGCACTATACAAGCAAGGGTTGGAAACTGAATTATTTAGAATCCCTAGAAATTTATAAACACAAATATTGTGGATGTAACCTACTGAATGATCAACTGGATTTGGTCTATTCACCGGTTTTAAAGGCAGCGCAGTCACATTGTCGCAAATAAACAAGGTACAGGTAAAAGTCATCAATGACCGTTAGTCATTAAGAGACATTAAGAGAGTGTTATTTATTATTTCAGATTATTGTATTGTTTGATAATGTCCATATAGGACGAAACTGCAGTAACGTTGGTTACAAATAGAAGTGGTATAAAAACATAGAAGGTTTTGTTTCTCATTTTTTCGTGATGATTTCCTACCACATAGTAACGGCTACATCCATCAATTTATGACATTTCTTATCAAATACATTATACTGATGAGGTTTAACATTGTTAACAACAGTAAGCAATATCTATGTACACTTTAACTTTCTATAATGTGGGGTATTTTCTGTTCCTTTGATGTCGGATTCTAGTAAAAAAAATAACCACATTGGAGAAAATAATAAACACCAGTTTGTTTCCACACCACCTTAGAGGCAGAGTTTCCGGCGCGATTTTTTCATAGTGGCATCCCCGTCAGGCGTGGTTCAGTCTCAAGAAGTGAAAGTTCCAGATTGATAAATTGCTTCTATGTTAAAATGAAAAATCCATCTCATTTCCAGAATCGAATGAAAAGTTATAACGTGGAAAATTAATTTATCCATTACTATAGGACAACACTGTACGTCGTAATCATATTTCCGACTTATGGCTTTTTTTTCTGGTCTTGAAATCAGTTTTTCTTCCAACGTGCCAATGCCCATAAACGAGAAAATGAACAAAATTCCTGTGATTTTCCTGCTAGTTTTCCAGGTTCCTATAGTAAGATGAGCAGGAACTAGGCTTATGGCTTTTTTATAACAGACTTTTACATTAACAAATTTTTATTGCACATAATTTCGTTCACGAGAAAGTTTGCCGGAAAACGAAAAAAATTTTCACAAAATTTTCCTTTCGGAAAATTGACCTCAACAGCTAACCGGCTTATGGGATTTTTTTTTCGGGTTCCTAACAATATTAAATTTCATTCTGTCGATTGCCATAAGCAAGAAAATGCTTCAGCAAACAACTACTTTTTACAAGATCGTGCCCCTATTTCAACCCTTTAAGCACGTGCAAACCTTATGGCTTTGGTTTTTCACTATAAGATTGTTATACCTATTCATGTGTTCAAATGCCATAAACGAGAAAAAATTTGAAAAAACAAGTTTTTTCTGCAAAAGGAAATTCAATTTTCTATATTCCTAGCACAAGTCCGATCGCTAAATTTAAATTTTTTGTCTCAACACTAACATAATTTCTAGTGGTAAAAATCCCAGAAAAGAGAAAATGAGTTAGCAAAATCTGTCGTTATCTGACGGTCTATAATTACAAAAGTTTTGATCTTGGTTGCAAATGAAGAGAATATCGGTTCCAGTGGATATGAAACTTTGTAACCTCATACAAGAAACGAAACCTTAAATATTCACGAATAAAAATAATATTGATTTGCTTCATTGCTGCAGCAGTCTTAACTTGAAAAATCTCTGAAAGTCAAAGCGGAACACTATCAAGTGGTCCAGTTGAATACTTGATAATACGTTTCCTAAATCTGTTACCTACATTTTGTACTGGTTGATTGGAACTGATTCATTCCAGACAGGTGTTTTGTTACTGTTGAGGTGCAGGATTAATTTGTGCTTTTTTAAAAATTGTTCCAAACATTTTTGCTATGGATGACAAGAGTTTAATTTGCGGTTAAAATTGGTGATGTGCAGCAATGTCATGGGAAACATTTGAATTTACTGAATCGCTGCAGTGAACAACGAAGAGACGGGACATACCTCCGGCATATGTATGCAGTATGGGTAAAAATGACTGCAGTCGGTGACATAAATCAACGTTGTCGCAGAAATCTGATCAACATGGGCACCTAGGGGAAAGGGAAGCCCCGTAAAGGCAACTTGACGCCCTTCCATAAGTTGTTGGCCTCTAGGGGGCGGGGGTTTCGCTAGACAAAAAGGATACCGTACTTCGGTGGAGGTGGCCGAGGTCCTCAAACCCTTGGGCGGGTGAGCAACGCCCAAATTGCCTGGGCACTGACACTGCAGAGCTTCAGCATATGGCCTTACCATTGGTAATATGCAAATGGTAGCTCGACCTGTGCCGTCTTCAGATTGCACAGGATGAAGCGCGTTGATTTGGCGTATCCAAATCTCCACTGCAGCCGTAATGCTGGTGTGCAGGAAGGCACGTACTGTAGCGTGGCGTGTCGGGGCGTGGTGGGACCCGCATGGTTGCTCGAGGTGAATCCAAATACCTTTGGTCGAAAGCCTCGGGTCCTCGTCCGTTAACATGGTAGTTGCTTGCCACGGATGGTTACCCATCAAACGAAGTCCGAATGGTTCCACACTGACATGGGTACGCAGTGAGTGTGAAAACGATTGCGAAAGTTTACTCACTAAACGTTGTCGAAGGAATCTGACTAACATGAGTACCTAGGGGATCGGGAAAGTCCCATCAAGATAACTAGGTGCCCCTTCATAAGGCGTTGGCCTCTAGGAGGCATAGTTCCGCTAGATAGCTGAAAATATTAACGTACAACGGTAGAGGTGGCCGGGGTACCAGTCTTTTGGTTGAGATTGCTATCTCTGCAGGTAAACAATGTCTGATAATTTTTTGGGTCCTGACACTGCAGAGCCAGTAGTATGCTTAAGTAGAGCACTGACAACTATATGTTGGAACAAGCAGTTACTTTAGGAATAAAATGTTAGTTTACCAAAATTCTTTCATTCTGATTGGTTTTAATTGTAAATATGAAATTATCAAAAACTTTTATCATATATGGATATATTTTTACGGTTTAGTTATATATTGCATATATTTTATATTGATCACTATTTAACTAATTGTTTGATAACCAAAAAAGGCTGACAACTAAATATTGGAACAAATGGCTTTTAACATATCAAAATAAAAATTAATAATGCGTAGCAACGCCCTTAGTTCGAATAACAGCCTGAACTCTATTAGGTATTGTATGAACTAGGCTTTCACAGAGTTCAGGGGTGAAACTATCCCATATTTCTTTCAATTTAGCACGTAGTTGTGGTAAAGTACGCTGAGGATTATTTCTTAGGCATTGTTACATTTTATGCCAGAGTATCTCTATTGGATTGAGATCCGGGCTGCTAGAGGGATGTGACAAAACTTCAGTGTCATGTTCTCCCATATATCTTTTGGTAGATTTACCGAATGGCACGGGGCTCCGTCTTGTTGAAAAATAAAATTTCCGGATGGATATAACTTTGCTGCACTTGGTAAAAGCGAATGTTCAAGGTATTTATCTGCATTTACTTTACCTCCAATAAAGTGTAGAGTTCTCAACCCTTTGGCCGACATACAACCCCAAACCATAATGCCCTGTGGAAACTTAACAGTCCTTTTTGAGGCAGTCAGTAGGAGATTTGAGCCGGTTCTGGGCCTCCCCCCTCCACTATGACGTCATCGTTGACCTTGTGGTGACCTTCAGGGATGACCGTGGTGCATAGGTACCTTTGTGTAGGTCTATGACCTTGGCATGCCCTAGAGATGCCTTTGAAATTTTGTGTTTGACCTTGATTTATATTGTTGGGAGAGGTGTTCAGGGTTTGTGTTTGACCTTGAGATGACATTGTGATGACTTGGAATTTTTTTCATACACGGACAAGTACTTTTTGTAAGTACACATATTTTTTTTTACCTCCATGTCTTGCATGACCTTCATGTCTACCTACTCAGGTACTGTGTATAATCCTTGTAGAGTGCACATGAAAATCTATACCGAAGTATGGAGACGGTACACGTCCGCATACCACGGAGATCCAGCCCGATATGTGAGCTCTGATTCCTCTCCCGTGATGTATACCTTGCGACGGTGGTGGGGGGAGAGGTCGCGTGACGTCAGCGCTATGCACACGATGATCCACTGATGTGTGTCAGATACTCGCTCTCGACACGGTGAGTCCGCTGACGTCACACACCCATACGCTGTGGCGATGTAGCGACTACTATTTACTCTCCGTCCTCTATCGATGCGATGCTAACTCGCGCATGGTGGGGTCTTTGCAACACACACGCGGTGCATAAGTCTGTGGTGGGGGTGCTTCACTATCTATTATAAAAGAAGTGGGCATGGTGACATGAAATCAGAAGTTGTATACCTAGCAGTTGAGTAGTCAGCAAGAGTAGTGAAGTTATTCAGTGCCTACACAGAGAGAGAGAGATCAGTGAGTGTGTTTTTCTATTGAAAATTATTTATATTTTCCTTATATATTTTCATCATGTCAGTTCCAAAGGTGGATTTACAAAAGCTCAATTCTATAATTAAAGAAGAGATGGAAGTGTTAGAGCAAAGAGTAATATCATCTTTGCCACTGAATGAAGCTTTCCCAATTAAGAATATATCATTTTGTTCTACTCGGTTTGGTAAATCAATCTTATTAACATTGGTGGATGTGAGCAATGATACGTTATTTAAAACATGGCTACCAAAACGTGTTTCAGCACAATTAACGGATGCTGATGTTACTTATATTAATTCTTCTGGTGGTAAATATACGATAGCATATTTGGGTCAAAGTCAACAGACTATTGTTGGCATGAAAACGAGATCATTGGTCAAATTTGATCTCACTGAATAATAGTAATATATAATTTCCACTTGTCATAGGCTAATTCTGATTCTTTATATTATAGGTGATAATTGTAAGGAAAATATAAAAGTTTTCATACATTGTTAAACACACTCTTCGGTATTGACATAATCAAAAGTCTAATGTGAGTAATACTAATTATTTTTGTAGCATAGTTATTTCAATAATTTCTCTTGATTATAGCTTCATTCTTGAAAGATGTGGATGCAATATTCCAGCCAATATTGGACCAAAGCCACAGATATCTCTTCAGCCGTTGAAAGGTTGTCATCAGAACTGGATGCTTTGGGCGAGGACGCTCACCATGCCACCAATTACGACTTGGGCGTGTGTTATGATGAAGAGCAAATTGAATACTGCTTGCGAGACTACGAGAACTACAAGAAGGGTGCGGATCTTTGCGAACAATATTCAGACGGTTCTTTGGATTTGGATCAACTCTGCAATAGTATGATTGTGTGTGAGCTGAGAAGATTTCTTTATCGCCTCTTACCATATCTACCTGAAGGGATCATCCAAAAGTACCAATTGGATGATCATACCTATGAAGAAATCGAAGACGGCCAAGAAGATAGTGATGAAGAAGGAGAAATAATTTTAGATTGTTTGCATGTACCCAAAACTAATTGAA
Source organism: Chrysolina oricalcia (assembly GCA_944452925.2). Lineage (NCBI taxonomy): Eukaryota > Metazoa > Arthropoda > Insecta > Coleoptera > Chrysomelidae > Chrysolina > Chrysolina oricalcia. Next base: position 22,877,209 of record OX101826.2, read on the forward strand.
TTGTTAGCTAGTGATATTTGAATAAAAAACGTAATATTATTTAGTCATGTTTTATTTACCTATTCCTCTTTTACATAAATAAATGAAAAAGAAATTAATACAAATGAGAATAATTAAAAATACATAATATGTGTGTGTGTTTCTTCAATATCTGCTGAGAACTGAACCATCCAATGCATTGTATGTCAAAAATGTATCATGCAGAATGAGTGCATATACTTTGGTGTTGGCCGGGAAGTTGGCTTTCCTGGTTTCAAACTCGAGCTTAATATCAATCGTTGATGATTTTGTGGCAATCGGCTGATGTGAACAATCGATGATGAATAGTGGATTTTGTCGAAATTGCCCAATATCCATGAGAGGTTCACTCATATCTTTATCATAATAACTTCGTTGAAAATTCTCATAGGCATAATAAGCTGAAGTATCGAGTTTTTTATCGAAATCCAAATTCCAACGTTCATATGGGTATACTTCAGAGTTCAAGTACACTCGAATGTTATTGATATCAGCAGTTGTAAATTTAGTGATATCCTTTGTCCTGTCTTCAGAAGTGGTGGTGCCTTGGAATCCAATGATGATATAACGAGGTGTTTCAAGGGCATTGGTTGTCTTGATAGCCCATATGTCTGAAGATGTGCCACGGAGTGATGGAAGTTCATAGAGATCCCACATGCGATAAGCTAACTTGATTTTAGCATTCAGACCACTTTTGTTGATTCTATTCAAAAGTTTGAGCTTGTGCTTGTCTTCTGGCACTATATGTCTTATTTTCCACTCAATTTTATTGATTTCCAAATCAGCATCAACCGCACCAATATATGAGTTCTTGAAGGATCGAGCGATTATTAAAATCATTTCTTGTTTGGCATTCAAGATACTTTTGTTATAATCTTCTGCGAAACCCATCAAATATTTCAGTGGTAATTTACCACTAAATACATGACTGGTTGTGTCCAAGATATCCTGTTTCGTTTCTGAAAGTCCCCATCCAGTTGTTAATAATGTGTTGGCATGTGATTGTCCAAATGAAATCATATTCTTCATAGTAGATGTGATCCCCGGCTTCCTGACCACAGCGACTTGTTCACCACCCATTTCGTAGCGAATTTCATCAAAAAGGAAAGCGATTGCATTGTTCGAGAGATAACATGATTGCGTTTCATCTGTAGGTGTGAATTTACCCTCTATATAAATGAAACTCTCAGCAATGTCGAGTATAACGTCTTGATTATTGATTGCGATTCGAATTTCATCTGAATTCCTAAACAATGGTGATCCATATGGTTTGTATGTGTGCTCATGTAAACTCGTGAGGGAATGATCGAGCATCGGCTCATCGAATATATTCAATTTTTCACTATTTGTTTCGAGCACCATTTTCCCTTACTTTCAGTCCAATAGATTTCAAAAATTCGAGATCTCTCACTGACAGAGCGTGGTGTGCTAACTGTTTAGCGTACACTTTTGGAATGAGCCTTTTTCTAGTCGAACCTTCCTTTTTAGCGGTTTGTGGAATGATTTGAAATCCTCCACGATTCTGTCTATTATAACAAAAACCCATTATTAGATTTTCTTCAATTCCAAAATTATAACAATCTCTTCTGTACTTCCAAAATCAATAAGATTGTTTTTGTGATCCAAAATACGCACTGTGATGTTGTGAATCAACTGGCGACCTTCTGGACTGACTGGCATATATATAATCTTGTGTGGTTCTTTCGTGAGATTGAATCCAGGCTCCACATCGATATCGAATGAAAAAAGAATATGTGATTCTTCATTATTTATGTATGAACCAGATATAATGTTGCAATCTAAGCGGATTAATCTCACAGTTGTTACGTTTATTGGTAGTGAGGATTCATGTATCTGATTCGGTTGAAATCTATCAAAATTGAAACCCATCATCTTTGCTATGGAATTCGGATGAGTAAGATCAATTTCAAATTTTGATCGCATCTCACATTTGAAAGTATTATTATTGGCATGTAGGTAGAATATATCATCTGCATTGGTATCGTTTTGATTTTTACCAGAAAATAATCTAAACATGATATGTTTCTGAATAACTGCATTGATCTCATCTATTTCATAGGCACCACATGGAATTTCAATTGTGTATTTCTGAAGTATTGGTGAATTATCAGCACTGATTCTAAAACTGATCACATTGTTTTTTTCAGTTATATTATTGATTGTGTTGCATCCATAGAATCCAGAAAGTCCCAATCCATAACGACTGTTTCTATCCAATTCAATGGGTGGGAAAAAGTCTGCACTCAAGACACTCGTCCCGACAGCTTGTAGTTCGAACTTCCGTGACATGACTGATACATTTTATGAATATCACTTCAATTTATTGTTGTCTACAACACCCTTGAGACAACCTACGCTTTTTCGGAGATGGTTCATCAATATCCAGTTCATTTTTATTAGCACCAATATTCATATCGTTTATATTACAATAACAGCAGAATATTTTTCGAGGTGTAGGACCATCATTCACATCAGAATCTGGAATGCTGTCACCGTCAAGATTGTGGTGTTCATTGCAATATCTATATTTCATTATGTCGACATCATCTTGTAGACTTTTGGGTAACTTTTCCCAAACATGAGCAATCTCATGTGCAGCACATGCAAGCATCACTTCCTTCGGCATAGTTGCAAGCATCACTCGATCCATTTTTGTCAAAGTGCGATATTTTGAATACATCTTGAGTGAAAATCCCATCCCCTTAATAGCCTCTCGAGTCATTGCTGGAGTTGTATTCATTTTATAATAATTCAGAGAGAAACTTCAGGCACAAGTGACCGCAGAAAACTGTGTTGAACTTCTGCTGGCGATCATAGTTATATATAATTTTCACTTTCGGACATTTCTGAAAGTATTGAATCAACTCTATTGGTGGGGGTAGATCTCCAAAACTATCAAAGTATGCAATGTCTTTCCCACATTTGCCGTATGCCACCCAATGTGTTCCCGATCCTCTTATTCCATCTAAATTGACAATGGCGGTCTCGTAGTGTCGTGGACCTCTAGTGGGTAATGTATCACGCATGAAAATACCGCGAAAGTATGGAATTTTCATTTTTTCGGCATAATAATTGAGATCGATGTCGGTGAGAGGTCTTCGAGGTAGGGAATCAACTAGTTTTTTGGATTGTATGGTTTTAAGTATAGTCCGAGTCCTTTACGGTATGGTTTAAGGTATATACCAATACCACTTTTACCCAATGCCACACTTTCCATCTTCTTATTATGACGATTCGCTTCGATCAGGGCTGTTCTGCTTGCTTTTGCTGCATTCACAGCTCTGGTGATGCCTGCAACAGCACCCGCTAAACTTCCGAGCGCGGACAATCCAGCAAAAATCGGTATCAATGGCAGAATCCCTCCTACCTTAGGAATTGGAATTATGCGGGGTGTGCGGATTGTTTTCTTCCCACCGGCAGCTTTGAGGTATTTACGTGCCGCATGCAATGCCACTACGGTAGCTTTTTTCACATTATTCGTCACAAATTGCTCACCCCCAGCTTTTTTCAATACATTCCGCACTTTATGAACCACCCCAGAACCAAAGGCGATTTTTCTGAGATTATTTTTCTTTTTCTTCGGTTGCCTCTTCTTCTTTTCCTTCATAGTAGTACTACAACCCATACCAAAACGTCTCTTTGCTTTCATAATGTTTGTAACGAGTAGGGCAGCTGCTCTTTCCTTAATACCAGCGTCTTTCGATTTAACCCTATTCCAAGCTGCGTATTCGAGTTCTTTGTCTGCTGAATGTCTCGCTGTGAGATCAGTAAGATGATTCAAATATTGAATATCGTGTTGTTTGCATGCAATATCCAATTTATTGATTCCTGGATCTTTGCGGGCTAAACGTTTTTCCAATTTTGTACCGGGTCCACAGTACTGATATCCTCCAGGTAAATGTAATTCGAACGGAAGTTTGTTTATCTAATTATTAACGAATCCACGACCGTTTTTTCTGCATCTACCACGAACACATCCGTTTCGTTTGATGGTACTCATTTAAATGAAACATTCACAACATATCGACGCTTACATAGTCTCCAACCACGGTACGATGCGCATTGTGAAGCAGAAAGAAAAGTTTGCTGTAGATAATTTAGATGAAAAATTCGGTTGTGGATTGAATGGACAGAAAGTGTTGCGGCATGGTCCGCTACTTCCATCATCTGTTCGAGGACTCATTATCGGACCGTCGAATTGTGGAAAGACGAATGCCATGATCTCTCTCTTAACACATCCACAAGGACTGCGATTCACAAACGTTTATCTCTATTCGAAATCACTCAATCAACCCAAATATCAATTCCTACGGAATGTATTGGAACCTATAAAGGGGTTGGGATTTTTTACGTTCAGTAATAATGCAGAAATAGTGGAACCTTCCGATGCCAAACCAAATTCTGTTTTCATTTTCGATGATGTAATATGTGAAAAGCAGGACATTATAAGATCATATTTCTGTATGGGACGCCATAAAGATGTTGACTGTTTTTATCTTGCTCAAACATATTCACGTGTGCCCAAACAGTTAGTGCGAGATAATACCAACTTTATCGTAATGTTCAAGCAAGATGAAACGAATCTACACCATATTTATTCCGATCACGTGTCACCTGATGTAACATTCAAACAATTCCAACTGATGTGTGTTAAATGTTGGGAGGATCAATATGGATTTATGGTCATTGATAAAGATAGAAAAATGCATGAAGGTAGATATCGCATGGGATTTGATAGTTTTATATATCCATGACACTGCAATCCACATTCAATCGATCGTTGGATTGCACACAGGTTACTTCAGTGGTGTAATCTCTCTTGTAGAACAAAATGAAGAACGATTCAGTAGTTGATGATAAAAACAATGAATTGAATTTGAAACGTCAACTAGTTGAGACAACAGAAGCTGTACGCCAGAAATTTAACTCTATCAAGAGTGGACTTATTGAAAATCGAATAGCACTTGAAAAATTCTACGATCCCCTAATGAAACCATTGAACGTTCTATCTTCAGCTGCTGCAACGAAACAACTACCACCACCACTTCGACAATCAATGACGAAGCAAGTGAACTCACAATCTACTCTAGTTAGGAGTACTCCTATGGGAAAGAATCAATTTGGTAGTGACACCTCGTCTGCTGACAGTGAGACCATCAAAGAATTCGGTGAAACGTCTATATTTGAAACACCATCATCATCTCGAATAAGTAACTCGGACTATTCCTCCCTTTCTGAAGGCAATATTGAAGATATTTTGAAGATGCATTTGGAAAATGTCAAAACAAACAATGGTGACTATGACACAATATTTGGCATCCGTTCAGATCCTGCTACGGGAAAACTTAAAATGGGAAGTCTCAATGTAAATTTCAGTGGTGGAAATATTTTATTTTGGAATGCCAATAAAACAAAAAAACATGAATTCCCAAGTAGTCCGGAGTTATATAATATGATTTTTTTGAAAAACCCACCTGAAGTCAGTGATGATGGAATTCTTCATACATATGCTAAAATATTGAGACTCACGAATGCACCATACAAACAACATCAACTGAGAAATGGTTTCAAACATACGAAATCTAAAAAATTCCGTGAAGTTATTAAACCAGTACTTAACTTATCACATTATCTAACAACGAGAAGTAGAACAAAAAAAGGTGCAGGGATCAATCGGATACAAAAAAGGTATGATCCCAAACCTGCGAATTATGTGTACTGGAATTCACCAAAAGAGTTAGTCGCTCGTTTACGACTATTGATATCCTCGAAATCAGCTGGACATACTGGACACGACAACGAAATAATTTCAATAATTGAAGAATTACGTGAGGAAAGTATAATATATTGAAACATTCAAGAAATTGATCATTTTGTACACGGAAACAAAGTGAAGCAGTCATTGTGAGAGGATGGATAGTGGAATAAGTGATCTCAAACGACAAGTTGTCAATGAATTACATACACCGGCAAGACGTAATTTCACCCGAAGAACCACCTTTGTCAAAGGTTTTGCAGATCTATGGCAAATAGATCTTGCCGAATTACAACCCTATGCAAAACATAATAAAGGATATAGATATGTTCTTGTAGTAATTGATTGCTACTCAAAATATCTATGGACAAAACCGATCAAAAATAAAACAGGTAGTGCTGTAACTGAAGCAATGGAAGATGTGCTGAAAGAAGCCGACTATTCTCCGAAACATCTACAAAGCGATCAGGGACTAGAGTTTTTCAACAGTACTTTCTCATCTCTAATGGGTAAATATAAAATCAATCATTATTCAACATTCAGCACAATGAAGGCGGCCATAGCAGAAAGAGTAATTCGAACAATAAAGACGTGGCTTTATAGGGAATTTTCAGCGATGGGACACAACAAGTGGTTAGACATTCTTCCTATTATAACAAGAAAATATAACCATAAAGTGCATCGTACAACTGGTATAGAACCAATTAATGTTACACCAACAACAAAACTGAAATTTAAAGTTGCCAAAGTCATCCGAGGAAAACAAAAAATTCCCAAATTCCGAATGAATGACATTGTACGTATAAGCAAGTACAAAAATATTTTCGAAAAAGGATATACTGCAAATTTCACAACTGAACTATTCAAAATCATTAAAATCAATAGGACATATCCCACAACGTATATCATTGAAGATATGGATGGTCAACCGATTAGAGGATGTTTTTATGAAGAAGAGTTATTGAAAACGGAAAATCCTGACATATATCTCGTCGAGAAGGTGCTGAAGAGTAAAAAAGATAAACTATATGTGAAGTGGTTAAGTCTTCCCATTGAACACAATTCATGGATTGATAAACGTGACATGGTTTAAATATGTATTAACTTTAATGTTTTGTGGAATAAAGTGGTGAAATTGATGTTGAGTTGTCATTTCAAGTAGACTAAATTGAAAAAATATTGTAGCGGTAAACGTTGCCCCAGCCAATCGCAACGTTCTGTGTATGCCAAACCCATTTAAATGCATACCCCATTCCCGCTTATATATTTTCAACTCACAACATTGATGACATTTCATAATCCTCAGAGCTAATCAGTACCAGATTGAAGAGCATGATCAAACTCTTTTCGCCACTTATCACGTACAGATGCTGCCGTATCAAAAAGTTTAGTGGACTCCTGAAGCTCCATCTCAGCTTGCATTTTTAAACAATGGGTGGACTGATTTTCCTGTGTGATTTTGGAACGGAGTTTATCTGCATCTTTACACATTTTGATCAGTTCAACCTTTGTTGATGCAATCTTTGCATCGAGCTCCTGAAGAGCCACCTCGTCTATGCTGCTACTTTGAATATCGTCATCGCATTTGACGATGGTGACCTTCGCTTTTACGATGCGGCATTTGGCTTTCTTCAACATGTCCCCACAGCACTGCAGTGGACCGAAAGAATGAAGCGATACATTTCCCAAATCACCCATCACTTTCTTTAAGGTGTCATTTACCTTTTTCTTACGGGGTTTCCGTACACCCTTAGTTATTTTTTTGGGTTTAGAAACAGTAGATGTGCCCTTTCTCTTAGATGGTTTCGGTTTATGATCCACACTAAGAGAAGAGTGGAGTGGAGGGCATTCGGGTAGTGACAGCTGTGAAGATTCCGGTTTATCTGTCATCTTTAGATAAGCTTCGAAGTTGAAGTCATCGGTGGAATCTTGGGATGACAAGTGATATACCGGAATATTTTCAAAACCAAACTCACGATTTGTTGGAGTACATGACATTGCACCTTCTTCCACAGATAAATTTGGTAGTGAGTTCATTTATTTAGCTCGGAGGAATGTGTGATATATCAATGGAATGTGGATAGAAATGGTGCTGATGTTGATGCGACTTCACGTTTTATACCAACAAACCGACTGGTACATGCGCACAAGAACATGACAAAAAACCACCGTAGAAGGAGAGGGAGTAAATATCCCTCCCAGGAGTTAACTCTACAAATTTCATGGGAATAAGAAGTGTTGAGAACATACAGTGTTCTTCCAACCGATGTCTTCTCCAGATGTGTATATAGTTCTATGTCACCTACATAAACTTTGCCCAATTAACTATAAATATGGAAATCATTTCGTAACATAATGCGAAGGTGTGATTTAGAACAAAATGATCCATGTAAGTAATAGTTCTGATTCACACCTACGTATTGCATATATTCATAGTGACAAAAATCTCCAGTCGGCATAGTGGTGAGGGAGGGCCTAGAAGCGGTTCAAATTTACTACTAACTGAATTTTGAAAAAATCATATCTCACTCATGAATGATAATAAAGAAAAAGTTTTTTGGTGAAAAACATTCAAACTGATCATATCTTTCAAGAAAACATATAAACAATTTGGGTTATGAACCAAAAAATTTTCACGTCTGAATATTAATTTCAATGTTTTTGAAAAATCATATCTCACTCATGAATGATAATAGAGAAAAAGTTTGTTGTTGAAAAACATTCAAACTGATCATATCTTTCAAGAAAACATATAAAAAATTTGGGTTATGCACCAAAAAATTTTCACGCCTAAATATTAATTTAATTAAAAAAAAAAATCATATCTCACTCATGAATGATAATAAAGAAAAAGTTTGTGTTTGAAAAACATTCAAATTGATCATATCTTTCAAGAAAACATATAAAAAATTTGGGTTATGCACCAAAAAATTTTCACGTCTAAATATTAATTTAAATTTTTTTAAAAAATCATATCTCACTCATGAATGATAATAAAGAAAAAGTTTGTTGTTGAAAAACATTCAAACTGATCATATCTTTCAAGAAAACATATAAAAAATTTGGGTTATGCACCAAAAAATTTTCACGTCTAAATATTAATTTAAATTTTTTGGAAAAATCATATCTCACTCATGAATGATAATAAAGGAAAAGTTTGTTGTTGAAAAACATTCAAACTGATCATATCTTGCAAGGGAACATATAAAAAATTTGGGTTATGCACCAAAAAATTTTCACGCCTAAATATTAATTTAATTTTTTTTGAAAAATCAGATCTCACTCATGAATGATAATAAAGAAAAAGTTTGTGGGTGAAAAACATTCAAACTGATCATATCTTGCAAAGAAACATATAAAAAATTTGGGTTATGCACCAAAAAATTTTCACGTCTAAATATTAATTTAAATTTTTTGGAAAAATCATATCTCACTCATGAATGATAATAAAGAAAAAGTTTGTCGGTGAAAAACATTCAAACTGATTATATCTCTCAGTGAAAAATATAAAAATTCTGGGATATGCATCAAAATAAATGTATTGTTAGGAATTTCCGTTTATCATCCCACGTGAGGGAGGCGGGGTTGATAATAGAGGTTTATTTCTCGTTTTTTTTTTCTTTTGGTGACCTTTGATATCTTACCATAAAATTATACTTTTTTTTTGTTGGTTTGCCATATTTTTCAATATTTTCGAATAAATTCTACCTTGCATCTGACAATTTATCGTTTATTTACTTGACACATGCTTTTGATTCATCCGAAAAGGCAGCCAATCTCTTATCCAACGTAATAAGGTCCACCTCTCCGTCTGTAAATGATTGTGTACTCGACACCTTTGAAAATGCAGGTTTTTTTCATCCGTTAATACTATATGGACTTGCCTTTTCATCTATGAATTTAAATTTATCTAATTTCAAGGACTTCTTTCGTTTCCTGACAGTGTAACGAAGTAACTATTTTCTAGTTATAAGCAAGGCAGAAGCAACAAGTGTTCATGTATATCTCCGTTATTAATGGGCCTAAAAATACCATTCTTTTTAAAATATATTCCATGACTTATCCCTGTGTATATAAGATCCTCAGTATTCTCGCGTCCCGATTGAGTAAGCGTTATTCCTGGACCCCACCATGCCCAGAGTTCAGTCAGAAAGCAACTCCCTCTCCGCGAGAGTGAAATTCCGACTCGATCAGCCTTCAAGGCGACAGAATCAAAACGAAAGTTCAGTTCTTCGCTAGCCCAGCGGAAAGGCAGTTGACATCGAGGACCAGCCAGAGAGTAAGATCGTGACTGATGGCCACCGCCAGAGACTAGAACGTGACGCAGCCGAATCTGACGTCACCAGAGTAAGTGTGCACTTTACAAATATTTGTTAGGTACCGAAAACGAGTCGCGCAGCGCTGACTGAACTTTGGTGGGGGAATAGCCAGGTGAGCTCCCGACTAGAGTCTACTCGGAAGAGCAGTTGTGTACGAGCCGCAGATATACCAGTCACGGGGAACCGACCAGCCTAGCCGAGAAAATGAGTTGTGTTCGAGCCACAGGAAGAAGCCGACGTGCACCCGACCCAGCCTACCAAAGCCGTGGTGAAACGTGAGTTAGAACATTATTGAGGTGTAGGGTGAGTGGTCCTCACTCTGACTTGAGATATCAAAAAATTGTATAGGAACACTTTCAGTCCTCTAGATCAGATGTACAAAATGTTCCAATAAAGTTTTTTCATATTATGAAAAATAGCATGAAATATGGTATCCCACAAGGATCAATTTTCGCACAAAGTCAAAAACTTGAGATATCAGAAAAATGTATAGGAACACTTTCATTCCTCTAGATCAAATGTACAAATTGTTTCAGTGAAGTTTTTTCATATTATGAAAAATAGCATGAAATATGGTATCCCACAAGGATCAATTTTCGCACAAAGTCAAGAACTTGAGGTATCAGAAAAATGTATAGGAACACTTTCATTCCTCTAGATCAAATGTACAAATTGTTTCAATAAAGTTTTTTCATATTATGAAAAATAGCGCGAGGAAGCAGCAGTAGTTGACGATGAAGAAGATGCTGCTGGTAACTTAAACGACGTGGGGGATCATCTTGGTGATGACCTCTTCGAGGATGATGGTGAAGAACCTCCAGTGTGGTTATGATGGAGTTGGTTTATGACGTCAGAGGTCGGAGAAGAGAGGGAGTGGGAGGTGAGCTGAGTGTTTAAAACGAGAGCTCCCTCCGAATATTCTTCAGTCGACTCAGTCTTCCTAAGAGTCACCATTCACCAGCAGCACCCAGTACCATCGAGAAGTCAGCCAGGAAGAGTATCCGAAGGTAAGTTAACAATCACATATTCATGAACTCGTTTAATTCATTTTCTTATTGTTTAGCAATGGAATCTACATCATTCGCCACAGCCTTTGGAGTAGCCACCATCCTCAGTAATATCCGGTTGAATACTGATGGACGGCGTCAGCGGAGCCCATCATCACCACTTGCCAACCTCATCGGCGGCCAAGGACCAGCACTAGACGTGTCGACGCAATTTGATGACCTGCTGGAAATCATAAAGCAGGATGTGGAAGTCCCTCAGGTGCTGTCGCCGATGATACCATCACAAGGTGAGCGATTGGAAGAACTTGAACGACCATGTGGGTCTGTTAACGGAGATGCTCTTAAACGATCCCGTAAAGAGAGAGCAAACTCGTCAACAAGTAGTGTGACGGTAATAGATCTGATGGCCAGCGATGATGATTTCGTGGTTAAAAAACCAAAGAAATCTTCATCGAAGACGTCATCTGGTCACAACAGTAGGCGTAAGGCTGGTCCTATCAGCAAGTATCGCAATAATTGCAATAGTACCAATCCTTATACCGGAGGATGGCCATCATCTACTGTTGTGACGCCTGTTGTAACACCAGTTGCAACTATAGTGGCACCAGTTGAAGTTGCATCAACAGTTGCACCTTTAGTTGTACCGGTAGAGCCAACAGTTGCCGACTTACCACTCCCACCAGTTGTTGAAGTTGTTCCAACCGCTGAAGAAGCCACCTATGGTGGAGGAAGTTGCCATCGCGAATCCCATCTCCTTGGAATCTATCGCACCCACTCTGGAAACGGATATAGACCAGCTAATGGGTGAGATAGATGATGCCCAACGTGACTACCAGCTGAGTCAATTAGCGCGGGCAGAAATTGCCCGCCAACTGGCAGAGCTGACGGTCCGAGATCGACAGGAAGGCATCCTGGAGGTCGAAAGGTTCGCCAGGTTGGAGTCCGTCAGAGCGCGAGTGGCGGCTACCAAGGAGAGGATAATGGCAACTCTCCAAAGGTTAGGATAATTTTTATTATATAGGTTTAATTGTTTGTAAGTGATGTAAGTGATGTATATATTAAATTAAATTTTATATTGATTGGGTTATTTGTATTGTAGATAAATAAAAAAAAAATTAAATAAAAAAAAGGATTAAGTGAAAAAAGGAGTGTACATTGAATTTGTTGGTAGGTACACACTGGGCAATGCGTGTTGGGGCATTGCTCATCACTTTATCTTAATTGTATTTTCTGATACTTTATATCAAATTCTATAATATTTATTAGCCAAAAGGTCAGTGTATGTGAATGTATGAGGATCATTATAGTATTGAAATAAAAATAACTTTAGTATGACAAAATTTATTCTATAGATTTTTATGATAATACAGATTCATTCTTTCAAACAGCTGGGTCTGGATCACTGCCTGGAGCCCAAAGTGTTGGTCTATGTGTCAGCCAAATATCAGGATGTTTCCTCTCCAAATCGGCTAACCTCTGATATTTCTTCTCTAATACGGCTAACCTCTTTTCCAAGTCATATTTTTGCATCATTGCAGATGTAACTTCAAAATCCTCTTTCATTAGATTACATTTATGATCGAGGTCACTAGTCAACTCTGTTATTTTTCGTGTAATTGTAGCTGTGGTATCCCATACTTTGATATCCACATCACTTTTTAGATTACTATATTTGCGATCTAGATCATCAGTTACCTCCTCTATTTTTTCATTAAATGCTAGACGGGCATCAGGTACAATCTTAGCCGTTGTGGCAAGTATGGCAGCCTGCAAGGCTTTGAGGACACGTGCCTTCGTCTCCTTGATTTGTTCATTGAGATATAATTGAGTTACACAATCACTCTCATCTATCGGTTCACCAACATTTTTCAGTCTTTTACCTTGCACATCATATTGGTCATCAGGTGAAAGCTTGAATCCTATACCTTGGGGACCTTGAGAACCTTGAAGAACTCGAACTTTAACAGCACCCCATTTTCGTGTACGACCGAATTTATCGATAGCCTTAGACATCTTTCTCCCACCTTGATATCTTTCATACTGATGATTTTAAAACAATCATTCGTATATATCTCTGTGTAGGTATGTTGAAAACTCAAATGAAACAATAGGAATTCAGAATAACATGTTTATTTAAAAAAAATATATTTGGTAACAGGACATAAACTAACATTGACTAGTATAATGTGACTTTTATATAATAAGAGTACTATATAATATATTTGGTACAGGACAAGACATCAGCAAAAATTGACTAGTACAATTTTATTTTTATATAATAAGCGTAATCACATATAAAATACAAATGTATAGTGATGGTGAATTTTCCATTTTGAATGATATTTCATTTGTTCAATTCAGCTGTTAATAAATGAAGTAATTGATCTAAAGGAATCTCTTGGGAAAAAGATTGAATAATATTGGAAACCCAACGAATATTCTCTTCTGGGTCATTCTGGTAGAATTCTATATCGCTATGACCCCAAGGAAGAGTTTGTGTCGTATTGGGAATGATGAACCGTTTATCATCATGGTACGACAATGCAACTTTGTTTTTCAATTCAGTATACATGTCGTGCAATATGCTTCTAAACGAGTTCATCTTCCTAAATATTAAACCACCCTGTTCGACAATTTTCTTATAATCTTCACATGTCAATTCATTCTTTATGACGGATCTTTTGACACCTTTTGCTTTCTTGAATTCGCTACCTACAGACTGAACATAATATGCTTTAGCACCGGTACCATAAAAGCTAATTATGGGATCATTCGGAAATTCATCTTTGAAATTACCCAGAATTGACTTTGTAATGGGAATATTGAATTGGTTTCCTAATTTGTAATTGGAAGTATCAAACTCACCTATATTGCTGGTAATGAATTCATAAAAATTATCAGTTTTTACTTTCAAAATTAAAGAATCCGTGTCAGTGTAGAGTAAGGTAGCATTTTCTGCATAATGACGTTTAATACATCCATAGAAGAAGTTGTACATAACTGTTTTGGATAATTCTAGAATACAGAATCCCAAATATAGTGGTTTATCGTACAATACATTAACTTTGCCCAATTGAATAGCAACAAAATTTTCGGAAAAAATTGAACAGCTTTTGAAATTAGGACGTGATATTAGGGTGCTAGCACCCATTTTCCTCTTGATGCTTTCCCAATGCGTCACCAATCTAACATCTATTCTGTTATCAACGTTTTCCATCGTTTTCCCATAAACTGCATTATTCATGAGTTTATAGAAATCGTTTTCAGCTTTGTTGTTAGAGCGATTGCGCATTTCAGTGTTCAAATCAATATAAGGTTTCATCCAACATGACTGCTTGAATTTCAGCACTCTATGTGTATTCATGACAATAAGACCATTGGCCACAGCCTGCTGTAAGTTTTTGTAATGTACAATATATTTTCTTTTGTCATTTAAATTTGGAATTAATTTAGGAATTTTCGATTTGGAATGTGGAGGTATTAAACTTTCAACGAGAAAAGGGAGATCAGCATGTTTGTCATGTAATTCTTGGGGATAATGAATATCCACTTCGAGAACATAACCGTATGGACTATCAGATGCCACAGCCATTACGTCCAAATTGAAAATGTCATTGGGTGTTAGCCAAGCAAAATCATTGGTGGGTAATGGTTGTGACATACTGTGACCATATAAGTTGGTGGCATCTAAATATGATATGAATGATGAAGGTTCATTGGGGTTATAATCGGGTAAAAATTTATTATCAGCAATATGCTTCCTTCCACTACACTGACTTATTCCACCACGTATTCCTTTCTTGAAAAAATGTATCATGTCAATGTCTGTCAATAATTCCAATTCAATATTTGTATACTTTAGCATTGCATCCCATGAGAATCCGGGTGCTGTATAATACTGTGCCGGATCTAATTTATATTTCTCTAAACATATGTCTCTAAAATTCTCAAATATGTCACATAATAGAAGCACATCGGACTTCAAATATAAATCCGAGTATTCTCCCAAACTCTTACACTCGAATAAATGCCAAACACGTTTCGCTCTCATATAATCCTTATCTGGTATATGCTCTCCGTTAAGATTGTCATAAAACTGATTTTTTGTGGGGAGAGTTGGATGATTCAACTTGTCAATGTGGTCAACAAAGTTATATGGAAAAACACCTTTCTGTCTCATCAAATTGAATTTGTCAATTTGTGGAAAATGTTTATGCATCTCAATACACTGATCGGATGTTAAGTTAGCACCTAAGTTCTGCAAAGAATTCAACATGAATTTAAAACTGTCTATGAATTTCATTTTCAAATAATTCTTTTTCACTTTTCCATCTTTGTCAGTGTATGAGTGAGTAAATAGATGCTTGGTGAAAGATATGTATTTTTCCTTAGTTTGTGGGATAACATCCACTTTGTCTTTGTTTCTATACAGTTCTTTTATGAACAAATGACAATCATGCCCACTCAGGTTATGGAAAATTATCGGAACAAAATTAGGTAGTTTTAAATTCAAGTTACATACGGAATGTGCAGCAGGTGATCTTTTTTTTCCAGTGAGATGACAATGGTCTCTCACTTTCACATCACCACCCGAGAATGGTTTATCACATATACCACAAAATTGTGCAGAAGAAAACTCTTTTTCTTCCGCGGGGGTTTGTGCAGCCATAGGAATTGGATACCTCAAATGATTGTGATAAATATTCCTTAAATCATTTTCAATTTTTGTAACAAATTTCTCGGCTGCATCCTCACCCCTATATGTGACAAATTTAGTTAATTTATCATTGTATGAACATTTTATCGAATAAGCAAATGAATAAGGTTCATGTTTGTATGTTTTATTCGAGTATGAGTGTTTAGGGTTGGGTTGACTAGTTTGAATGGGTTTGAGAACTGATTCAAAGTCGGCATAAACCAAAAATGGTACCTTCATCTGTTTCTCAAAATTTTCAAACATAATTATATTCCCCGGTATCATTTTACCATATTTGTTGATTCTGAAATTGACTGATGGTGTTGTAGTGCTCAAGTGATTACAGTCATGCAACTGATGACGTAACAATAATCGCTCATGAGAGAAATACAATAAATATCCATCACAAAAATATTTTTTATGCTCATGCGCAGATAGTTGACTTGAAACTAACCTAGAAAGGTCTTTAATCCAACAATAATGACTATTGCCAGAATCATCTGTTATAAGTAACAAATTGACATGTCTTCTAAGTCTTCTGTGTGAGTAACGCAACGGACCAACCACTTCATATTTCATTTTACCCTTATCAAGTTTCGACTCTAACCCATAAACATTTATTGAAATATCATTCATGTCTTCAAACTTTTTTATAGCTTGGAGTTTAACTGGAAAATCCATACCTGTTACATTCAAGACATTGGAATAGTGGGGGTATGAGGAAACTTCTGACACTCTACCATTCACAGGAAACAATGCAGATGTGATGGCCCATGCAAAACAATGTTGGTCTTCATTACGAATATTTACAACACCTTTCCTTGTCTCGATGAACTCGGGCAGCTTCACATACGAACATCCGCTGAGTGGACTATACTTGTTGATGTTCACTTCGAGGAACTTAACTTTTTCACAGCTCCATCCTGAAACATAACAATAATTTATCATTCATATAAATAGAAATTAAACTTTAAACATACCCGAATCACGTTCTTCAAATTCAGTAGTCTGAGCAATGATGACATCACGGAATCCATCGAATAATACACCTAAATCCGTAGATAGATCCACAATTTTATTTTGTGAGTTGAATGACTTGGTATCACTCAAATCCCGTGTTTGGACAATATAGCTGCCAAATACTTCCATATTCACTTTAAAGATCTTGTAAACCTTTATTGCCTCTTCAAGTAATCCAATAACTTTCTCTCTGATCTCACTGAAGAACGGCATATATTCAGTGTAAACATTTTAACTTTCCACTCGATAGCTCACAATTCTACACTTGAAAGCATTCCTTATAATTTGTATGCCATCACTTACTTGAACACATGCATTGTTCTTGTGCTGGAGAGTTCTTTTGTGAGAACTAACTTGGGAAGCAGGAATTGACACATTACAACAATTGCATGTGTACATTGGTGTCCATGCTACCGCATCTAACTTAATCCTTTTCACAGAAGGGCCACCTTGGCAACTTTGGAGTTGATGCCGACGGAGATTATCACTATGAGTGAACGATTTACCACATTCACAGGAATACATTTTCTCGATGTCTATTCAGCACAAAACTCAACGAAATACTGATTTCACAATCATTCCCACCACCATTAAATATTATTTCGATGAGTGGAAGAGAGGGTGAACAAATTCTATCTGCTTCGACTACTCATGCAACGTCACAGAGCCCTCCCCACCAGTTAACGCATCCAACACCGTATCAACACAGAGAGGACGCAGAGTTAATAGTAGTCGTTAGATCGCCACAGCGTATGGGTGTGTGACGTCAGCGGATCCACCGTGTCGGGAGCGAGGGCCATCAGTGGATCGTCGTGCGCTTAGCGCTGACGTCACGCGACCTCTCCTCCCACCATCATCGGAAGGTATACATCACGGGAGAGGAATCAGAGCTCACATATCGGGCTGGATCTCCGTGGTGTGCAGACGTGTACCTTCTCCATACTTTGGTATAGATTTTCATGTGCACACCACAAGAATCATACACAGTAGCTGAGTCGGTATACATGCAGGTCATGCAAGACATGGAGGTAAAAAAAATATGTGTACTTACAAAAAGTACTTGTCCGTGTATGAAAAAAATTCCAAGTCATCACAATGTCATCTCAAGGTCAAACACAAACCCTGAACACCTCTTCCAACAATATAAATCAAGGTCAAACACAAAATTTCAAAGGCATCTCTAGGGCATGCCAAGGTCATAGACCTACACAAAGGTACCTATGCACCAAGGTCATCCCACAAGGTCAACGATGACGTCATAGTGGAGGGGGGAGGCCCAGAACCGGCTCAAATCTCCTACTGCAGTCCTTATGGGGCAGTCTATATGGAATGCTTCTCTTTTTTCCAGAATCACACGCTTTCTGTAATCTCCCACACATACATCATATTTGCTTTCGTCGCTATAGATAACTTTGTCCAAGTCATGTTTGGTCCACGAAGGCTTTGATTTGGCCCAAATGTAACGTTTCCTTTTTTGAGTTTCCGTCAACAATGGTTTTTCTTCAGCCTGTAACTCAAAAATATAAAATTTATGCAGCAAAGAAGTACCTATCAAACATACCTAATAAAAACTAAGTTCGCTTTTGTGGATATATTTGCGACAGCATTCTCTATTCCACCTTGCAGATACTTCTCGTAGGGTATTTCTTCTTCCCGACTTACATGTTTTGATTAAATGCCTTACACTCCTTTGAGAAACGGCCTGAGCTTTTTCCGCGAACATCAATACGCATTGTTTTCCCTTTATGGTACTGATTAATAATAATTTCTCGCACCTTCGGATCATTATGTTTTCTACGTCCCGTTATTGTATCTTACTCGTAATAAAACTCACAATACCTGCTTACGTTAAATATAAATACTCAAATGACTCGTGACAATCTTTGTTGACAACACACTTACTGGTATGTTTCATGTCAAAGCCTCCTTTGCGTCAATAAAACTCAATAAACGCGAGGATTAGCAAAACATGTTCCAATATTTAGTTGTCAGTATTTTTCGATTATCAAACTCTTAATTAAATAGTAATCAACATAAAATATATGCAATATTATAACTCAACCTTGAAAATACTTCCATACATCATAAAAATATTGCTAATTTCATATTTACAATTTAAAAACAATTAGAATAAAAGTATTTCGGTAAACAGGTATTTTATTCGCAAAGTAACTGCTTGTTTCAACATATAGTTGTTAGGGCTCGTATACGGCCCGACTGGATTATTGTGAAGTAATAATCTGTGATAAACGTTTTCTCATTAATTTTATATTGAAAGATACAACGAAACTTGAATAATAATGACGATGAAGTTCAGTGTCACCAATACGATTGCAGCTCTTGTCAGCTCCGCTACAACTGTATGAAAATGTCTCTATTAATAATAGTAAGGCCAGAACTTGCCCAGAATGAAAGAATTATAGAAATTGTCCATCCAACATTGCTGAAAGAAAAATGGTAGCTCAATTCTGCTGTTCCCTAGCGTCGGCATTGATAGAGTGCGTTAATTTGGCCTAACTGAATCCGCACTGAGCCTTCTCTGGGGGTCGAAAGGCAGGTACTGTCGGCACCCGGGATCATAGGCAAGATGTGCAGGCGGCTGGTGAAACGTAACACCACTACTGTAATATAGTATAGATATTTTGTTCACTCAGTATTTCCAGTCATTTTCATTTTATATTCTATTGCTTTTGTTTCTGCAAACACATTCGTTCTAGGAACATTTCAATTGTATCATTAGCTGAGTATGTGTTTTATTTCTTGATATTAAAATGATGAGTATACTTTTGATATGAGGTGACTTGAGTTCGTAACATTGTGTCTCAACCAATAAGAAGCTGCCTTTTGGCGCGTCCAGCATATGACATGCAACACGTGATAGTGGTCATTTAAAAGAACTTTTCATAGGAACTCAAGGCAGTCTAGTACCACTATTTGTCTATCAAACATCTGATCTGTAACATTTGATCCAGTTTAATCCAATAGATTTATTTCACGAATTTGGGAGTTTAATTCACACAGCAGCAACCTATTAAGAAAACCACGTTCCCGCTCGACCAACCTTAACATCTCAGGTAAACCATCACATAAAATTTGGTGTCCGGTGTGCTCGTGAAAACTCAGAAGATCATCCAAAGGAAGATCATCCAAAGGAAGGAACTGTTAGCTGGAGGCTGAAAAATCAAGGACAACGTGCCTGCAACAAGAGTAAGCAAACACTCTTTCGACGGGGTTGTTCCAGAGATAAGTTTAGCACCACTACATCTGCCAACACTCTAGCTGTCTGGGGAGTCGTCGCACCAAGGACGTCTCGAAACCCGCAACATCAGTACCAGGGTCGAAGCAGAGTTCCAGTCCGTTAGAGGTAAACTTTTGGAAAGCCGCATTTGTAAACACCCGTAGCTGTTTTGGGGAGTCGTCACATCGAGGACGTCTCGATACCTAGCATCAGTTCCAGGGGAAGCAGAGCGCAAATCAGTGAAGTGAGGTGTATCTTTGGATATCATGTCATCAGTGCTTTTGCTGTAAGTTGTTTGAATTGCATATTGTTTACTAGACTCATTAACATTCTGAACATTCAATTTCTGAAGCGTATATGTCGATACAAATTTCAATTTACTGAATCCCAACTTTAAAAAGAAAAAAAAAAAAAAACAATGCCTAAACTCAACGTAGATTTTGCAATGAAAATTATTCCTGAATTCAGTGGAGATCGAAGTATGCTTCACAAATTTTTGACCTGCTGTGATTGTTTTCTCAGATCTTGGCCAAGCCGATTTAGCTAGAGACGAACCAACTCTGATAAATATTATTAAATCTAAACTGTCAGGTAGAGCATATAACATTGTCAAATATGCCACTTTTGAGCATTGGGCCGATTTGAAACAACAATTACAAGCAGAATTTCTAGAACAAAGAACTATTGGTCAATTGCAAAGCGAATTACTGAACATCAGACAGAACTTCAACGAAGACGTTAGGTCATATTCTAATCGAGTCCTTCGATTATTGTCAGATTTGGATGACGCGTGCATTGCAAGCGAAGGCGACGATGCACGGAAAGCAATAGAAAGTTTAAATAAAAAATCTGCACTGAAAGCTTTCATAGATGGTTTAAATCCTAGCATTCGTCTCATAATAAAAGCAAGTCGTTTCGATAATTTAACCTCAGCAATCAAAGCTGCCGTTGAAGAAGAACGAAATATTGGTCCAAAACTTCAGAACAGGTTTTCACAAAATAAGTTCAAATGTAAAACATGTCATAAAAGTAATCATAAAACGGAAGATTGTTATTTCAATAAGCCATCAGCACCCTCGGGGTTACCGAGATATTCAGGAGTTACAGTAAAAAGGGAACCAGTCAATGTTTACCAAGGTGTTCTGGTATGTAAATACTGTAAGAAACCTGGTCATTCTGTGAATAATTGCTTCAAATTAAGAAAAAGAAATCAAGAAACTAATGCAAACCCAACAAATAATATTCAGTCAAATGAGATGCCAAGTACAAGTTCGGAAAACGAACTAGGGCATGGGACGACTACAGGGAGTCATTCCAATGCCCGAATTCACAAATAATGAACCACCCTGTTCTAGAATATTGTTCAAATGAAATACCAACGACTAACGATGTATTCAGTATCAATTTTTCATGTTCCGAACTTGATTCAGTTTTAATAAATATACCTACTATGGTACAGGCCGAAGGTAAATTCCTGATCGATACAGGCTCTCAAATAAGCTGCATCAAAGTTCTCTCTTTGGAGGATGACTCCGTCATTCATCATGATTTCGAAGTCAATTTGAACGGAATATCAGAAAGAACAGTTGAAACTCTAGGGATACATCATAGTACAATAAAATTGGACAATAGCATTAATATTGACCATTCTTTTCAGGTCGTTAAAAAGAATTTTCCTTTGAAAAATTTCGATGGTATTTTGGGAAAAGATTTCTTGAAAAAATACAAAGCCAAGTTAGATTTACATAAACGAACACTAAGTTTTTCAATAAATAATGAAGTTGTTGTACTTCAACTAGAAAATAATAAGGGCGATAATGAAATATTAGTCCCAGCAAGAAGCGAAATGATAATAAAATTAAAAATAGATAAAAATGAAGAAAGTGTTTGTATGAAACAAGAAATTTCTGAAGGTGTCTATATAGGTAACTGTTTAATCAAGCCAATTAATAATTTTGCATGCATCAGCATTTTGAATTCAACTGAAAACAGTGTCAAACTCAATAACATTAATTTAATCACTGAAACGTTAGACGAGTATGACGTGCTTCATATAAATGAAACAAACGTTGATTATGACCGAATAAAACGAGTCAAATCCATAATAAAAACGGATCATATGTCCGACGATGAGCGCGAATCCATCCTGGGCATATGTACGGAATTCAATGACCTATTTTTCTTGGAAGGCGATAAGTTGACCTACACCAATGCAGTCACTCATAATATTCCAACCACACATTCAGTTCCGATTCATACGCGCCAGTACCGACTTCCGCATCAACAGAAGCTTGAAATTGAAAGACAAGTAGAACAAATGTTGAGTGATGAAATTATATCACCATCTAAGAGTCCTTATAATTCACCGTTGTTGTTAGTTCCGAAAAAACCAGACGTGAATGGAAACAAAAAATGGCGGGTTGTAGTAGATTTCCGTAAATTAAATGACATAACAGTCGGAGATGCTTATCCTTTGCCAAATATAACTTCAATTTTAGATGAACTGGGGAATTCGAAAATTTTTAGTACCCTAGATCTGGCGAGTGGCTATAACCAAATATTAATGAATGAAGCGGACAAAGAAAAAACAGCGTTTAGTACACGTTTTGGTCATTTTCAGTACAATCGAATGGTTTTTGGGTTGAAAGGGAGCCCATCCACTTTTCAAAGATTACTCAATACAGTCCTTTTATTTAGATGACGTAGTAATTTATAGTCAGAATTTGAAGGAACATAATTCTAAATTGGGGGAAGTTTTTGTAAAATTCCGCGAATACAATTTGAAGTTACAAGCAGAAAAATGTCAATTTTTGAGGCGAGAATTAACTTATTTAGGTCATGTCATTACGGAAAATGGAACACTTCCTGATCCATCGAAGGTAGACTGTGTGAAACAATTTCCCACACCTAAAACCACAAAAGAGGTGAAACAATTTCTAGGTTTGACAGGCTATTACAGACGATACATTCCAGAATACACCCGAATAGCCCAACCATTAACGAATTTGTTGAAAAAAGATGTTCAATTCAATTGGACGCCACAATGTACCGAATCATTTAATGTAATGAAGGAAAAACTAATAAGTCCACCCGTGTTACAATACCCTGATTTTGAACAGGAGTTTATCATAACCACGGATGCGTCAAACTACGGGGTTGCCGCAATTTTATCACAGGGGGAAATTGGTCGTGATTTGCCCATAGCGTATACTTCTAGAAGTCTTAGAAAGGCTGAAATTAATTATTCCGCAACCGAGAAAGAACTTGTTGCAATTGTTTGGGGAATATCACATTTTCGACCATATCTTTTTGGCAAAAAGTTTAAAATCGTGACGGATTGTAAACCATTGACCTGGATTTTTAAAGTAACAGACCCTTCAAGTCGTCTCATGCGATTTAAATTGAAATTAGAGGAATATTCCTTCGATATAATTCATAAAGGCGGTATACAAAATACGAACGCCGACGCACTCAGTCGAGCAATTTATTCAATTTCTGAGGACGGGCCTGCACAAAACATTCCATCAGTGAACGTTAGTAAAGCAGAGCTTGATTACAAACAGTATTTAGCTGACCTAGAGAAAACTGTCATAACAAATAGTAATATCCGCGAAAATGACGAAAGTTAGTAACAGTTGTATAGTAGCTTTTACGCGAAATAATGAAATTGATGAGAATGACTCATTTTCTCGCGATATAATAGAAAAGTATAAAATTCTTAGATCCAAAATGGAAAATGATTTTCAACTGGGAATGAAAATAGCATGGTCTAAAGATAATTTTATTAGCTTCTTAAATATACAGGGAGATCCAAAACATAGGTGTACTTATGAAAATATTTTTGAATCATCAATCCATTTACGCAATTTCTGTCAAAATAAAAATACAAAAAATATTCTTATACCGAACCTTACAAAATTTGAAGATTTTTACCACTTGAAACTAGAATATATAAGGAGTATATTACGATATATCTTCAAAAACACTGATATTATAGTTACCTTATTTTACGATAAGATTAACCGTGATTTGACACAAGAGGAGATAAACACTATTTTGAAGGAATATCACAACTCCAGTTTTGGAGGTCATGTAGGAATTTCTAAATCATTTAAAAGAATAAGACAAAACTATTCATGGAAAAATATGTTTGAAGACATTAAATCTTTTGTAAAATCGTGCCAGGAATGTCAGAAAAATAAAATTTCGAAACGTACTCGAATGCCAATGCAAATAACAACTACCGCACAAGCACCATTTGAAAAATGCTTTTTGGATGTTGTTGGACCTCTTCCTGTAACGAAAAGGAACAATAAATATATTTTAACGTTTCAATGCGATTTATCGAAATTTTCCTGTGCTATCACTATTCCAAATCAGGAAGCCAATACAATCGCTCGGGCATTCGTTGAAAACATTGTTTGTATTTTTGGTACACCCCAAATCATAGTAACCGATCAAGGAGCAAATTTTATGAG
The DNA here is from genome assembly GCA_944452925.2 of Chrysolina oricalcia. NCBI lineage: Eukaryota > Metazoa > Arthropoda > Insecta > Coleoptera > Chrysomelidae > Chrysolina > Chrysolina oricalcia. The sequence goes on from OX101826.2 coordinate 22,901,761, forward strand.
CTCCATTTTTAAGGAAACGTGCAAAATGTTACGAATTGACAAAATTAATACTTGCGCTTTCAGACCACAGTCTAACGGGGCACTTGAACGTAGCCATCGTACATTAGGGGAATATTTGAGAAATTTTGTGGAAGGAAGTCAAGACAATTGGGATACATGGATACCCCATGCGATGTTTTCTTATAACACAAGTCATAATATGTCAACTGACTTCACACCTTTTGAACTTTTGTTTGGGCACAAGGCAAGTTTGCCCACTTCTTTGAAGAAAACACCTGAAACAGTATATAATTATGAAGATTATAATTACGAACTGAAGTCCAGAATGCAAAATGCTCATCAAATAGCTCGCGACAATTTGGTAAAAACTAAAGAAAATAATAAAAAATACTATGATAGGTCTCTAAACGAGGTAAAATTTCAAATTGACGATAAAGTGTTACTAAAAGAAGAAAGTACGCCCAAGGGCAAAAGCAAAAAATTATTGCCACTGTGGAATGGCCCTTACAAAATCGTTTCAATTGACTCAAGTAAATTCAACAATACTAATAGGAAAAAACGAGTTAAAGTTCATAATAATAGGCTGAAACATTTTTCAGAATAAAAATTTAAATAATTTTTACAGATTACTCACACTAACCTGTGGCAAAGCTGTCCGAAGTACTAAAGAATACAATATTACTGCAATTAGTCCGAGTCCGGGAATATTCTACGAACAGGTAGGAACACTCCATCTATACAACGATCGATGGAGGTTACTCACGTATTTGGACATTTCTCCGTACAAGCAACAGTACAAAACAGTACAAATTTTCAAAGAAGACTTCAAAAACTCATGTAATAAAGTAAGCACCGTATCGATTTTCGATAAAATGTGCACGAAAGGTTCATCACTAATAAATGAAAAATTACAACTTCTAATATTCCAACATTAAAGAATTTTGTTATTATTGGGGGCGACTCAAAGTTCAAGGTTGAAACGAAACACCAACGGATTATTAAATTTTGCGGGTCGTAGTTCAAAATATTTATTCGGAACCCTCGATGATGAAGATGCAGAGTATTATGATAGTCAAATTAACACCTTAAATGAAAACCAAAAACATATGTTTGAACTCATCAAAGAACAAACCTCAGTTTATGAATCTGTTTTACAGCAGTACAATAATTCTATGCTGTACGAGGACCTTGATAACTTAGATTCGAATATTACCTACCTATCGAAAAGACTTGATCAAATCAATAACAGCGAAACTAATTTAGAAAATTGTTTAGTAATTTTTTAAAATGCGTTATTGAATTTTGTTTCTATTTCGGATCAGCTTGCAGCACAGCAAATTAATATTATTAATATCGTAGATTCTGCTCGAAGAGGCATTCTTTACTCTCTAGCTATAGATAGTCGCAAACTTTTAGAACATTTGAAAAATATTCAAGTGCATTTACAAAGCGAACTTTCTTTACCGAAGAGTTTATTTTTGAGCTTTATAAAGTATGGGAATTAAATGTTTACTTTTACAATAATAGATTAAGTTTTTTGTTGATTATTCCATTGATCAATGTAAGATTATATGATGTGGTTAGAATGATAAGTTTGCCTGTCGGCATCAACAAAAATATGTATTCTTTCATCCTACCTCATAGTGACATAATGGCGATAGATACTTCAAAACAGTATTATTTCAATATGGATAAAAATGAATTAGACAAATGTTTTAAAATTTTTCAAAATCAATTCATTTGTGATCAGGTCCAACCCATTCATCTAGTTCTCTTACATGGAGCTTGTGAACCTAATCTTTTTATTCCTGTTAACTACATCCCAAATACTTGTGAAAAAAAGAATTATTCATTTAAACAATTCTTTATTCATTCAACTATCATCCGCCAATTCTTGGATATTTGTATGTCCCAATGAGGAAGTGTTGAACATAGTATGTAAGTATGAGAAAAAATCCTTTGTTTTATCTAATATAGGTATTTTGAATATAATGTCTGGCTGTACTGTATACACAGCCTCATCAATTTTGAGTTCAAAATTAGATTATAATTCAAATGTCACCTATAGGCGATGGTTTGATATACATTTTTCACACATTAGTTTCAAATTTCAAATTCAAATTGGCAACGTTGCCTCACGCGAGCTCTCTATAGAGTTAAAAATTTATAGAAACTGTAAATTAAAATATGGTTGATTCATAACCTAATATAACGAATAATAGAGTAGGTATTTCCATATTTGAAACTAAAACTCGTTGGACTAAAAGGTTAGCCTGCTAAGTCACTTTCAATCAATTCTGCAGAAAAGGTGAAAAATGATTCGTGGAGAATAAAATTATGAGAATAATTGTAAAACACGAAGAAGGTAAAATGAAGTCATATTTTACTGAAATATTATGATTTCAATCTTTTCAAAACCAATTTTTTGTTATATTCATTTAAAGATCAAATTACTTACTTTTCTACCGTCAGATATTGCCGTGTTGTGAATAGCAACTGACAAGGGGTCCGTATAGTTGGAGCCGGTTTTCTGAAAACTTATAAACCGCGAGATACCGATCTGAAATCTTCGGCGAAAAACGGACCATACCCTTGGTGTGTAACTTTTCGGGGTTTATGATTTTGTGGCAAAATTTATTTATGAAAATGGAAGACCAGCTTTCTGATTTTTATTTATTGAACAGGAGTATATAGGAGTTTTGGGGTCTGAGATTATGGACTGTTCGAAGATTGTTAATTTCGTTTCAAAATTCATGGATTATAGATGGCGGTTCCAAGATGTCAGATGAGTTGATGGTCAGATTCAATTAAAAATTACTGTGGGGGTTTTTGTGATCGGGGATAATCAGGTTTTTGTCAAAATTCAACGGATGACGAATCAAAAGAATTGGATATAACTGATTGAAAGCAACTTTCAGACACAAGCATTCCTTCAAATAGAAATGATGAGCTGAGTTTTCATACAAATGCTCTGAATATTTGAAATGGAAACTAATTTTTGTTTCGATAAATCCAACATTTCCGTTGTTTTTGAATGGTTGCAAAGGACGAAGCAGCAGCCTTATGGAAAAATTGTCACCTGGTAATTTTCCTGAATTTTTTGTATGTTGTAGAATATGACCTTCTGACCAACTTGATCCTATGACTTGTTTTCGAGATAGAGGGTGTGGAAGTTGGAAAATTACCATTTCTTTCAAAGTAACATTGCTCGTAGGAAAACATCTTGAATGAAAGAGTTTTGCGCGACAAATATTTCTTACCCACGAATCAATTATTTCAGACTGGTTTTTAATGAAAAAATATTGTTACATACGGGGTGAGTCAAGCAGTATTCAAACTGAAATTCTCATTCGACCCTATAAAATGAAGATGTGATCAAACCAAGTAACACCTGCCCATCGTTTGAATATGTCAAAATGGACAAATTCAATTTTTTTACTGGGTGAGTCAAAAAGTCACAGTTTTTTTGATGATATTTGATTTAATTTAATTTTATATTCTGAGCCTTAGGGGTACTTGACTACGAACCATTCAGCATACTGCTTTTCCTGAATTGATATACAGTGTGACACAAATGCTAGGTGATGATAAAACTTGTAAAAAGGCGTTAAGTTCATAAATCACCCTGAAATTAAAAATTTCGTCTTTGAAATTTTTCAATTTTTTGTTAGTACTCTAAGTTTGAGTATACTATCATAATGTTAGACAATATTGGCTTTGCTATGACCAGTTTTTAGGAGAGAGGGTAATTTATTAAGAAGACCACTCTTTCACATGGTTTCCCGAATGGACCCAATCCATGGTACACAGGACATTTAAACAAACAACAATCAACATTCAATTGATAAACAACAACAATAGTAGGTAGTTACCTACTGATGTAAACACATAACATCATTTGTCATAGCCATCTATGTAATTGTTAATAAAATGTAGCACGAGAAAAAAGAACATTGGACGTGGTGTTGTATGTACGGAAAATATAAAATAGTTTTGTGCCAAAGTTTGATACTATGATTTTTTTTTTTTCAATATTTATCTGAATTTCGAAGGGTTTGTAATAATTTCTAGCTGTTTATTGTATTATTTTAAAAAATATGGGTTAATGTTGTACAGGGAAGCTCGACAGTGTTTGGAAGTAATCTTTTGGAAAGAAAATGTAAAGAGTACACCTATAAAAAAGCACGAATGCACATTTCATATACGCATGTATGCATATTCATCATTCGACCCTATAAAATGAAGATGTGATCAAACCAAGTAACACCTGCCCATCGTTTGAATATGTCAAAATGGACAAATTCAATTTTTTTACTGGGTGAGTCAAAAAGTCACAGTTTTTTTGATGATATTTGATTTAATTTAATTTTATATTCTGAGCCTTAGGGGTACTTGACTACGAACCATTCAGCATACTGCTTTTCCTGAATTGATATACAGTGTGACACAAATGCTAGGTGATGATAAAACTTGTAAAAAGGCGTTAAGTTCATAAATCACCCTGAAATTAAAAATTTCGTCTTTGAAATTTTTCAATTTTTTGTTAGTACTCTAAGTTTGAGTATACTATCATAATGTTAGACAATATTGGCTTTGCTATGACCAGTTTTTAGGAGAGAGGGTAATTTATTAAGAAGACCACTCTTTCACATGGTTTCCCGAATGGACCCAATCCATGGTACACAGGACATTTAAACAAACAACAATCAACATTCAATTGATAAACAACAACAATAGTAGGTAGTTACCTACTGATGTAAACACATAACATCATTTGTCATAGCCATCTATGTAATTGTTAATAAAATGTAGCACGAGAAAAAAGAACATTGGACGTGGTGTTGTATGTACGGAAAATATAAAATAGTTTTGTGCCAAAGTTTGATACTATGATTTTTTTTTTTCAATATTTATCTGAATTTCGAAGGGTTTGTAATAATTTCTAGCTGTTTATTGTATTATTTTAAAAAATATGGGTTAATGTTGTACAGGGAAGCTCGACAGTGTTTGGAAGTAATCTTTTGGAAAGAAAATGTAAAGAGTACACCTATAAAAAAGCACGAATGCACATTTCATATACGCATGTATGCATATTGTTCCATTATTTTTTACTATTGATCTGAATTTTGAAGGGTTTGTAATAATTTCTGGCTGGTTATTGTATTATTTTGAAAAATATGGGTTAATGTTGTACAGGGAGGCTCGACAGTGTTTGGAAGTAGTCCTTTGGAAGGAAAATGTAAAAAGTACACTTATTAAAAAAGCACGAATAAACATTTCATATACGCATATATGCATATTGTTCCATTACGCATGTATGTATTATGTCTGGGGCTCGAATTTTGTGATGCATACATTGTTGTTTTTAGAATATGCACGATTCGAAATGAAATCACCGATGATGATGAAAGACATCTACCAAATATTATTGATTATGGCCCAGAAATAATAAACATATAGGCTGGTAAGGAGGTAACTTTAACAACTATTGTTCTGATTCATAATTGGTTTGTTTAGTGTTGTTTGTTTAAATGTCCTGTGAACCGTGAAGTAAGTCGAGTGGGTTAACAATGTCAAAAAGCATTGAGGAAACTAATGCATTGATATCCATTTTATAATTCATCTGGGTCCTCACGAAAACTTTTGATTACATAAATCTGTATGTTGGATTCAAATACAGAACATATCAACAACTGTTGATTGAGCTGCGAATAAAATATATTAATATCAATAAATGAAGAGTTTTATTTACATTTTTTGGGATTGAATACAATGTCTTTCATTGTACTATGACGAAATAACAATAACTAAACTCGAACGTGTCATTTACCGATACTCTGTATGACATTTCCATTGTTTGAAAGATTTTTGACAGTTTTTGTAATAACGGATGTACAGCCGGTCGCCGTTTTTGATTTTATACCCTGCGTATCTCAAAAACTGATCATAGCAAAGCCAGTGATATTTGACATCATAAAAGTGAACTCAAACTGAGAGTAATGACAAAAAACTGGAAAATTTTAAGTACGAAATTTATAATTAAATGGTGAATCATGAAATAAACGCATTTTCGTAAGATTTGTCATCACCTAGCGTTTGTGTCATACTGTATATCAATTTAGGACAAGTAGTATGCTGAATGATTCGTAGTCTAGTATCCCTGAAGCTCAAAATATAAAATGAAAGAACCAAATATCACCAAAAAAAAACTGTGAATTTTTTATTCATCCATTATAAAATTTGAAATTGTCGATTTTGACATACTCAAACGATGAGCATTCCAGTTTGCTAATTCGTTTGATCACATCTTTATTTTATAGGGTCGAATGAGAATTTCATTCTGAATAATACATGACTCACCCTGTATGTAACAATAGTTTTTTATCAAAAACCAGTCTACAATTGTTGCGCTGTTGGCGAGCAATATTTGTCCAGCCAAACTCTTTCATTCAAAATGTTTTTCTACGAACAATGTTACTTAAAAAAAATGGCCATTCTCAAAATTCGACACCCTGTATCTCAAAAACTAGTCATAGGATTGAGTTGGGCCTGTGGATACTCTTGCGCAGGAGCTTTCATTCTACAATATACCAAAAACTCAGAAAAATCAACCGGTGACAATTTTTCTATAAGGCTGCTGCCTGGTCCTTTATCGAAAGATAGAAACTACTATTTTTTAATATTTCGAAAGTTTGCAAAACTTTTGCTTTGTTTAGTAGAGTACAATACTCTGTTTTTCATTTCATTTTTAAAGTTGCAAATTGATGAGAACATCGTTTGTGAAGACATCTTCATTTGCAACCATTATTTAAAATTTTTGTGAAAATCCCGATATTCAGTTCCATAAAAAAAAGAAATAAATGGAAAAAATACATTTTCCTTTTGACGCAAGAGGTTGCACTCCTCAAGAACAATGTTTTAGTTTTTTTTTTTTAATTTGCAGAACTTTTGGAATTCACTTCAAAAATTTGGATTGATAACATGATTTTTATAAAACAAACATTCAAACATTTCCGTTTCTTTCTTCGAAATAAATCATTTTCTCATAAAAAAGTTTGTTTAGTATTATTTAGTCAAATTTCCAGAACATATTCCTAATCATCAAATGAATCCTCAAATCAATAATCATGTAACTCCTTACAGAAATTCATCATATCGTGAAGGATACGATCCGGAATGGTGTTCGTCTATGATCCCGTGATCAGTACTCAGTGTCTTAGCTGCTGTGAAACTATTTCTATTTGCCAGTTATAATTTTAACTTTTGTAATTTCATCACTTCCATTCAGTTTCATTGTAGCCCTAGAGGATATCGTGTGAATATTTCAATGATCTCATAAAATTTTTGAAACTTTTCAATTCATAGATTACTAAATAGATGGAGCTACTTGTATTTAAGTAAAAATAGTTTCATAATATAATTCTATAGCTCTTCTAGGGAGTTCATCTCAAAACCTGGATAAAACCCCATCGTTAATTTTATCAAAGAATCATGGCAAAGACTTGAGCAGTGCTATGGATTCGTCATGAAACTAAGTTTCTATATGTATTATTTAAGGTCCAAAAAGATTTATCATGTACCAGTAGGTATACAGCCATTGTGAAACCTTCCTTGAAACAAATGTACTTACTTGAATGCTGAATGGTTTCATCTCATAGCCCCCAGGAGTGTGAAACCTTCCTAAAAACAAATGTTTTTGAATGCTTAATGGTATTATCTTATAGCCTTCAGGGGCGATTTGAAACCGATTCAAAAATCTAGTTGCTCTCGGAGCATAAAAGAAATTACTAATAACCTGCATACCTCAAATTAGCCAACACCTTACCTTCATAGTACTTTTATAAAACTTGGATAGATCCGAATGAAATTTAAATTGTTACTCGAGTCACCCTATTGATTATAGCAAAACTTATATTTAATAAAATCAATATATACGACAACGACAGTAGAGGAGAAACGAATTTCTTTGAGCTGTAAATGAACGTTATAAATTCCCATCATTAAACCATCATTCCTTTGTAGTTCATATGAATTTGCATCTCTTTCCCCAGCTATAGTGCATGGACCAGTAAATAGTAAAAATAATTTTTCTGTTCCACTATTTACTTCAAAAGACTGCGAATGTGTGCGAACCATACCTTGTTTCCCACATTAAATTGAACAAATTCTTATCCCGGAAATGAAGAAAGTGTGGAGTGCACTCCGTACCATGTTCGAACATTTTTCTAAGTCAGTTAGTATACTGTTACCCATTTGGTATGTTTTTTATGACAACGACCTCAATAATCGAACAATCTCCCAATGAACCCTCTCCGTCTGATTCCCAAGAGGATAATGAACAGATGCATGCAACACCTTGATACCCAAACTATTGAGGGTGATAATAGTAATCATAATAATTTGTTTAATCTAGTTAGACCATAATTACACAGCAATGGACAAGTAAAAAAAGAGATTATAAAATGAATACACGCACATCCATATACATATACATTGATATTGCTTCAGCTGCAATTATTGTTACATTATAGAAATGTCTGGTTTCGGAGAACAAATTTAAAGTCAATTTCTTTTTGTCAGAAGATTGTCAATTTTTATTTTTTTTTGTAAACAACAACAAAACCCATTCTACATTCAGTTATCTAAGAATAATGTAAATATAACAGTATGAACAAAATAAAAGTAATAAACACTGTATCAACTCCAACATTCGGGTCAAAACATCTCCCATTCTGATTGATTTCTCTTCCTTATGCCACTTTGTTCACTTTATGAGTGAGGTAACACATCCACGAGACCATTGCTGCCAACAGAAATCAGCAATCTTCTGAGCTTCCTTCCATTTCGATAAAAGATTCAGGTTTTTTTATTCAATTCTAGCACAAGGTTATGCGGCATATAACGGTCTCATGAGGAAATGATTCGAAGTCAGTGCCTCAGGATCATTTGGATCAATCGACACGTGAGTCAGTGGTCATGAATTTAGAATATTCTTGATCTCAGCAAAACTTGTTCATAGAACATACTCTTGAGGATATCTCCCATTCAAAACTTCCTTGAGATTTTTCTTTATAGATTGAATCAATCGGTCCCACACTTTTCCCATCTGTGTGTTGAAGGACGATTGAAAATCCATTCAGTTTTCTGCAGTATACAAAATCTCTTGATTTCTTCTTGATCCAGATTTTTTAGATTTTCTCCCTCGGCACCTTTGAAATTAAGTCCATTATCGCTAAAAATTTCTTCTGGGAATCCTCTTTGACAACCAAATTGTCTGAATACATGTATGAACCCAAAAGTGTTCAAGTCGTGTGCTAATTCTAGGGGAACTGATCGGGTTACCATACAGGTGAATATAACCCTATAACTTTCGTAGAACTTAGATTTCAACGTGCGATGCCAGGCGCTCTGTCATAAGAGACGTAGGCCTAACATTTTAAAGCGCATTCAGACAACTAAGAGAAGTTACAATTACATTTTGACGTGCGATGCCATACATTCAGTCATAAAAGACGTTGGCTTAACATTTTGATGTGCTATGTCAGGCACTTATACAGGGTGTTAATTAAGTACGTTGACAAACTTCGGGAGGTGATTCTTTGAAGGTTTTCAGGACGAAACGTTCATATAAACATATGTCCCAAACGGCTTGGTTTTCGAGATACAGGGCGATAAAAATACATTTTTTCAAGATTTTTTAGAGTTAACTTCGACATTTTCGACAATAATCAGTTCAAATTAGGCAAGTACAATCCATTCAATAGGGCTCACGATACAAAATAATGCATTTCTTAAATAATTCACAGGGTCCTCCTTTTTTCAGAGTCAAGCTTTGTTCAACCCTTCAGATTTTTTTTTCCGCCGCCACTGACATATTATGAGGAAGGAATAATCAATGCTGTTTCATTTAACATCTTTTTGATATCTTGCATTTTTTCATTTACTTGTACGGTTCAGGGGCTATAATGAAAATATTAATTTAAACATTCTCCAGTGTGGCATAACATTAGAAAATTTGAAAATTAAACATTTTCAATTATTGTAAATTGATGGAAATATTTTTTCAGAATTAGAAAAATCTACGATGAATAAAAATTATACAATAAAAAATATAAAGACAAGCTTTTATACAAATGCACTGAAAATGAAAAAATAATTTGTTTCATTTTTTGTAGATTATTCTGTGAGTATCAAAATCTTTCTGTACAAGATTATCTAGATCAAACAATGAAATGAATTATTTTTTCCTTTTCAGTGTATTGTATAAAAACTTTAAAATGTTTTCTTTTTATAATTTTCATTTTTAACATTTTAGTTTATTTTTTATGTGAAACTGAAAATCTCCAACCCAAAAACCATCACATACCAATTTTGAACAGAATCGGATCATAATCACAAAATTCGTCCGCCATATTGGAGCCGCCATTTTGTTTTTTAACAAACATTTTTTTAATGCATTGTCACCGGAATTACGGAAACCTGCCAAATTTCAAATTAATCGGAGTATTAGAAGTGGGTCAAATTCAACTTTTATTAAATTGTTTGTTAGTTAGTTACAAGTGAAGCTAAATGAAAGCTTGTTATTGTAAAGATGTGATTTCTTTTTGTGATATCTAACAGAAAACTACTATCTCCCCGTCACTGCGGTACGCTGGATATTAAACTATATCTGACAGATATTGGGAAAACCTTAACTTTCAACCTGAAGATTCTGATGGTAAAAATGTGCATTCTCATTGAGATATTTGATTAAAAATGTTTTTACCCATCAGTCTTGATAGAGAACTCATACAAATTTTTTGTTATTTTAAAAAAAGATATTTTTTAGTTTTCAATTGAACGTTTCCTTTTCAACATAAAAAACTTCCGAAAGGTAATCCTGTAATGGAAGATAGTTAATAGTGTTTATCTAATAGTCGCAGATCATTACACATTTGATTTTCATTTATGAATCTCTGGTCATAACTCCGAAAAACTAAATCAAACAAATTTTTGTTTCCGTACGGAGTACATCATTTTATCAGAAATTTCGGTTTGTTTTTTCTTCTGCAGTAACGCAGAAATTTTGTAATCAATTTGAATTCATAAAAATAGCAAAGTGGGCTTTTATATTAATTCATTTATTTAAATATCAACAACTTGACAGTTATCGAAAGTTGAGAAACTGTCTCATTGTTAATTCTTCATTAGTGCAAGCTATAAAGCAGATTCATTCAATATTCCATTGGATAAAATAGTTGAATATACAAATTCAGAAATGGCAGACATGCACTTAATGTATGGAATGGCTGATGGTAACGCTCGTGCCGTCAGACGAATGTATCTAGAAAGATTTCCACAACGTCATATTCCCAGCACACAAATGTTCATCAATATTCACTCCCGTCTTCGTGAAACAGGTACTTTCAAGAGGTCTGCTGTTCTCATAGAAAGAACCAGGAGAGTTAGAACAGTTCAGATAGAAGAAGCTGTACTTAACGAAATTGAGCAGCATCCAGACACCAGTACAAGACAAATTGCGGCACAGTTTAACGTAACCCATGTATTGGTATGGCAAATTTTAAAAGAGCAACAACTTTATCCCTATCACATACAGCGTGTTCAAGCTCTTCTGCCAAGGGATTTTCCAAAGAGATTAACTTTTTGTACTTGGATTTGAAATAAATTGTTGGAAAATCCATGGTTTTTATCTCAAGTGTTATTCACCGATGTGGCATGCTTTTCCCGTAAAGCCATTATTAATTTTCACAACAATCATATGTGGGCTGATGAAAACCCACACGCCGTGATTGAAAACCATTTTCAAGAGACGTTTTCTGTGAATGTTTGGGTTGGAATTGTAGGGAGTTTCCTTATCGGGCCACATTTTCTGCCTCATAGACTCAATGGTGACCATTATCGACATTTTCTTGAATTCATCTTACCTGGACTCCTAGAAGAGATCCCACTGAGGGAAAGAATTGGAATTTGGTTTATGCATGATGGTGCTCCAGTACACTTCAGATTGGTTGCACGCCAATATTTAGAAGAGAATTATTCTGATCGCTGGATTGGGCGTGGTGGGCCACAACTTTGGCCACCAAGGTCACCCGATATGAATCCACTTGATTTTTTCCTCTGGGGCACCTCAAATCATTAGTGTACCGAACTCCAGTTCAAAGTGAAGAAGACCTGAGGAATCGCATACAGGAGTCATGCGGAATTATAAGAAACACTCCTGGTATTTTTGAGCGTGTCCGCCAGTCTATGGTTAGGCGCATAAACGCTTGCATTGAAGTTGGCGGTGGCCATTTCCAGCAGCTGCTCTGACATATCAATTTCAATAATGGTCCTTTTCTGAACTTAATTTTATTTCTAGGGAATTTATGTTACTTTGCTCTAGTATTTGATAATAAAGTTATTCACTATTGAAAATGTCCAAAATTATTTTGCCATAATTAACTTTGTGCAATACATATTCAACCTGAGTTATGGTAAAAAATGTATGGAAGCTCCATAACATTACATTTTCTCTACACGAGCAGAAAATAGCTATTTGTGTAATGAGAACAAAATGACGTATTGCGTCACGCGCTAATCTTTGGAGAGTGGCAATGACACTTCGAGAAATGAATTATTTTATATCATGCGCACTATTGAATGGATTGTACTTGTCCAATTTGAACTAATTTGGATCGATTATATTCGAAAATTTCGAAGTAAACTCCAAAAACTCCTAAAAAATGTATTTTGATCACCCTGTACTTCGAAAACCAAGCCGCTTGGGACATGTTTATATGAATTTTTCATCTTGAAACCTTTCAAAGAATCACCCTTCAAGTTTGTTAGACTATTTGCTTCTCAAATTTCTTTATGTTATGCGTTACTGGAAAATGTTTGCGTTAATATTTTCATTGTAACTCCTGAACCGTACAAGTAAATGAAAAACATCAAGAAAGCAAAAAGATGTTAAATGAAACAACATTCATTATTCCTTTCTCATAATATGTCAGTGAAGGGTTGAGCAAAGCTTGACTCTGAAAAAAGGAGGACCCTGTGAATTATTTGAGAAATGCATTATTTTGTATCGTGCGTACTATTGAATGGATTGCACTTGCCTAATTTGAACTGATTATTGTAGAAAATGTCGAAGTTAACTCTAAAAAATCTTGAAAAAAATGTATTTGTATCACCCTGTATCTCGAAAACCAAGCCGTTTGGGACATATGTTTATATGAACATTTCGTCCTGAAAACCTTCAAAGAATCACCTCCCGAAGTTTGTCAACGTACTTAATTAACACCCTGTATATCAAATCTCAGAAGTCGATTTCGTTTCCAAACAAACCATGAGGTTCGTTGAGAGGCACATGTATTTATCGTATTCAACATCTGTCATAGTATTAGCTGAAGAAGTATATATTTCAATATCACTATTGTCTAATGGTAATGGTAATGGGTGAGGGACGCACGCGTCAGCGACTAGGCCCCAGTGGGCCCTTTTCGCAATCCCCGGCATCTTTACTCATCCCATGTCGGATACCTGCTCGAACCTCTTCGACCTTCTCATGAAAGTCGAAATGTCCTTCCATTGCAACGAGTGCAATTCTTCCTCCTCAATAGTGGCAGGTCCGAAGACGTTTTGTCTGAGCCTGCCATGAATACCACATTCGCACAGGAAGGGGAAGGAGTCCTCCTCTTCCCCACATTCCGTGTATAGCGTGTATAGCATGTATTGGTGGGCTGCCTCAACTCTGATGTGAGCCAGGTGCCTCCTGAGGCCGCAGTGGCCGGTTAGAACTCCCATCAATAGTCGGAGTTCTTTGCGGCTTAGCTTCAGTATCTTGGCCGTCCTTGCTATGTTGGGCCCCGATATCATCTGCTTTGACTGCCTGCATCCGTCTATCCTTCTCCACTCTTTTCCTCATGTATCAACGGCCCACTCATTCAGTGCCGTTGTTACTTGTCTCCTTGTTATGCCGAGTGCGGAATTGGGCCCGTAGTAGGGTTGTTCGGCTCCTTGCTTGGCTAGCTGGTCCGCCTGCTCGTTGCGTTCAATCCCTGCATGGCCAGGGACCCACATCAGCGTTATTTCCTGTTCAGTCGCAAAACTCTCCAGGGCATCTCTGCACTTCTGAACCAGAACTGATCTAGTTCTGGTTGCATCCAGAGCTGTGATGGCGGCCTGACTGTCCGAGCAGACATATACATGTCTTTCTGGGCCGGACCTCACCTCTTCCATTCTGGTTGCCTCCAGGATAGCATACACCTCTGCTTGGAAAACTGTTGTCAGAGAACCTAGCACATAGGCTCCTTCTTTTCCGTTTTCCAGGTTAACTCCTGCTCCGGCTTGCCCTTCCTCCAGTTTGGACCCGTCTGTAAAACAGACCAGGCTTTCTGAGGGAAATATCATCCTTTCCTCTTCCCACTCTCTTCTGTCTGGGATCTCTAGCGAGATCGTCCTTTTCCATCTCATTTTATCCTCTGCCTGTATCACTTTGATAGCGGATAGTGGGATTTCTTTCTCCGCTACCACAGCGATTTCGGTATGCCCTGTGTACCCCTCTCCTCGCCTGCTCTCTGAGTCACGCATTCTCAGATAGGACGCCATCGCTTCCTTCTTTATAAAAGTTGGAAGCGACGGTAGAGCCAGCAGGGCGTCTAGGGCTGCCAAACGGGTCGTCCTCATCGCGCCGGTTATTCCCCTACAAGCTAGTCTTTGAATTTTTCCCAGGTTGTTGGTTGTGGTTATCTGGTCCACTCTCGGTCACCAGACCACTGCTCCATATAGGATTCTGGGTCTGATTACCACCGTGTAGATCCAGTGAAGGATGTGAGCTTTGAGTCCCCACCTCCCTCTCACTGCCCGGTGCAGACTCCATATAGCGACCACCGCCTTCTCAACTGCTCGATCGACATGTGGCCCCCAAGTTAGCTTCGAGTCCAGAATCACCCAAGGTATTTTACGTCTCTAGCCAGCTCTAGGGGTTTTCCACCCATTACTGGTGACCTGAACCCATCTTCCTTCCTTCTATTGTTGAAGACAATCATCTCTGTTTTAGTCGGATTGAATGCGGGGCCGACTTCCTCGCACCACCTTTCTATTTTCCTGAGTAAATATGCTATGGAGGGTCTAGAATAACGCTTATGGGAAATAACATGGGGAAAACGCCAAGGTCCGTTTTGCACCTTTTGACTCTTTTTGGGGTGGGGGGGATCGGAGCGTCGCTGCTTGGTGTTCATCGAGTCGCGATAGATCCCTTAGATTGATAACATTTGTCCAGTACCCAGCGCCAAGTAGTGAAAATGGATTAACATGCATGAAAATAAAATGTCGATGTGTGGGATCGAAGTGTAACGAACCTGCAATCTTCGGATTACGAAGCGCACGTCTACACAACTAGGCTATGAGGCCTCTTAGTGAATGTAGGTTCAAATGTTGTTTATACAGCGCGAGCCGCCGATCCGCCGAGTCGAGCGATGTAATCTTGCCGCAAGCCGGGTGTTATCAAACCGCAAGCCGAGAGTTGGAATAAAAACAATAGTAATTGTGAATGAATTAATTCGAATTGTTAAAGTGGTATAATAATAATGATGCTTGGAAAAATAGGGAAAATGGCGGCGGGTAACGGGAGTGTAACGTTTCAACGTGCGATTCCAATGAGGAACGTATACAGGGTGTTTCAAAATACATTATTTAAGAGAAAAATCAACAGGGTGTCTCAAAACAGTCATCAATTGAGAGAAAAAACAACAGGATGTCTCAAAATACATCATTTAAGAGGAAAAATATGGAATGTTGGGTTGGAGACATGAATCATCGCATCATTGGGGCATCACATCATTGTGGCATGCAGGGATTCAGAAGTTTTCGTTTTACGTATACAGGGTGTGTCAAAATACATCATTTAAAAAATAAAAATAAATACAGGGTGCCTCATAAACGTGCATCGTGATGGGGTTTGTCATTTAAGAAAAAAATATATACCAGGTGTACCAACGTGCCAGTTGAGACAAAAAATATATATACAGGGTGTCTCATAAACGTGCATCGTGACGGGGTCCGTCATTTTTAAAGTGTGATACCAATTCGTTTTCAAGGAATACATCAGAGCCATCTGTCGTTCAATATATACATTAATGATATTTTGTATCTGTACGAATCATCAAAAAATAAACACTTCCGGTTTCAAAAAATTAAGATAGAAGAAAAGTAATAGTAAATTCGGATTACCCACATCGAGGAGAGTCCAAATCTGCAATAAAATGGTTACTTCCGGTCCAAACCGGAAATTGCAATTCCGGTCATCCGATTTTGATGATTTTGGCATCAATAGATTCGTTTGGATGTCAAGAAACATTTTTAAGCATTTTCCGAGGTCAAAAGGGCATAGGAGGCTATCTTCGTTATTAGTAAAGTTACAGAAACGTGCGGGTACTCTAAGAAGACAACTTTCATGGGAGATCAAGAAAATAATAGAATTCGCGTACGTCAACTGCCATAAGGGCCGTAAACCGCACATATTAATGCGTTATGTACTTATTGCTTAAATCAGTAAGTTTAGTAAAATGGGTGTACCAACTTGACATTTAAGAGAAAAAAACATGGCAGCTGTCAAATTTGGTATACCGGATGTCTCAAAATACATCGATTAAGAGAAAAAAAACATGGCGGCTGTCAAATTTGGTATACCGGGTGTCTCAAAATACATCGATTAAGAGAAAAAAACATGGCTGCTGCCATACAGAGTGTACCATCATAGTATTTAAGAGAAAAAACATGGCTGCTGCCATACAGGGTGTACCATCATAGTATTTAAGAGAAAAAAACATGGCTGCTGCCATACAGGGTGTACCATCATAGTATTTAAGAGAAAAATCATGGCTGCTACCATACAGGGTGTACCAACTTGACATTTAAGAGAAAAAACATGGCAGCTATGAAAATGGGTATACCGGGTGAACCAACGCAACATTTAAGAGAAAAAAACATGGCTGATTGTCAAATGACATGAGACAGAGAAAAAAAACATGGCAGCTGTCAAATTTGGTATACAGGATGTCTCAAAATACATCGATTAAGAGAAAAAAAACATGGTGGCTGATTGTCAACGTATATACAGGGTGCCCCACAACGTTTGAGAGAAAAAACATGGTGAATCACTAAGAGAAAAAACATGGCTACATGAGTGATGGAAGAACGCTTCAATGGGCATATGGAGATTCGAAACAACTACTTGCCCATGCAGAGATTGAATTACATCCGACATCTAAATGTGTAATAAGAGGACGTTTGGACCGTTCATTTGGGAAAAAACATAGCGGAGTCTGATTGGTCAAAGCTCATTATAGTTGTACAGGGACGTCTCACAAATTTTTCCATTTGGATTCAAAATCCTCAGTCTTAAATGTTAAATGGGAAAATGGATCGACGTAAAACTTACCATTGTGGAAAAACATATACCGAGTGTTTCAAAAAAATATCACTGGAAATAGAAAAAGATGCTTAGTCGTTTAGAGTGAAAAAAAAAACATGCCCGCCATTTGACATCATCATAAAGGCATTATTTTTGGAAAGTATGTTAGTGCCATTGGGTAGTTGAAGTAATCACCAATAGAATGGTATCTGAAGAGTACAGACAGAAGGTTGAGGATTCTTTCGTTCCAAAAACCAACTAAAATAACAAACACTAAAATGTGTAAAAAATTTGACGAATTCTGCGGTTTTCACGTTCCAAAAAATGATTAAAATTATCGTTTTCACGTCCCAAAAAACAAGTAGAATTAGAAGCGTTAAAACACGTAAAAAATGCAACGAAAATAGACGTATTCATCTTCGAAAAAACATATAAAATTTCGAACGCTGAATTATATAAAATATGTATCGAAAACATGCGTTTTCGTGTTCCAAAAAACAACTAAGATTACGAACGCCAAAAATTTACTTTTACATGTATTTCTTATGGAGATTTGACATTTCAAAATTGCACAAAATTATCGTTTTCGCATCCCAAAAAAAACAACTAAAATTTGAAACGCTGAAACACATAAAAAATGTAACAAAAATAGACGTTTTCGCGTCCAAAAAAATGATTGAAATAAGAAGCGTTAAAACACATAAAAAAATGCAATGAAAATAGACGTTTTCGTGTTCCAAAAATCGAGTAAAATTAGGAGCGTTAAAACTAAACTGAATTCGATTTGCAAAAATTTTTATTTAAACCAAATTATCCATTTTTTTATTTGCCTGTACAATTATGTCTTGCAAAGTCCTCATCAATACACATGCAAATATCGTAGATACTATAACTACCTAATCTGAGGCGGCAACTCGATGTAGGAAGATCCAAGCTGGGGAGTAAATTTGTTGATGTTGACTCCCAAATTAACCACCTTCTTCAACGCCCAGCCTGAATCGCGTTCCTGGAACTCCTCAAGGTCTTTCATGATAGGAGCGATTACCTTAGACTCAAACCATTCATCCAGATTGGTGTCCTGGTAAATCGGAGAGTTGGCGGTTGTGAAATACTTGTATTCCTTCAGTACACTAGCACCCTTCAGCACCTCGAATTCTCCACAAAATATCGCATTCACCTTCACCGATCCATCCTTTTTGAGAGCATTTTTAATTCTATTTTTGAATATGGCTTTGGAATCAATTAGGAATGATCGTGGATCCTTGTGTTTAAGGTTGGAAATAACGCCAGTTCTGATTCGACCATTGAATGCGGAGCCGGTATCATCCCAGTGCACACGTTTCCATGCAGTTTCAGTTCTAGAAGGAATCCCTGCCCCCTTTTTCAGCATGGCTTTAAACTGGTTCCTCATAGTCTTAATATTCCTCAAGTGGGCTTCTAGGTGTTGCTTTTCCCCCACAGAAACAGCATAACGCATTGCATTCCTAATTTTCTTCAAACCCTTGACACATTCCACCAATCCTTGGCGTATCTTCGCTTCATCATTCGGGGTGATGAGCCCCAAGATGGTAGCAATATACCGCACAAGATTGGTAAACATCGACATACTGAAATTATAGAAAGTCAGATGTTGAACGTTTAACGTTATAAAGTAAACTAATGAAATTTAGTGGAGCTAAGCATAATGTAAACTCAAGTCGAACGGAAGACTGAACGCTTTATAAAAGGGTGGGGGTACGAAAATTTTTTTAAAGAAAAACCTAACTGTTTTAAAGGCCCCAGTTTTCAGATAATTTGTGCTACAATTAACATACGAATACATATAAAAGTGCTGCATTGGTCATCTATCGAGCCATTTGTAACATTTTTATTCTTCATTTCCCATAAGAATGCATGTAAATTGTTGCATATCATTTGAAACATTTATGGAATAAAAACTCAAATTCAACTTCTCAATCGGACGGAAGACTGAACGCTTTCAAAAGGACTCAGTCGAAAAGCCTCCAGTTGCAAATTTTCGAAATATCGCATGATTTGCATAATTTTAAAGCTTTGATTCCCATAAAATGCACATCATTGATACATTTGTAAAATGAAAATCGAGTTAAACTCGAACGGAAGACTGAATGCTTTGAAAAGACCTTAGTTTTCAGACGATGTGTGCATCAGTTTCCAAAGTAATGCAATTACCATATATCATGAAATTTGTAGCATTTTTAAGCTTTGGGTTTCATTTATGAAATAAAAATCGAATTCAACTTCTCAATCAGACGGGCTGAATTTTATATCATAGCCACAGATCCAGCCTGTTGTAATACTTATGATCCGACTTGTTGTTGAAACTCATGAAAAAATCATATGAGCCAACCAGAGTTCGATCCTAGTCTCAATATACGCGGTGTGTGTCGTCGTATGTCGTAGTATGGGTATGTTCGGAATGTCGCCGTATGTCGTAGTATGGATATGTTCGGTATGGTTCGGTTTGTCACCGTATGTTCGGTATGTCGCAGTATGAATATGTTCAGTATGGTTCGGTTTGTCGCCGTATGATGCAGTATGGGTATGTTCGGTATGTCGCAGTATGTCGCAGTATGGTGCAGTATGTTGTTGTTATATAAAGACTTGATGGAATGTAGACAATTCAGTTGTATTCAATATGTTGCACCGAACAGTTTGTGAAAATATAGAGGTGGAGGGTAGTAATCAGGGGAAACAGCAAAGAATAATCGAGTCTGATACTTATGGTCTACGATTCAACGATGGATATGTTATTGGTAATATCCCAGTACGTTATGAAAATGATAGAGTGGTTGTACATGACAAAAGTTTTGTTCTAACGGAGGGGTTACTCCAATTGTTATGTAAACGAGTACCTCAGCATTACAATGCAGAAGATTTGACAGCATATAAAAATATTTTAATGATGACTAATGCTCACAAGCAAAGATATGAATCAGACGAACCTGTGAACGCTAATAGTTCATGGAAATATCGAAATATTATATCCATGTTGTTTCCACCTGAAAGAATAAAAAATAAGCATTTATCATACAATACCCAGCTTGAACATCGCAGCAGCAGCAATATCAAACGCTCTCCTATATTGATAACAATAGAGCAATGAAAAGTGATATGGGACAACTCGAATACTTCGACAGAAAGCTACATGAAGCTTATAGATTATGTAGAGGTCGTCTTGTATTCAATAGATATTGAAATTATGATGTTTGTTTTATTTCTAATCAAGTTTCATTTATGTACTATTTAAGTAACACTTTGCTTAATTAATAATAATTTGAAATATTAAAGGAATCGCACGTGAAATGTAATGATGTATGAAATTATGTCTGGAAAAAATGTACTCATTCCACATGATGATGAGTCCGTTTCCACATCACCCAGGAGGTAGGACTGCCAATGCGTTACCCTTTTTTATTGTGGAAGACACCCCATTAGGCATAGCATAACCACCAATCAAATTGTACGAAAATTATCTTCGATCTTACTACTGAAAATTATTTTAAGTTATTGCTTATGTAGCCAATACAAATTTTGTCATTGTGGGAGTGAGTAGAAATACTCAATATAAAGTTAAGTATAAAAACATAGTAAGTATGCATATGGATAATAAAATTTTATTCAGCAGTCGTTTCCAATGTTCATGCTATAGGATTAGTTCATGTAATTGGATATTAATATCGAATTGATGTAAAGTAAGTACATCAATGATGAAACAATGGTGGTCAGTTAACGGAAATATCGTGATGAGGTGTAGTTAAAATACAAGGAGTGAATACACAGGTTCCCAATAAAATACATCAATTCCGTTGCATTCTTTATTCACATTATTTCCAATGACATCTTGGGCATTTTTCTATAAATTCCATTTAAGTTCTTGTGGAATTCCTCTGAACGTTTTTGATCTGATTTGAGTATTCCTCAAGGAACCATTACATAATCAGACACCAAATTTAACGTGCGGGTGGAAGGATTCATCAGATTGGTATTCAATTCAACTCAATTCAATTCAGGTGTTGTGTTATGTTCCAATTAAGTAAGCTGGCTTGTGGGCGAGATTTCACTGACAAAGACATCAACTTTGACACAAGATTAGGAGATTCATCAGATTGGTTTTCATCAAACGAAAGGTTCGTGCAGTTTGGTACTATAAAAGTATGTGAGAAATACATCACCAACGAAAGGAATTACTTTAAATGTTAAATATTTCCAAGTGAATCGTATGTTATTGCTTCCCAGTGGAAATGAGCCGAAAGACGAGGTAATATCGAGAGGAATATTTTCGACTGAACTATGTATCGATTCAGTTGTAAAGTTTCACCAAAATGAAAAATATATTCAGATCATTTTTGTTGAAATTGCTTATAGCCAAAGCACCCTTTACAAACTCACCAAACTCACTCAAATAAATAGTTCCAGATGATTTTTGATGACAAATATCTTGGCTGAAAACACTACTACGCATGCCCCGCGTGAATACATATTTTCCTTCGAATTGACAAAAAAATTAAACAATAGTGATCATCGAAAAGGAGTTCAGAATTGGTTTTCTCTTCAAAATTATCTATTGCCAAAAAGTCCACTGCTTGAATAGCTGAAGAGGTAATTCCTTCTATCGAAAAACGGAGTTATACAGCGAATTGGAGTTTTAATAATATTCCTCCAAAAACACTCGAAGACATAGCCTGTGCGGGTGGAAAATGGTTGTAATTATTATCATTTGCCAGGGCGCACCAAGTCGACTTATTCACTTTACAGCTGTAGGAAAACTCGGATAACTTATCCCACCACCATTACAAAAACGAACATGTGAATTACAAGAACAAAATCAAAAATATCAAAATATCAATGAGGATTTGAGAATTCAAGCTGAAAGAACCATGTAACAATTTGTTATTCAAGGATTAGCACAACGGAATATCTAAGAAAATTAGGTAGTTCAGAAGAAATATACATGAAGTTGATAGTAGAATAGTTCCAGAATCGTCAAATCAACCAAAAAAAGACTTGTTATGAATATGTGCCAAACCGAAATAACTCTTTGAAGGAAATGCGGGATCACATCATACAACAATATCAAGAAATTCCTTGGGGGAAGAAAGATGCATGACAAAACAATACGGATAGTTGAAATGTGCTAAAAATTTTTCTTTCAAATACACCACTCCGATAATGAGTCTTCGGAACAAAATTCAAGAGTTGCATTTTCACCGATGTTACGGCTTTAAGTCCGTCAACCGTTTAAAGACAGAAATCGAATGTTTGAGTGAAGAAGACTAACGTAAAAAATATTGGAATAATTGTGAATATTTCTTTCAAGTGTCGAAATTTAAAAGTAATCTCGAGATTTCACGGCTGGGAAGATTATTCTGTTTCAACTCAACAAGCATTGTGGTATATGTTTCAGTGGAGTGAGTTGGTTCATGAGCAAGATTTCATCGACGAAGGCACCAAATTTGATGTGTGTTAGTAGACAAATTTGTGAGAAATATATCACCGACGAGAGAATCTTCTTCAATAAGTATCAAGATGACTTGAAATATTTCCAAGTGAATTGTAAGATTTGTCCGTAGGTAGATTTCATGGGCGGAAAGACAATTCGCTTTCAATTCAACATTGTGTTATGGTTGAAATGTACATATCAAAGTCGGAAATGAGCTTCTGTTGGTGCGCACGCACACCAACAGAATCTCCTGGCGGCTGTCAAATTCGGTATACCGGGTGAACAAACGCAACATTTAAGAGAAAAAAACATGGCTGCCTGTCAAATGTCATGAGACATAGAAAAAACACAGCTTTTGCTGCTGCTTGTCTCCGTGAAGAATTATACCCCCAATGAAACGTTTTTTCATTGCCTCATTTTCCACCAAACATTTGACAAGCAGCAGCAAAAGCTGTGTTTTTTCTATGTCTCATGACATTTGACAGGCAGCCATGTGTTTTTCTCTTAAATGTTGCGTTCGTTCACCCGGTATACCGAATTTGACAGCCGCCAGGAGATTCTGTTGGTGTGCGTGCGCACCAACAGAAGCTCATTTCCGACTTTGATATGTACATTTCAACCATAACACAATGTTGAATTGAAAGCGAATTGTCTTTCCGCCCATGAAATCTACCTACGGACAAATCTTACAATTCACTTGGAAATATTTCAAGTCATCTTGATACTTATTGAAGAAGATTCTCTCGTCGGTGATATATTTCTCACAAATTTGTCTACTAACACACATCAAATTTGGTGCCTTCGTCGATGAAATCTTGCTCATGAACCAACTCACTCCACTGAAACATATACCACAATGCTTGTTGAGTTGAAACAGAATAATCTTCCCAGCCGTGAAATCTCGAGATTACTTTCAAATTTCGACACTTGAAAGAAATATTCACAATTATTCCAATATTTTTTACGTTAGTCTTCTTCACTCAAACATTCGATTTCTGTCTTTGTACGGTTGACAGACTTAAAGCCGTAACATCGGTGATAATGCAACTCTTGAATTTTGTTCCGAAGACTCATTATCGGAGTGGTGTATTTGAAAGAAAAATTTTTAGCACATTTCAACTATCCGTATTGTTTTGACATGCATCTTTCTTCCCCCAAGGAATTTCTTGATATTGTTGTATGATGTGATCCCGCATTTCCTTCAAAGAGTTATTTCGGTTTGGCACATATTCATAACAAGTCTTTTTTTGGTTGATTTGACGATTCTGGAACTATTCTACTATCAACTTCATGTATATTTCTTCTGAACTACCTAATTTTCTTAGATATTCCGTTGTGCTAATCTTTGAATAACAAATTGTTACATGGTTCTTTTAGCTTGAATTCTCAAATCCTCATTGATATTTTGATATTTTTGATTTTGTTCTTGTAATTCACATGTTCGTTTTTGTAATGGTGGTGGGATAAGTTATCCGAGTTTTCCTACAGCTGTGAAGTGAATAAGTCGACTTGGTGCGCCCTGGCAAATAATAATAATTATTCGAGTGTTTTTGGAGGAATATTATTAAAACTCCAATTCGCTGTATAACTCCGTTTTTCGATAGAAGGAATTACCTCTTCAGCTATTCAAGCAGTGGATTTTTTGGCAATAGATAATTTTGAAGAGAAAACCAATTCTGAACTCCTTTTCGATGATCACTATTGTTTAATTTTTTTGTCAATTCGAAGGAAAATATGTATTCACGCGGGGCATACGTAGTAGTGTTTTCAGCCAAGATATTTGTCATCAAAAATCATCTGGAACTATTTATTTGAGTGAGTTTGGTGAGTTTGTAAAGGGTGCTTTGGCTATAAGCAATTTCAACAAAAATGATCTGAATATATTTTTCATTTTGGTGAAACTTTACAACTGAATCGATACATAGTTCAGTCGAAAATATTCCTCTCGATATTACCTCAAGTCTTTCGGCTCATTTCCACTGGGAAGCAATAACATACGATTCACTTGGAAATATTTAACATTTAAAGTAATTCCTTTCGTTGGTGATGTATTTCTCACATACTTTTATAGTACCAAACTGCACGAACCTTTCGTTTGATGAAAACCAATCTGATGAATCTTCTAATCTTGTGTCAAAGTTGATGTCTTTGTCAGTGAAATCTCGCCCACAAGCCAGCTTACTTAATTGGAACATAACACAACACCTGAATTGAATTGAGTTGAATTGAATACCAATCTGATGAATCCTTCCACCCGCACGTTAAATTTGGTGTCTGATTATGTAATGGTTCCTTGAGGAATACTCAAATCAGATCAAAAACGTTCAGAGGAATTCCACAAGAACTTAAATGGAATTTATAGAAAAATGCCCAAGATGTCATTGGAAATAATGTGAATAAAGAATGCAACGGAATTGATGTATTTTATTGGGAACCTGTGTATTCACTCCTTGTATTTTAACTACACCTCATCACGATATTTCCGTTAACTGACCACCATTGTTTCATCATTGATGTACTTACTTTACATCAATTCGATATTAATATCCAATTACATGAACTAATCCTATAGCATGAACATTGGAAACGACTGCTGAATAAAATTTTATTATCCATATGCATACTTACTATGTTTTTATACTTAACTTTAAATTGAGTATTTCTACTCACTCCCACAATCACAAAATTTGTATTGGCTACATAAGCAATAACTTAAAATAATTTTCAGTAGTAAGATCGAAGATAATTTTCGTACAATTTGATTGGTGGTTATGCTATGCCTAATGGGGAGTCTTCCACAATAAAAAAGGGTAACGCATTGGCAGTCCTACCTCCTGGGTGATGTGGAAACGGACTCATCATCATGTGGAATGAGTACATTTTTTCCAGACATAATTTCATACATCATTACATTTCACGTGCGATTCCTTTAATATTTCAAATTATTATTAATTAAGCAAAGTGTTACTTAAATAGTACATAAATGAAACTTGATTAGAAATAAAACAAACATCATAATTTCAATATCTATTGAATACAAGACGACCTCTACATAATCTATAAGCTTCATGTAGCTTTCTGTCGAAGTATTCGAGTTGTCCCATATCACTTTTCATTGCTCTATTGTTATCAATATAGGAGAGCGTTTGATATTGCTGCTGCTGCGATGTTCAAGCTGGGTATTGTATGATAAATGCTTATTTTTTATTCTTTCAGGTGGAAACAACATGGATATAATATTTCGATATTTCCATGAACTATTAGCGTTCACAGGTTCGTCTGATTCATATCTTTGCTTGTGAGCATTAGTCATCATTAAAATATTTTTATATGCTGTCAAATCTTCTGCATTGTAATGCTGAGGTACTCGTTTACATAACAATTGGAGTAACCCCTCCGTTAGAACAAAACTTTTGTCATGTACAACCACTCTATCATTTTCATAACGTACTGAGATATTACCAATAACATATCCATCGTTGAATCGTAGACCATAAGTATCAGACTCGATTATTCTTTGCTGTTTCCCCTGATTACTACCCTCCACCTCTATATTTTCACAAACTGTTCGGTGCAACATATTGAATACAACTGAATTGTCTACATTCCATCAAGTCTTTATATAACAACAACATACTGCACCATACTGCGACATACTGCGACATACCGAACATACCCATACTGCATCATACGGCGACAAACCGAACCATACTGAACATATTCATACTGCGACATACCGAACATACGGTGACAAACCGAACCATACCGAACATATCCATACTACGACATACGGCGACATTCCGAACATACCCATACTACGACATACGACGACACACACCGCGTATATTGAGACTAGGATCGAACTCTGGTTGGCTCATATGATTTTTTCATGAGTTTCAACAACAAGTCGGATCATAAGTATTACAACAGGCTGGATCTGTGGCTATGATATAAAATTCAGCCCGTCTGATTGAGAAGTTGAATTCGATTTTTATTTCATAAATGAAACCCAAAGCTTAAAAATGCTACAAATTTCATGATATATGGTAATTGCATTACTTTGGAAACTGATGCACACATCGTCTGAAAACTAAGGTCTTTTCAAAGCATTCAGTCTTCCGTTCGAGTTTAACTCGATTTTCATTTTACAAATGTATCAATGATGTGCATTTTATGGGAATCAAAGCTTTAAAATTATGCAAATCATGCGATATTTCGAAAATTTGCAACTGGAGGCTTTTCGACTGAGTCCTTTTGAAAGCGTTCAGTCTTCCGTCCGATTGAGAAGTTGAATTTGAGTTTTTATTCCATAAATGTTTCAAATGATATGCAACAATTTACATGCATTCTTATGGGAAATGAAGAATAAAAATGTTACAAATGGCTCGATAGATGACCAATGCAGCACTTTTATATGTATTCGTATGTTAATTGTAGCACAAATTATCTGAAAACTGGGGCCTTTAAAACAGTTAGGTTTTTCTTTAAAAAAATTTTCGTACCCCCACCCTTTTATAAAGCGTTCAGTCTTCCGTTCGACTTGAGTTTACATTATGCTTAGCTCCACTAAATTTCATTAGTTTACTTTATAACGTTAAACGTTCAACATCTGACTTTCTATAATTTCAGTATGTCGATGTTTACCAATCTTGTGCGGTATATTGCTACCATCTTGGGGCTCATCACCCCGAATGATGAAGCGAAGATACGCCAAGGATTGGTGGAATGTGTCAAGGGTTTGAAGAAAATTAGGAATGCAATGCGTTATGCTGTTTCTGTGGGGGAAAAGCAACACCTAGAAGCCCACTTGAGGAATATTAAGACTATGAGGAACCAGTTTAAAGCCATGCTGAAAAAGGGGGCAGGGATTCCTTCTAGAACTGAAACTGCATGGAAACGTGTGCACTGGGATGATACCGGCTCCGCATTCAATGGTCGAATCAGAACTGGCGTTATTTCCAACCTTAAACACAAGGATCCACGATCATTCCTAATTGATTCCAAAGCCATATTCAAAAATAGAATTAAAAATGCTCTCAAAAAGGATGGATCGGTGAAGGTGAATGCGATATTTTGTGGAGAATTCGAGGTGCTGAAGGGTGCTAGTGTACTGAAGGAATACAAGTATTTCACAACCGCCAACTCTCCGATTTACCAGGACACCAATCTGGATGAATGGTTTGAGTCTAAGGTAATCGCTCCTATCATGAAAGACCTTGAGGAGTTCCAGGAACGCGATTCAGGCTGGGCGTTGAAGAAGGTGGTTAATTTGGGAGTCAACATCAACAAATTTACTCCCCAGCTTGGATCTTCCTACATCGAGTTGCCGCCTCAGATTAGGTAGTTATAGTATCTACGATATTTGCATGTGTATTGATGAGGACTTTGCAAGACATAATTGTACAGGCAAATAAAAAAATGGATAATTTGGTTTAAATAAAAATTTTTGCAAATCGAATTTAGTTTAGTTTTAACGCTCCTAATTTTACTCGATTTTTGGAACTCGAAAATGTCTATTTTCATTGCATTTTTTTATGTGTTTTAACGCTTCTAACTTCAATCATTTTTTTGGACGCGAAAACGTCTATTTTTGTTACATTTTTTATGTGTTTCAGCGTTTCAAATTTTAGTTGTTTTTTTTGGAATGCGAAAACGATAATTTTGTGCAATTTTGAAATGTCAAATCTCCATAAGAAATACATGTAAAAGTAAATTTTTGGCGTTCGTAATCTTAGTTGTTTTTTGGAACACGAAAACGCATGTTTTCGATACATATTTTATATAATTCAGCGTTCGAAATTTTATATGTTTTTTCGAAGATGAAAACGTCTATTTTCGTTGCATTTTTTACGTGTTTTAACGCTTCTAATTCTACTTGTTTTTTGGGACGTGAAAACGATAATTTTAATCATTTTTTGGAACGTGAAAACCGCAGAATTCGTCAAATTTTTCACACATTTTAGTGTTTGTTATTTTAGTTGGTTTTTGGAACGAAAGAATCCTCAACCTTCTGTCTGTACTCTTCAGATACCATTCTATTGGTGATTACTTCAACTACCCAATGGCACTAACATACAAAAATAATGCCTTTATGATGATGTCAAATGGCGGGCATGTTTTTTTTCACTCTAAACGACTAAGCATCTTTTTCTATTTCCAGTGATATTTTTTTGAAACACTCGGTATATGTTTTTCCACAATGGTAAGTTTTTCGTCGATCCATTTTCCCATTTAACATTTAAGACTGAGGATTTTGAATCACCCTGTATATATATTTTTCACCCAAATGGAAAAATTTGTGAGACGTCCCTGTACAACTATAATGAGCTTTGACCAATCAGACTCCGCTATGTTTTTTCCCAAATGAACGGTCCAAACGTCCTCTTATTACACATTTAGATGTCGGATGTAATTCAATCTCTGCATGGGCAAGTAGTTGTTTCGAATCTCCATATGCCCATTGAAGCGTTCTTCCATCACTCATGTAGCCATGTTTTTTCTCTTAGTGATTCACCATGTTTTTTCTCTCAAACGTTGTGGGACACCCTGTATATACGTTGACAATCAGCCACCATGTTTTTTTTCTCTTAATCGATGTATTTTGAGACATCCTGTATACCAAATTTGACAGCTGCCATGTTTTTTTTCTCTGTCTCATGTCATTTGACAATCAGCCATGTTTTTTTCTCTTAAATGTTGCGTTGGTTCACCCGGTATACCCATTTTCATAGCTGCCATGTTTTTTCTCTTAAATGTCAAGTTGGTACCCTGTATGGTAGCAGCCATGATTTTTCTCTTAAATACTATGATGGTACAACCTGTATGGCAGCAGCCATGTTTTTTTCTCTTAAATACTATGATGGTACACCCTGTATGGCAGCAGCCATGTTTTTTCTCTTAAATACTATGATGGTACACTCTGTATGGCAGCAGCCATGTTTTTTTCTCTTAATCGATGTATTTTGAGACACCCGGTATACCAAATTTGACAGCCGCCATGTTTTTTTTCTCTTAATCGATGTATTTTGAGACATCCGGTATACCAAATTTGACAGCTGCCATGTTTTTTTCTCTTAAATGTCAAGTTGGTACACCCATTTTACTAAACTTACTGATTTAAGCAATAAGTACATAACGCATTAATATGTGCGGTTTACGGCCCTTATGGCAGTTGACGTACGCGAATTCTATTATTTTCTTGATCTCCCATGAAAGTTGTCTTCTTAGAGTACCCGCACGTTTCTGTAACTTTACTAATAACGAAGATAGCCTCCTATGCCCTTTTGACCTCGGAAAATGCTTAAAAATGTTTCTTGACATCCAAACGAATCTATTGATGCCAAAATCATCAAAATCGGACGACCGGAAATGCAATTTCCGGTTTGGACCGGAAGTAACCATTTTATTGCAGATTTGGACTCTCCTCGATGTGGGTAATCCGAATTTACTATTACTTTTCTTCTATCTTAATTTTTTGAAACCGGAAGTGTTTATTTTTTGATGATTCGTACAGATACAAAATATCATTAATGTATATATTGAACGACAGATGGCTCTGATGTATTCCTTGAAAACGAATTGGTATCACACTTTAAAAATGACGGACCCCGTCACGATGCACGTTTATGAGACACCCTGTATATATTTTTTTTGTCTCAACTGGCACGTTGGTACACCTGGTATATATTTTTTTCTTAAATGACAAACCCCATCACGATGCACGTTTATGAGGCACCCTGTATTTATTTTTATTTTTTAAATGATGTATTTTGACACACCCTGTATACGTAAAATGAAAACTTCTGAGTCCCTGCATGCCACAATGATGTGATGCCCCAATGATGCGATGATTCATGTCTCCAACCCAACATTCCATATTTTTCCTCTTAAATGATGTATTTTGAGACATCCTGTTGTTTTTTCTCTCAATTGATGACTGTTTTGAGACACCCTGTTGATTTTTCTCTTAAATAATGTATTTTGAAACACCCTGTATACGTTCCTCATTGGAATCGCACGTTGAAACGTTACACTCCCGTTACCCGCCGCCATTTTCCCTATTTTTCCAAGCATCATTATTATTATACCACTTTAACAATTCGAATTAATTCATTCACAATTACTATTGTTTTTATTCCAACTCTCGGCTTGCGGTTTGATAACACCCGGCTTGCGGCAAGATTACATCGCTCGACTCGGCGGATCGGCGGCTCGCGCTGTATAAACAACATTTGAACCTACATTCACTAAGAGGCCTCATAGCCTAGTTGTGTAGACGTGCGCTTCGTAATCCGAAGATTGCAGGTTCGCTACACTTCGATCCCACACATCGACATCTTTTTTTCATTTTATTTTCATGCATGTTAACCCATTTTCACTACTTGGCGCTGGGTACTGGACAAATGTTATCAATCTAAGGGATCTATCGCGACTCGATGAACACCAAGCAGCGACGCTCCGATCCCCCCCACCCCAAAAAGAGTCAAAAGGTGCAAAACGGACCTTGGCGTTTTCCCCATGTTATTTCCCATAAGCGTTATTCTAGACCCTCCATAGCCTATTTACTTTCCTGCACGCCAACTGCATCCGGCCACAGACCACATCTAGGAAAGGGCCAGTCACCAGGACGAGCCCGTCGTCGGCGTATGCCTGGGCGTAGAAACCGTTGGCGGCTAGTCTCTTGAGAAGTTTGTCCATGACTAGACACCAAAGGTGAGGGGAGAGACAGCTACCTTGAGGCTAATGAGTCTGAAGGCCTTTGCTTGAGTGCAGTCCCATCTCCCTGATTTTGAGATGAAAACTACTCTATCTAACCTCCAGGTCCTTGGTACA
This sequence comes from Chrysolina oricalcia, assembly GCA_944452925.2. NCBI lineage: Eukaryota > Metazoa > Arthropoda > Insecta > Coleoptera > Chrysomelidae > Chrysolina > Chrysolina oricalcia. The sequence goes on from OX101826.2 coordinate 22,933,449, forward strand.
TATCCCAATGCCAAGCTGGCCCTGAAGACGTCCCTTATCCAGGAAAATATGTCTTTCAGCGCTTTCTGTAGCAATGCCGTCCAGGCCTGCCACCTTGAATGGTTTGAACTCGTTCACAGCCCACCGAATGGCCTCCTCTGTGACTATCTCCTCAGCGAGAGGTCCGTCCACCCTGTGGATGGGCGTTTCTCTTCGATCCCGGTTGTCACCCGCCTGTCCAGGAAAGTGGACCTCCAGTTGGTGCTCAAGAGCTTTCAGTTTGGATATCGTCCAAGTTCCGTCTTGCCTTTCGAGCAATCCAATTGTGCCCTTCGTCTCACTGCTCAGTATCTTGGCCAGTCTGGCGGACTCTGGGATGGAGTCGATTTCCCCACAGTATTTTCGCCAACTGTTCCGTTAACTACGCCGTAATTCTCGCTTAAAGTTCCTTCTCGCTTCCCGAAAGCCATCCCAATCGTCATCCCGCCCGACCCGACCGCCTCGCGATGTTCTCGCTTAGCAGCTGTCTTCAGATGGTGGAGCTTTGTGCTCCACCACTTTACTTTTCGTGGCGGTTGCGCTCTCAAGGGACACGCTTTCTCGAAGGCTTCTATAACTTCCTTTGTTCCTCTTTCGACTTTCTCGTCCAAAAGTTCGGGGGACGTTAGGTCCTGTGAGACACCTGTGAGGTCTGAAAGACACTTTGTATAGGTGTACCATCTTGTGGCCCTTGGGTTCCGCCTAAGAGCGACTTCTTTCCGTTCCGCTTTGATCTCAAAACGTATCATGCGTTGGTCGGACATTGCAAAGTCCTGAGTCACCCTCCAGTTCCTCATATGGTCCTCAATTTCATTCGAGATCACCGTTATATCAATAACCTCCTTTCGAATCCTATTGATGAAATTTGGCTCTGTTCCTCTGTTTAATATCTCTAGGTCTGTCGATGCCAAGCACTCCAGAAGAGCTTCACCCCTGGTATTAAAACCGGTGCTTCCCCATATTGTGTGGTGTGCATTAGTGTCGCAGCCTATTACTAGTGGTAATCTGTTTTCCTCCGCGTATGAGACCAAGCGCTCAAACCCTTGGGTTGGGACTTCGGCATCATGAGGAAGATACAAACTACCTACAATAATCTTAATTCTACTTCCACCTACCTTCAACTCGAGGAGCATCACGGTGACGTCTCTGGTCCCCAGGTGCGGCATTGGCGATGCGTTGAGGGCTTTCGACACTACGATGCAGTTCCTCGGTTTTCTTCCTCTCCAGCTCCGTGAAACGTCTCGAAGCTGGCCTCCTTCAGTCCTCTTATTTCTGACCTGTATAAATATGGTTCCTGTATTAGTATCAAATCTGCAAGGCGTTCCGTCAGGATTTGCAGCTGTTCTGCCGACGCATCCCGACTGTGCTGCAGATTGACTTGACTTATTCTGATTTGATCCATCGAGGACTTCAAAGATCAAGGAAGGCAACTTCTCCTTGGCCCGCCCGGAGGTGCCTGGCCTAGAGGATGCAGCAGCTGCACCCCAAACCATCACCCTTCGCACTGTTAAGTGTACAGCTTCAAGCCTGATTCCTGGCTATCTCCCAGCTTACCCTCAAGATGAGGTGCCATCCTCCAGGTCCGCCTCTCGTCTCCAGGTGCTCCCAGGTACCTACGCGCAAAGCGCGGTTCTGGAGAGTCACCATTCGACGAACCTCTTCCAGGTTCAGCTCCTGACTCCTTATCCAGAAGCCTATCACCTCTGGTCTTAGGGCCTTGGTTCCCCTCACCACCGTGAAGGAGACCTCTCCCCGCGCCGGCGGTGACCAGCTTCTGAGCAGCCATTCCGCCGACTGGTCGTCTTGGGCAGAGATTAGGAACCAGCCTGGTTCGACCAATCCTTAGTTCCGGTACCAGAGCTGCAGTGCCTGGTCCGTTCCCTCGGAACTTTCCATGGCACCAAGCACCTCCCACACCAGATCCTGCTGAACACTCCCAGCCTTCTCCTGGGTGATCTTCGTGTCGACCCTGTTCGACAGGACGACCACCTGCTTTTCCCTTTTTTCGGGCTTCATAACTCTGCTGTAGGAGTTCGGGGCCTGCAGTCGCTTGGGTTTTCCACCCTGAGGCCTTGAAGGCCGACCTTCGTCCAACCTCAAAACAGGAGAGATTTGTTGCCTACCCTCTTCGGTTCTCGCGGGTGGTTCTCCCTCGCTCCTTTTGGCCCCTCTCTCCGGCAGAGTCTTGCCGCTCGTCCCAAACCTCTTTTTGGCCGGCTTAGGGGTCGTTCGCTTTCCAAGGCGTATGAACCCCCCTGCCTCTTCCAGGGAGGCTGGCGCGGATGGAAGCCGAAGGGGCTGGCTTTACACCGCAAGTCTCCTCGCCTTCCTCGCACCTGGTCCTCTCTTACTGAGGTCTGCCTGCTCCCGGGAGGACCGTCCTTGGCCCTGGGCAAGACCCCCCTAGGGGAAACACCAGACCCTGGGCCTTGGTCGGCTTCGGTTGCAGTCGTTAGATCCGTTGCCAAATCCCTCTCCTGCTCCTCACCTCTCAGACGCGCGGCAGATCCCTGTTGTCTGAGTCTTCTCGTATTCCTCTTCTTTTCGCTTTTTCTATTTTTCCTTTTCTCAGAGTCATCGGTAGAGTGTCTAGACTCCCTCTCTCACCCTGAGGCGTTGGAAGGGTGGGAGCTGGTGTCCCTTCCTTCAGTTGATGGGGAACTAGGGCGTTCCCCGTGACGACTAGACACGTTGACGGTTCCATCCTTTTTTTCGTCGTCCATGGTGTCCATGTGTGCTTATTTTATGCGGGTCCAGGTGTCTATCTCCTGCCTCCCCCCTGTTCTTCGAAACAAGATTTGTTCCCTTCAGGCAGAGCGGCGACCGCGGTAGAAGCCTCCCGGTTCCTTCAGCAGGGCCTATCCCCAGGCGCCGCCTGGCACTGCTGCAGGAATCGGGATTATTCACCGAATGATGGGGCAGCCCCCTACGTGGGCTAGACAAGGGTGAGCCTCTGTACTGCGCGGCAGCCTAGGTGTGCCTAACCTAGTTTTATTCCTACTACCATTCCGCTTGTGCTCTCCAGGGTCCTATCCCGACGTCCTTGGGGAGTAACAGAGATTTCTTCCTTTCTCCCTATTTGTCAGTGTGGGTGTATTGTGTTGTGATGTACCCTCCTCCTTCCTTAATCGGGCTTGGGACCGGCTATGGCAGAGTTCTATTCTAGGATTCGGCTAGGAGAGTGGTTGTTTCAATTTTCGTCACAGTATTAGCTAGGAAAGTAGTTGTTCCAATATCTGCCATTGTATTAGCTAGGAAAGTAGAATGCCCGTCGTAGCATTATCCAGTGAAGAAGTTGTTTCAATATTTGTCATAGTCTTAACCAGGAGAGTAGTTGTATCAATTTCTGTCGTGGTATCAGCTAGGAAAGTAGTTGTTTTCTGTTAGATATTACAAAAAAGTAACTTCAATTTTATCGTAGGGTTTTTCCATTTCCAGAGGAGTCATGTATTGATTCAATTTTCAATTGAGAATGTTTCTCTTCAAAAAGTATTAATGTAGTATGAACTATGGAAATGTACTAATATTTTCGCTGTGATGAATGAAAACGTTTAGAGAGCCTATGTTTTATACATTTTCATAGCAAGATAACAATTTCAATAACTCGTAGTCATTGGTAAACAGATTTACAACCAGTTTTGGGAATAAGAATATAACGATGAAAGTGACAAACTGAATGTCACCTTAGCCTGCTGTTTGAGTTACTTTTCATGAGCATTTTGTTAATTAAGACTGAGATAATATGTCATTGAAACATAATGCAGGTACTCTACAGGAACAAACAAATTCATGTATATCTCTGTAGTAGTCACATATTTTTCCTGTTCAACACAGGATCAAAAAGTTATTATTCCTTGCGATTCAGCTGCTCAAGGGTAGGTACATAATTTTCGAACACAATGAATACTAACTCCATATCAATGCACTGAAACTTAAAAAATGATCGTTATTAGATCATCTTCTGAGACAAAATTCAATATTTGCATTATTTTCAAATACTCCGACCTAGTGGGTTACAGCTATTATCATTACTTGTAGTAAGACTGAATATCAATTCATGGTGGTATTCACTTCATGAAGTATAAATCTGAACGACAAAAATTCCTACGCTCAACTGCAGTGACTCTGGTTTCACAATGATGCATGGATGTTGCCAATGCAATGACACTTGGTCAGAGCAAGGAATTTGTTCAGAACAAATCATACTAATATTGGAAATCAGCAAATGAAAAATGCATGTCCCAAGTTGGGTGAACCAACGCAAAGGTCTGATTCACGTCCGAGTTTTGTTATCGAACTAGACCACTTGACACCTGAACATTTTTTCAGCTCAAATTTCTTTTTACACCAGGTTTTTTCAAATCTTTTACTTGACAATGACTTTCCGGTAGAGATTTTTTTTTCAATTGACAGAGATCGTGTTTTTCATAGTTAGGCAAAATTCACTTGTACATTTCTACATCTCATATTTTCAACAATTAAGCCTCTGTATCCGTCTACATTTCTCACATCCTTTTATTTTGCCAATCACATATTTTGACTTTTTTTCAATTCCATCTCCACCCTGTATAAACATAATTCTTCTATCATGTAAGACATCCAACACGTACCTGCTTCTTTTTTCACAATGTCCTATTCACCCAGTATATGTATCAATAGTGATTTATATCATCATTGAGTCTTGATATATTTTTCTTCCAATTTACTGTACATTATCAATTCATTTGAGTCCAGTTCACCCGTTCACATCGTACCTACATTCCTTTTTTAATCATCTTTGACTCTAGTCATGTAGATATTCAAGTATTTTGTTCGCATTATTGCTGCATTTTCAATGCAATCAATTCTCTGACATTATTTTCTACGAAAAATTTGAAGAATAATCTTTCTCATTTTTTCCAATTCGCTGTAGATTCTTAATTGATTCGATTCCAGTTCACCACGTATATATTTTCGTATAGGTAGTCGTGTAATTTCAATCTTCTTTGGCCCTAGTGAGATATTTCATTTCTCTGTTCGAAAGCATGCAACATTTTCAATTTGAATGATTTTCTGTTCCACCTGTATTTTTTATATTCTCTTAATTCCAATCACAATTATTCTCTACGAAATATTTGAAGAATCAACTTTTGGGTAGGACCTACCTACGTACAGTTTTTCTAAACTCATATGCATGTCAGGTAGGTAGGTACTACCTAGAAGTTTATTCTTCAAATATTTCGTAGAAAATAATTGTGATTGGAATTGAGAGAATATAAAAATACAGGTGGAACAGAAAATCATTCAAATTGAAAATGCCGCATGCTTTCGAACAGGGTCAAAGAAGATAGAAATTATACGACCACCTATACCATTGATACTACATTCATACTATTATACCAGCTCTCTGAAGTGTATTGATTAAAGCAGTAGTCTCGTTATCTTGACACGTAATTCCTGCATTATTGGACGTCATCAGCAGCTTGAGACGACTGCACAATGTATTGAGATTATTCCAATGAATAAATTCGATAGGCTGAGTGTTGTTGGTATGTATATTGGTGAGATCTTTATCAACATCGATGTCTTCTTCGCTACCAGAATCACTATCGAACATTTCAAGGTGTCCTAATCGTTTCTTGTTGATATTTTCAAACATTTCATGTTGCTTATTGTCACAATGCGGAATATTATCTTCTCGTTTGTAACATTTATTTATTGAATGTACATCTTTGCGAACGGTTGCTCAGTTTTTTTTAGAAGCATGAAGTCGTGGGTTGATATATGATAGAGATACCCATAACTTTGGGCACCGATCAGTTTTATTTTATAAGAGAGAGATAGTTTATCAACTGATAACTTCAACTATGAAAATGAGTTCTTAAAATAATGAAAGAAATAAAACAAGAAATTTCCGGACAAACAAACTTGACATATATTGAGAGAAATGAATCAGAAATGTTCAATTATATGAAATCAGAAATGTTCAATTATATATGAAATCAAAAATGTTCAATTATACGAAATCAGAAATGTTCGATTATACGAAATCGAAACAAATGTCGCGTTTCCGCAAATTATAATGCTTAGCATTCCTTTCATGGGATTTACTGAGTCTACTTTGAATATGTTCGTATATATCTGAAAGATTTTTCAAATCACCTAGATACTGGGTTCTGTCGCCAGTACATAAAAAAATATCCTCAGTTGAAAGAACTTGACCATGATAAGATCCAGTAATGGGAACATTGCGACCGAAAACTAAAAATTACGATGAATAACCAGTTACTTCGTGAACTGATGAATTGATTGCAAATCTTATCTCATTGAGATGTTTATCCCAATCCTTATGATCTTGGATATAACAGCGAATAGCGGTTCCTACAGTTTTATTCGTTCGTTCAACGAAATTAATATGGGGGTGATACCTAGCATTCAACCAAATTTTTTGGATGTTATATTAACTAACTAATTTCTTGAATGTTTTTCCCACAAATTGAGAACCATTATCACAAACTATTATTTGCGGAACACCGAAAGTAAGGAAGACATCATTTTCCATGAATTTAATTATATTCGTGGCATCCGGTCTACGAATTGGACACACAGGTGTATACTTTGTAAACCACTCGCCAACAACTAATAAGTGGGTGAATCCCTTAGAACTCCTAGGTTGAGGTCTACTGCAATAATTTGAAAAGGGAAGTTCACTGTCTCATTAGAACCCATCAAACCTATTCTTCCTGCGCATGACATTTTTAGCGATGCACAAACTTCACAACTTTTAACATATTTGAGATCGTCTTGCCTCATTTTCTTTTCCTTAACACCTTGACTGCCGAAAAATTCATACTGACTTTCCCATGGTGCCACAGAGAAGGGGTACTGTGTAACAATGATATATGAGATAAGCCTACCATTCAGTTATCGCTTCACATAGAGACTTCAAATTTGAAATAGAGGTATAGGATTGAAATATAAGGAATTTTATTGGAACATTCCTGACATAATCCTACAGGATGAGTCAGAAGTGCTGACAACTTTTTTATAGAAAATTGCATCTTGTCCATTTTCATCAGCTCAACAATTTTCTCAAAATGCTCATTACAAAAATGTATGGTTTGTTGGTATTTATCTATTAGATGGAGCTGAAATCAAAAAAGTTTAATATTCGAATCGAACAATTCGAATGTAGTGGGTAGGGTGTAGGGATGTATTCATGCAAATATTTCTGTCTTTTCAGTCGAAAATGATAATAATAATAATAATAATCACAAAATAATAAGTATTTATTGCTAAATACAAAAATAAATAGTTCACAAAAAGAATAAAATTCGAAACGTAAATGAATTATTAACCGATAAGTGATTCAGAACTGACTTCTAATGATAAAATAATGAATTCTGGTGAATTTCACGGACGAATAGACCAAACCACCTTCAACATATTGATCAGAAGTTTGATTTTATGGAGGACATTCGGCTCCTGAAATGAATTTTGTCAGTTTGTAACCTTCCAAAGTCTGAAAATGAATTAGTGAGTTCAAGATAATCCATAAAAGTGTAGAAGGACAAATGAGTAAATTGTATATTGTTCAACAGGAAGATATCCTACTCTGAAGTAAACTCAATAAACTGAGAGTTTATAAAATATATTATCCAAATTGGCTTTTTACAGTGTCTCTTCATGTAGCGGTAGTGATCAAGTCAGCAATTGATTTTTAGTAGAATGTTGCTATTTTCTCAGAAAGAAAATTCACTGATTTGCAGCTCATTCATAACATTGTTGAAATATGTAACTGTCATTCATATCACGAAGACGTAATGATTTTACATAATATGAATATTTCTGGGTAGACTTAGTTCATTTATCAACTGAAAGAAAGAAGTTCTGGTATTTCCAATAAATATCTGAAAAAATTCAATGAAGGTTGAAAAAATCTGAAAAAATTCTTGGGCTTCGACATCTGAATAATACAAAAGAGATACAAAATGATGATGAATGATGAACCAGAAAATTAAGAAGATATGTTCAATTTTTAAAATGAAATAACGGACGAATCTGCAGCCATGCTGATAATGAAAATAATGAAATTTTGCAGTTTAAAAACGAAAGATCTCAATAGTTGAATTCTGTTTGGTTAGTGTAAAGAAATACCTTTATGATTTTAACTCTGTTTCAATCAAATTTGGTTGAATAATAATAGTACTTCTACTCAGTTAAGGCTTTATGAATGGAACAAGAACACCCTATCAGTAATGAAAGATCTTCGAATGGAGTCCATCGTCTGCTCTAACAGAAAATGCCGTAAGAGTCAAAAAACATTATGGTCCAATTTTTCAGTAAAATGGATTATATATTTTTCTGAAAAATTCATTTAATTTTGAACATAATCCATAGTATTAAACTGTAGGACTACCTCACAACCCTTACATTTTCAGTCTTGTCCTAGTCTGCTTTCAGTGTGGTAAAATTTTCTTACATGTTTTGAGATGAATCACCTTTTCATCTCTACTATTAATTGTGTCGTGAAGTTCACAATCATTTATACAGTGTTCGACAGAACCCTTCCCCTTTTGTAATATTTGAACCAGAAAGAGAATTGAATCAAAATGGAGTTGAAATGGGAATGGATTTTAACAATAACTTGAAATTTCAAAAGTGGACAAATTTTCCTGCAACATAACCAACTTCCAATTTAAGCTTTCTAAGTCGTTAATGTTCCACTTGGTGCATATAAAAGATCGATACCATTCTCTTTTCAACCATTTTCACAAACAATTCATGTGTTGAGTCATCACGTACAAAAAAATAACGAGTTCAATATGACCTATATCCTGTATCACCCAGTACAATGACTGAGTTTTAAGAAATACCCATTTGAGATTAAATGTTTTCATATCGATTACCGCGATCTCTTTGTAGAAAAAGGGTTTGAAGCATCCGTAGTAGAGGTGTAAAATCGGCGGTCATTATGACCGCTATGGCACCACGGGAAAGTATCGTAGCGGTCATAATGACCGCTATAGCTTCAATGTGTTAATACGAGAAAGCGTTTTAAAGAAACCAAAATGTCCTGACAAGGGTATATCATGACATTGCCTCAAAATATGTTGTTTTTGAGATTTGGCTACTAAAAGTTTCCACTCGGATAAAATTGACTGAATAGGACTACATGACGGACAATATTTACATTCTTCACCATCAATATTCTGGGTTAAAACGCCTCTCAAACCTGTATTAGATGCATCTGATTGAATAATGAAGGGCCTGTTAAAATCTGGGCTCCGAAGAATAGGAGTGGAAACCAAAGTTTCTTTAAGTTTCAAAAAGGAATTTTCAGCACCTTCAGTCAAGATTATAGATTGTCCTTCCTTCCGCCCTTCATTTAATGGTGAGACTAGGTTGAAAAGTGATCAATTAATTTTCGATACCACGAAGTAATGCCGACGAATCGCTTGACTTCTGTGGTGTTCGTAGGTCTTGGGTAATTTACCATGCATGATATTTTTTCAGGATTAGTTTTGAGACCTTTCGAGTCCACTACAAAACCTAAGTATTTTAAAGAAGATTAAAAAAACTCGCATTTATTCAAATTAACTGTTAATTGAATGAGGAGGAAATTACAATTACATCGTCAAGATAAGAAAAAACGTGGTTCCAATTCTGGACCAAAAACTGTATCCATCAGTCTCTGTTGGCACTTAGCACTATTTCTGAGCCCAAAAGTGACCGGAAAAAGTGAAAAATTCCTCTTTCAGGCACTGAAAATGCTGTTTTCAATTTACTAATTTCATGAAGCAGAATTTGCCAGAAAGCTTTTCGGAGATCGATCCTAGAGATGGAACGAGCATACTTCAAATTCTATCGACACGAGGAAGTGGATAGGCGTCATGTTTTGTGACCAAGTTCAGACGCCTTTCATCAAAATAGAATCGGTATTCTCCTGACTCCTTTTTAACTAAAAGGACAGGAGACCTCCAGGCGGAACGTGAAGGTTTAACTGTTCCTGAAGAAAGCATCCCATCAAGTTCTCAATTTAATTTACTCATCATATGAGGAGGAAGAGGATATTGGATATTCAATTAAACTAAAGTTCTATAAGCTGAACACAAAATTCAAATACCAGAAATAAATCGCATGAAATCGACGCTGACATGTGTATCCCTCTGTATATACCTATATTTAGTCTGTTTCGTGCAAATTATTCGAAATTATTCAGATCTCTATCATCATACACAAAATAAAGAGGAACTCTCACAAAAACACTAATACCTGATGAAAAATTCTACTGTATAACTTTTTCACCATCGGTTAACAGAACGACGTGAAATAATTTTCGCTGATTTATCAAGATGTGTCACAGAAATTTATTGCTTGAGTAAAAAGTATGGAATGGATATTTCTAATAAAATTATTTTGATTTTTAGAAATATTTGAAATTCAGGCGCCATTTGTGTAACACTCATTTAATAAATGTACATCTTTTCAAACGGTTGCTCAATTTTTTTTTAGAAGCTCGAAGTCGTGGTTTGATTTATAATATAGATACCCATACCTTCGGGCACCAATCAGTTTTATTTTATAAGAGAGAGATAGTTTATCAACTGATTACTTCAACTATGAAAATGAGTTCTTAATGTAATGAAAGAAATAGAACAAGAAATTTTCGGACACACAAACTTGACATATATTGAGAAAAATGAATCAGAAATGTTCAATTATATATGAAATCAAAAATGTTCAATTATACGAAATCAGAAATGTTCGATAATACGAAATCAGAAATGTTCAATTATAAGAAATCAGAAATGTTCAATTATATGAACAGTAAAAAATGACCAGAAATTGTATACGTATACTGTTGCCTAACAGTTATAATAATTGTTAATTAAAATATATAATCAAAATATGTTCCTTATATCTTATCTGTTTTTCTTCGGAGAAAGTTTGCGAAATTCCATCCAGGTCTGTTGGTGAGAACCTATCAGCCAAAAGTATAGGTTTCCAAATCTTATCTTGGGGTACTTTAATCAACGTCGTTTTTATCGATAGTAAGATTTGTATAGTCCATCCGTTACATATACACCCTTGTCGCTATTCGTACATGATACCTTCAGTTCGTGAGAACAAATTAAAACCAAGCAATGTTTTAAAACGAGATTGAAAGGCCTGAAAATAGAATAAAATTTAGTTTCGCAAACTAGCTCACTAAAATGAAATTTCTGTTCTCTCACCGTCGGTGGAAGGTGGCCTGAAAGTGAGAAGTGTTTCAAAAATGCTTTCTGAGATAATTCACTCAACAAGATTTGTAATTTGTGATTATTTACAGATCCATCCAAGATGAAGTCACCACAAAAACTTATTATTTCTTGTGTGATCTCAAAAACGTAATACAGTAATCGACACTTCGATTGTTCGAGCAGAAATGACCTTCCAGCCAATATCTTTTTGTACCTTAGCACCAGTGGCAGCACCTTACGGGGCAGTAGGAAATTCGAATATTAAAAACAGCATTTTCCAAAATTTCATTTCAGGACAAATTAATAGTTACAGAAACGTGAATTGGCATCAATAAGAATGCATGTATTGATAAATCGAGTTGAATAGAAACAAAACTATTCCAATGGAATTCATTTAACTTCCGAACATTTTTGTGGCCTCTGCTAATGAGAAAATAAAACGGAATATCATTTCTTCCACGGTGCCTGATTAGTTTTACTTCGAAATCCCTCATTCGTATCTTGAAATATTTATACCGAGTGAAATGAGTTGAATATTTTGTTGAGAAAAAGATAAGTAATAATTTGAAATTTACTTCGTAGCAGTTCAAACGCTACACATTTGGTCCAATTCTGTTCAACCACATCATTTTTATGTTTTAAAAATAGCTGGTTACAGGTATATGGAGGCTTCTTAACCTTTGATTCATTTTTTGTAATTAGTGGTCCAATGATATTGTTGTATTTGTTCTTGTTGGCTTGATGTCTTTAGCGCCTTTTTGAATCAAGATGAGCTCCTGCCATCCCCAAAATTTGCTTGTATACTTGATGATCCATAGGAGTACAGTTTTTGAATTCTCAGAAAATAATAGTTCGTATAAACCCGAGGTACTATTAATAGTCTTGTCCTCCAAAATAATGTCTTTATTGTCAAACGTAGGTTATTTATCACCCAACATCCAATTATTGTTTTTACTTATGGGCCCATAACAATTGTCTTATTCATTACATATCTCCCAATAATTTTCTGGAAATGTATTCTGCTGTTCAGATATCCCTATGCTACGTATGGTTGTTTTCAGTTGGTTGTTTCGTAGGTTCTATTGTTCTAGAGGGTTAGGGTGTAGATGTATCAAATTGTTCTGTTTCATTGGATGTTCTTCCTCAACATGAAGAGGTGTTTCTCTTTTTATTATGTTCTAAATGTTTTGGATAGTTGCAACAAGTTGCTAATCCATTTTGAGTTCGTCGTGTACACTTCATTTATATACTATGACAATCTCTAGTATTCTAACAAAAACTGTCTTTATCAGTGGATACATGTTGAATTGTTCTGATGTCAGCTGGTACTATCTAAAGTTACCTGTCGTGGCCTGCTGTAGCTCTCTGAAGTTATTTGTATCCATCTGAGGTGTGACGTACTGTAATCAATTTTGGAAAGTAGAGTCTTACTTCCCTACAGAAGTAGAGGCTTACTGCCCTACAATGTGAAATAAAAGTGTGGCCTTGTAGAAAAATTTACGACCTCAAGAGATTTTTCTACTTTCAGCTGTATTTATCTCGGTCGTCATAGTCAAAAAATCACTGGACGTGAATATTACAAAAAAACTACATTCGGACGGGAAGTTGATTGACTCAGAGCTGTCTTTATTGGCCTACCCTTGCAATGTCTGAATCAAAACATGATACTGCTAGTCGGTTGCAGTGAGCACTTGCATTTGCGTCCTCTGCATTGAGGAACTTTGCACAAGTATCTGTTAGATTCATTCAATTACCCTTCGTGGTCTTTGCTAGGGGAGTAGTTCTTCTCTAACAAGTACTCGTCATAATGAGCCTACAACATAGGTTTATATGGGAGTGAGGGTGAAAACATCGGTCGCAACGACTTTCGTCATTAACATTGGCTATTTTGTAGTACCGCACTTACTGCATTGATAATATTATATTGATGATATTTGACATTAACCAAAATATTTGAAGAGAAGAATGATAATGAAAATGTTCGTCGAGTTCCTGTTTGAAGAGTAAAATTTGTATGTATGCATTTTGCGTTCATTTATGTGTCTTATATGAACTACTTTATAAATTGCATAGTGAGGACCTGAAGTTTCAACCATTCCATAAACTTTGTGAAACACCACAAGCAATTGTCGACCTATTTCTGTCACGTAATTAATATCATAGATGAAGCTCAAAATTTTGTAAATCATTCCACTGTAAGTAGTTACATTGGGAACTGTTCTATGAGTAGAGTCTTCGTAACCTCTTCTGGTTTACCTAGTAATTTATCATTTTATCACAGTAAGAGAATGGTTGTAGAATCAGATATGTTGCTGTATATTCTCAATATGTTCGTTCACAAATAAATTCAAATTTCTGCAACAAAATGTTGTTCTATTTTTTATTCTTTTTCGAAAATTGTCCTTTTGAATAATAAATTCTTCTCAGAATTAAATAAAAAACACTTGTTTTTTGATATCCACAATATATTACTAGATGTAATATGTGACGCGTTTCGCTGTTAATACAGCTTTCTCAAACATAAAATGAAATTCAGTAAATGTACAACCATATTTATAGTAATTTGAAGTGAGGTAAACAATAGAAGAACGGTACAATGATACACATAATGATAGACAGGTAGCTTGCTACGTGTTTATCGAGGATCCCGTCAGGGTCAACACAGAGATGCATTTAATTATTAAAGAGATTAAGAAGTGGTGAATAATTTAAATCTAACTGGTCATTGAGTAAATTATTGGAATTTTTTCTTTTGTTGATCTCTAATGCTTCTAAGAAGTTAAGTTTTAGACCTTTTCTTTCTGAATGCAAAATTTCACAATTTATATCAAAAGTATGATTTTCATCTATAAGGTGATTTGAATAATTTGAATTCCTCTTGTGACAAACTGATCAATTGTTTTGTAATGTATAATAACATTTTTCGAGAAAGGGTCAGTAAGTAATCCCGGATATAAAATTTGTATTCCAGACAAGGATGATCTGTTGTAGGTCCAACAAGTAATGATTTTGTTCATTTTGGACCAGAAAAAGTATTTTGAGATCTTCGAGATTTTTTTACGAAAATACATCGGGTGATTTGCAGCATCGTATCAGGTTATTGCCGCGTTGTGCTGCGTGGTAACTCATGGTAAAAATAAAACAGTCTGTGCAGATCTGACGGGGCCGTTACCCAAGTCAAGGGGATGAGTATTTGTTAGTTTTGGTAGATGCATTCAGTGAGTTCGCACTTAGACGCGCTAATACGAAGGCTGTAGTTCGTTGTTTGAATCATTATATCGAAAAAATAGGAAGCCTGCTACCATATTGTCTGACAACGACAGTCAGTACACGAGCGATTTGTGGGTAAAATTCGAAGTGTCACGCATCAAATCAAATCAAAATATACTTTATTGTACGAAGAATAGGTTCTTGTTGACAAAGCATTTGTAAATATAAATATAAAGAAGTATAAAATTAAAGAAAATATAGAAGTGGTGTGCCTGAATATGTGTTGATAAATACACTAATCGTAAAAAAAAGAAGAAAAGATAACAGGTTCATCACAGAAACTAGTACATCATAAAACAACTAGACATCAAAACATCTCTAGATTAGGTCATATCGCACATGTACATCAAAAGTAACACATTGATGCTGCCATTGCTGAAGCAAATCTCACACGCTTGATATCCTATGTTCAGCGACTTCGGGGCTCCAACCTCATACTTTCACTCGACCTGCACGCTACTAACCTAACCGGCCTTAATTTCTGAGTCCGAAAAATACTGAATATCAAAATGAAAAAAAGATGCGCTGCTGTGGCTTTGAACGACGTACCTTTGGCTTCGTAAGCCGCAATCCTATCGACACGTATTTGTATATTAACATGAAATGATTTTTCATGAAAGAGAATGTGAAAGATCTCACGAACTGCGGACTGCAGCTGAGTCGTTCGAAGCGAACAAAAAGTCTTATGCAGTACTTATCTCTAGCGAAAGATCATACTTGAGTGGATAATACGATTAGAATGTTCGACGTTGCAATATTCACAGTTATTTACAGCACAAGGGGCCTTATTTCTCAACGTGCGATTCATTTAGTCGACTGTCTCGGAAGTACCCATAGCCTTTACATTCAAACGTACCAGGCATTGAGTCAACTGTCGGAAGTACCGTAGCCCTAACATTTCAACGTGCGATGCATTTCACTATTATAAGCGGCTTAGTCCTATCATTTGAAAGTGCGATACTATGCATTCAATAAACTATTATGAGAGACGTAGTCCTTTCATTTCAAAGTGCGATTCATTCATTCAAATATTATAGGAGACATAGTCTTTTGATTTCAACGTGCGATACCCTACATTCAATCATAAGCCTACCATTTCAAGGTGCGATGCCCTATATTCTATCGGAAGTGATGTTCACCCTCATGTTTGAGTGAGATACCATCCATATAACCAACTATCCTAGGAGATGATACAATCTCAAATTCAGCTGTTTGAAGCACAAGTGATGAGGGGCCTCAGCGTTCAACAAGCGATGCCAGACGCTTTGTTTATTGATATCATACACTCAATCCTAATAGACGTGAACCTGACACTTTGAAGTTCGATGCATTCAGTAAATGTTTACGATACTATATAATTATCATGAATGAGTTTTGTCGTGAGTGTTGCCCTAAAGGCAAATCAACGAATCGCGTCAACCATCATTATTCTGAAGACACCGCAGCGAAGTCAGCCAGCTACACCGGAGAAGATAAGTGACGTAGACCTTAGATTTCAACGTGCGATACCAAGCGCTCTGTCATTAGAGATGTAGGCCTGACATTTTGAAGTGCATCCAGACAACTAAGAGAAGTAACATTTACATTTTGACGTCCGATGCCATACATTCAGTCATGAGAGGCGTAGGCTTAACAGTTCGATGTCAGGCACTTATACATAGAATCTCAGAAGTCAACTTCGTTTTCAAACAAACCATGAGGTTTGTTGAGAGGCACAAGTATTTATTGTTTTCAATATCTGTCATGGTATAAGCTGTATATATATTCCAATATCACCCTTGGCTAGGAGAGTGGTTGTTTCAATATTCGTCACAGTATTAGCTAGGAAAGTGTTCGTTCCAATATCTGCCATAGTATTAGCTAGGAAAGTAGAATGCCCGTCTCAGTATTATCCAATTAAAAAGTTTTTTCAATATTTGTCATAGTTAACCTGTGGTAGAAGTCCATTATATCTCAAAGTGGAGTGGTATGGATATACAAATCAGTAAAACGCAAAGTCGTCTCCACAATTTAAATTGTGGAGACGACTTTGCGTTTTACTGATTTGTATATTTGTCATAGTCCTAACCAGGAGAGTAGTTGTATCAATTTCTGTAGTAGTATCAGCTAGGAAAGTAGTCGTTTCAATATCTGTTGTGGTATCAGTCAGGGAAGTAGTTTTCACAACATCTTTCGTAGTATTAGGCAGTGAAGTAGTTGTTCCAATATCCGTCGTGGCATTAGCTAGGAGAGTAGTTTTCACAATACCCATCATGGTATTAGCCAGATGAGTAGTTGTTTCAATATCCGTCATAGTATTAGCTGCTATTATTGATATGATGGAGTATCAGTTTCCATCCATCGTGAATACAAAGTACTAATCTGAAAATCATTGAAAATAAGATATCAGAAATTTTTAAATTATAAATAAATTCCAGATATAGTAGGTAACTATTTTATAGAACATATCTGAAAAAATTGTATTACTGAGCTATGGCTCCCATCACTGTACCACCTTCACTTATGAGTATCAATACCAAAATACTTACCAGTAATGTTTCTCATTATTATACTATTCTCAGGAGTTTACTTATCCACCGTACAAGTCTTAATGAACCAATGAACATGAAAACCGCGTAGTAACGAAACAGGTCAATCACCACGACTCATAAGAAGGCATTACAGACAAAATTCGAAAAAGGTCTACTACTACTGCGATTCCTGGGATACTGCAGAAAAACATACTACACGTGGACGTGGTAAACATATGTTTGTGTGGAAAACTGTATTATTTTCATATAAGAATTGTTTACGATACTATATCATTATTATGAATGAGTTTTGTCGTGAGTGTTGCCCTAAAGACAAATCAACGAATCGCGTCAACCATTATGATTCTGAAGACACTGCAGCAGAGTCAGTCAGCTACACCAATGAAATGGTCTGCTTTGAACTGGTAATATTCAGGCTCATGCCATTATTACCCAAGTACTCATGTGTTAATTAAATCATAAGACGGATCGATACGATAGGATAAGCTACTAACACAATATGTAGAACATTTACCGTTGTAGTAGAGGACATAAGGCGATACTATCAGGGCAGTACATATATTCTCCAATATCTCAATAGCATTCATTCTTCCTTAGCGGCCAGATCATCTGGGAAGCAACCACCTTTCTTCATACCAACATTCAAAGATCCCAATTTCTCTAGATATTTTCAAGTGGCAAGATCCTCAGATGCAGCAAAGCTGTGCTACACCGAAGGAAAAATTCGAAGAGATCTACTACTGCAATGCTTTAGACACTACAACAAAAACTTGTTAATAACTGCGACCTCAGAGATGCTGCAATCAAAATTCCACAAGTTATTTCTACCGGTGTCGTCATACATACCACAGCATGCCATATGATAATAATAATGATAATCGTCCTTATTGTTCGACAGTTTCAGTTCTTACATAGTTTTGTTCCATTAAGAACCTAGAATATCTGATATATACTCATATATTTCCAAAAAGGTTCATCTAAAAACCAGTACAACACATAGCAAGACCCTACGCTTCAGAGGCGAACACTCTACCAGCACGACAACCACGGCCCATATCCACATGTCTCCGCAGATAACCTCAGATCTCCACAGAAAGCCACTGCCAACCACAGAAAAACACAGCTACAGGTAGCCACAGATAGCCACATATAGCCACAGGTAGCCACAGATTGCCACAGGTAGCCACAGATAGTCACAGCTAGCCACTGCTAACTATATCAGAAAGCCATAAACAGCAATAGACACAATTAAGATCTGCATAGTACAGTCACAAAAATAAATAACCAATATGTTGTAGTAAATCAAAATTATCGAAACAAACTAACATGAGGAAAGAAAAATATTTCTTCATATCTGTACCTCAGAGGTAAACTGCACCATGTCATCTTTTGATGAAAAAAGAGTTAAGTACATAGTGCTATTATCCCGGGTGAGCTCGACAGAGTGGTATACTACACTATATAATATCTCCACCAGAAACAGGAATCACTTCCTAAAATATCACAATATGTTAGAAAGGACTCAGAAGTAAATGGCACTAAGAGACATGATGTTTATTATTTCTGAAGTACATTTGAGGTATACCACACCATGTCACCATGATGTGGTATACCTCTTCGGCCACTTTGGGAAAACGAGCGAACAAAACCGACATGGTGTCTTGCGATCTAACCACTAACCACTATAATATCAGTATCTGTCCTCCTTTCACGCATAGAGGTTGGCAGGTGTAGAAAATATACCATATCGTAAGTGATTTTGGTGAATTTATATACGTAGCAATCTTCGGATAGTAATAAGTTGAGTGCTTAGTTGTCATAATAGATATGGAGTCTCGCGGAAAAAAAACTACAGTTGCTGAAGAGGCAAGAGGAAGCAGAAAGAAATAAAGAAAACAATGTTGAACAACAAGGTGAGTGAAACTTGTTTATATTTCAAAAGATCACAAGCAGGATTTATAGATTGAGTTGTAGCCGCGGTCGTTGCAGTTGACGTTGCCGTACAAAAATAAATGTGACGTTGCTTATGTAAACGTGTATAGATCCGCTGCCGTTGCAGTTGCTGTTGTCGCTGCCGCCGGTAACAAACTTTCATTATCTTGGACGACAGCGACATCGGAAAATGGCATGAAACTCAAAATTTCCGTGTCAAAAATGAACGAAAGGTCATTTAATTTAGGTTATATTGTATTTGTTTATAAATAAGTCTTCTCTGACTTCTTTTCTTTTTTATGGCTTTTATAATAATTATTGCTGCATATTATATTAGGCAGGACTGAAAATATTTATGTGGTAAAATAAAGAATCAACTAGCTGAAAATAGTTAGATGAAGGCATCAAACAATGAAAGCAAATTGTACTAGTTTTCAAAAATAAGAGAAGAATTTATCGTGATTGATTTGGCCGATACTTGATGGATATCCATAATTACTCAGAATTAAATAAAAAACACTTGTTTTTTGATATCCACAATATATTACTAGATGTAATATGTGACGCGTTTTGCTGTTAGTACAGCTTTCTCAAACATAAAATGGAATTCAGTGAATGTACAACCATATTTATAGTAATTTGAAGTAAGGTAAACAATAGAAGAACGGTACAATGATACACATAATGATAGACAGGTAGCTTGCTACCTGTTTATCGAGGATCCCTTCAGGGTCAACACAGAAATGCATTTAATTATTAAAGAGATTAAGAAGTGGTGAATAATTTAAATCTAACTGGTCATTGAGTAAATTATTGGAATTTTTTCTTTTGTTGATCTCTAATGCTTCTAAGAAGTTGAGTTTTAGACCTTTTCTTTTTGAATGCAAAATTTCAAAATTTAGATCAAAAGTATGATTTTCATCTATAAGGTGATTTGAATAATTTGAATTCCTCTTGTGGTTATCAGAGCATCTTTTATGTTCAAGTATGCGGGTTTTAAAATTTCGAAAGGTTCTACCGACATATATTTTAGGACAATCTCCACATTTTAATTTGTAAACCCCTGATTTTTGTGATTTTTCGGTTTTAGTTTCATTGTTTTTGATGAATTTGCTCAAATTATTGATCGTTTTATGAAACGAATTTGCTCAAATTATTGTTCGTTTTATAAAAAAAACAATAATTTGAGCAAATTCATCAAAAACAATAAAACTAAAACCAAAAAATCACAAAAATCAGGGGTTTACAAATGTCGGTAGAACCTTTCGAAATTTTAAAACCCGCATACTTGAACATAAAAGATGCTTTGATAACCACAAGAGGAATTCAAATTATTCAAATCACCTTATAGATGAAAATCATACTTTTGATCTAAATTTTGAAATTTTGCATTCAGAAAGAAAAGGTCTAAAACTTAACTTCTTAGAAGCATTAGAGATCAACAAAAGAAAAAATTCCAATAATTTACTCAATGACCAGTTAGATTTAAATTATTCACCACTTCTTAATCTCTTTAATAATTAAATGCATCTCTGTGTTGACCCTGAAGGGATCCTCGATAAACAGGTAGCAAGCTACCTGTCTATCATTATGTATATCATTGTACCGTTCTTCTATTGTTTACCTTACTTCAAATTACTATAAATATGGTTGTACATTTACTGAATTCCATTTTATGTTAGAGAAAGCTGTATTAACAGCGAAACGCGTCACATATTACATCTAGTAATATATTGTGGATATCAAAATACAATTGTTCTTTATTTAATTCTGAGTAATTATGGATATCCATCAAGTATCGGCCAAATCAATCAAGATAAATTCTTCTCTTATTTTCGAAAACTAGTACAATTTGCTTTCATTGTTTGATGCCTTCATCCAACTATTTTCAGCTAGTTGATTCTTTATTTTACCACATAAGAAGAAATGTTTTTCTTTCCTCATGTTAGTTTGTTTCGATAATTTTGATTTACTACAACATATTGGTTATCTATTTTTGTGACTGTACTATGCAGATCTTAATTGTTTATGGCTTTCTGATATAGTAAGCAGTGGCTAGCTGTGGGTATCTGAGAATATCTATGACTATCTGTGGCTACCTGTGGCTATCTGTGGCTACCTGTGGCTATGTTTTTCTGTGGTTGGCAGTGGCTATCTGTGGAGATCTGAGGTTATCTGCGGGGACATGTGGATATGGGCCGTGGTTGTCGTGCTGGTAGAGCGTTTGCCTCTGAAGCGTAGGGTCTTGCTATGTGTTGTACTGGTTTTTAGAAGAACCTTCTTGGAAATATATGAGTATATATCAGATATTCTAAGTTCTTAATGGAACAAAACTATGTAAGAACTGAAACTGTCGAACAATAAGGACGATTATCATTATTATCATATGGCATGCTGTGGTATGTATGACGACACCAGTAGAAATAACTTGTGGAATTTTGATTGCAGCATCTCTGAGGTCGCAATTATTAACAAGTTTTTGTTGTAGTGTCTAAAGCATTGCAATAGTAGATCTCTTCGAATTTTGCCTTCGGTGTAGCACAGCTTTGCTGCATCTGAGGATCTTGCCACTTGAAAATATCTAGAGAAATTGGGATCTTTGAATGTTGGTATGAAGAAAGGTGGTTGCTTCCCAGATGATCTGGTCGCTAAGGAAGAATGAATACTATTGAGATATTGGAGAATATATGTACTGCCCTGATAGTATCGCCTTATGTCCTCTACTAAAACGGTAAATGTTCTACATATTGTGTTAGTAGCTCATCCTATCGTATCGATCCGTCTTATGATTTAATTAACACATGAGTACTTGGGTAATAATGGCATGAGCCTGAATATTACCAGTTCAAAGCAGACCATTTCATTGGTGTAGCTGACTGACTCTGCTGCAGTGTCTTCAGAATGGTTGACGCGATTCGTTGATTTGTCTTTAGGGCAACACCCACGACAAAACTCATTCATAATAATTATATAGTATCGTAAACAATTCTTATATGAAAATAATACAGTTTTTCACACGTCCACGTGTAGTATGTTTTCTGCAGTATCCCAGGAATCGCAGTAGTAGTAGACCTTTTTCGAATTTTGTCTGTAATGCCTTCTTATGAGTCGTGGTGATTGACCTGTTACGTTACTACGCGGTTTTCATGTTCATTGGTTCATTAAGACTTGTACGGTGGATAAGTAAACTCCTGAGAATAGTATAATAATGAGAAACATTACTGGTAACTATTTTGGTATTGATACTCATAAGTGGAGGTGGTACAGTGATGGGAGCTATAGCTCAGTAATACAATTTTTTCAGATATGTTCAATAAAATAGTTACCTACTATATCTGGAATTTATTTATAATTTAAAAATTTCTGATGGCATATATTCAATGATTTTCAGATTAGTTCTTTGTATTCACGATGGATGGAAACTGATACTCCATCATATTAATAATAGCAGCTAATACTATGACGGATATTGGAACAACTACTCATCTGGCTAATACCATGATGGGTATTGTGAAAACTACTCTCCTAGCAGATGCCACGACGGATATTGGAACAACTACTTCACTGCCTAATACTACGAAGGATGTTGTGAAAAGTACTTCCCTGACTGATACCACGACAGATATTGAAACGACTACTTTCCCAGCTGATACTACGACAGAAATTGATACAACTACTCTCCTGGTTAGGACTATGACAAATAATGAAGCAACTTCTTCATTGGATAATACTAAGACGGGCATTCTACTTTCCTAGCTAATACTTTGGCAGATATTGGAACGACCACTTTCCTAGCTAATACTGTGACGAATATTTAAACAACCACTCTTCTAGCCAAGGGTGATATTAAAATATATACTGTCTGAATGCACTTCAAAATATTAGGCCTACGTCTCTAATGACAGAGCGCTTGGTATCGCACGTTGAAATCTAAGGTCTACGTCACTTATCTTCTCCAGTGTAGCTGGCTAACTTCGCTGCGGTGTCTTCAGAATAATGATGGTTGACGCGATTCGTTGATTTGCCTTTAGGGCAACACTCACGACAAAACTCATTCATGATAATTATATAGTATCGTAAACATTTACTGAATGCATCAAACTTCAAAGTGTCAGGTTCACGTCTATTAGGATTGAGTGTATGATATCAATAGACAAAGCGTCTGGCATCGCTTGTTGAACGCTGAGGCCCCTCATCACTTGTGCTTCAAACAGCTGAATTTGAGATTGTATCATCTCCTAGGATAGTTGGTTATAGGGATGGTATCTCACTCAAACATGAGGATGAACATCACTTCCGATAAAATATAGGGCATCGTAACTTGAAATGATAGGCTTATGATTGAATGAATGTATCGCACTTTGAAATGAAAGGACTACGTCTCTCATAATAGTTTAATGAATGCATAGTATCGCACTTTCAAATGAGAGGACTAAGCCGCTTATAATAGTAAAATGCATCGCACGTTGAAATGTTAGGGCTACGGTACTTCCGACAGTTGACTCAATGCCTGGTACGTTTGAATGTAAGGGCTATGGGAACTTCCGAAACAGTTGACTAAATGAATCGCACGTTGAGAAATAAGGCCCCTTGTGCTGTAAATAACTGTGAATATTGCAACGTCGAACATTCTAATCGTATTATCCACTCAAGTATGATCTTTCGCTAAAGATAAGTACGGCATAAGACTTTTTGGTCGCTTCGAACGACTCAGCTGCAGTCCGCAGTTCGCGAGATCTTTCACATTCTCTTTCATGAACAATCATTCCATGTAAATATACAAACACGTGTCGATAGGATTGCGGCTTACGAAGCCAAAGGTACGTCGTTCAAAGCCACAGCAGCGCATCTTTTATTCATTTTGATACTCAGTATTTTTCGGACTCAGAAATCAAGGCCGGTTAGGTTAGTAGCGTGCAGGTCGAGTGAACGTATGAGGTTGGAGCCCCGAAGTCACTGATCATAGGATATCAAGCGTGTGAGATTTGCTTTAGCAATGGTAGCATCAATGTGTTCGTGACAGTGTGAGCTCAGCTTTATGCATCAAAATTGCCAGAATGGACCTCCGTAAGAAAATACATGGGATTTGGTCGGTGAACTCCTATAGTATCATTACTGCTATTTTTATGACGGGCTATATTTTAGGACTCTATAATACCTACGCACCTGTTCTTCAAAAGTTATACAAGTCAAAAAACTGAGATTTTTAGTTAACATAATGAAAATGACCGATGAATACTCTTCCACCCATGCCTCAATAGTGTATTGAATTGCCTTTGAAGAGAACTTTTTATAATTCAAAATTATCGTCAATAGTCTAAAATCTGTGAAATCATTAGAGACAACAGTTTTCTGCAGTTTCTGAAAAATGAACTAATTCGAGTTGTGTTACTTTTGATGTACATGTGCGATATGACGTAATCTAGAGATGTTTTGATGTCTAGTTGTTTTATGATGTACTAGTTTCTGTGATGAACCTGTTTCTTTTCTTCTTTTTTTTTGACGATTAGTGTATTTATCAACACATATTCAGGCACACCACTTCTATATTTTCTTTAATTTTATACTTCTTTATATTTATATTTACAAAAGCTTTGTCAACAAGAACCTATTATTCGTACAATAAAGTATATTTTGATTTGATTTGATGCGTGACTCTTCGAATTTTACCCACAAATCGCTCGTGTACTGACTGTCGTTGTCAGACAATATGGTAGCAGGCTTCCTATTTTTTCGATATAATGATTCAAACAACGAACTACAGCCTTCGTATTAGCGCGTCTATGTGCGAACTTACTGAATGCATCTACCAAAACTAACAAATACTCATCCCCTTGACTTGGGTAACGGCCCCGTCAGATCTGCACAGACTGTTTAATTTTTACCATGAGTTACCACGCAGCACAACGCGGCAATAACCTGATACGATGCTGCAAATCACCCTATGTATTTTCGTAAAAAAAATCTCGAAGATCTCAAAATATTTTTTCTGGTCCAAAATGAACAAAATCATTACTTGTTGGACCTACAACAGATCATCCTTGTCTGGAATACAAATTTTATATCCGGGATTACTTACTGACGCTTTCTCGAAAAATGTTATTATACATTACAAAACAATTGATCAGTTTGTCTGACACCTCCGTTATGATTTTTTGTTTGACAATTTGACTTCTGTCATCGACCAATTTCGCACCGACCCAATTGTCTAATACTTATGTGACAAATGAAATTTATGACTCTGAAATTTCAATAAATGACTACAATATATACAGAACTGATAGTGACGGTAGTCATACTGGTGGAGTGGTCAAGTATATTAGATGAGAGCTCAAAGTATTACTGTGTGAAAAAAAATTGTTGCAAAAATGTTATTGGATAGTCTCTGTAAAATGTAAGAATGAAAAGAGGGTATTCTTTGTTGTATGGCTCTATCAGGGTACCCAGCAACTCAAACATCAGAGAAGGTAAAAAGGAACTTGTGGCTCTGAAAAACGGGACCAAAAAGGTGTAAGGGTGTGTGGGATTCAGAGCAATCGAATCTATAAATGTCAAATATGACGTTTATTCCTTGAATATATCAATCTAAAATATGGATTACATCAGTCACAGAGATGATAATCAAACATAATAATTATAGAATTGAACCTACCCAAAACCAGGGACACTTTGCTCGTTGAATATCAAGAGTGGAGATTCCCCACAATGCTTCTAGAATTATATTTTGGCCTGAACGGTATATTACTTGAAACTAGAAAACTCGCGCGGCTTTGTGTCGGATTGTCATGACAAAATCAAATATTTGATGGTTATGAATATTCAGTGAAAAATAGTACTGGAGCTGATATTTATGGGCGAGCATCTTGATTAGCTAGAGAGATAAAGTAGGACACGGTCAAATTGTATCATGAAATACCGGGTTCTGGTACAGCTTGCCCCCCTGAACTTTGGCGTACATGCTTATGGAGCCAAAGTTGCATCATGTTGATAATAAAGTCGCAGGTGGCAAACATGAAAAATGCCTCTCTCTTTACCAGATTCCAGATATTGTAAAATATAAGTAACTGATGAAACATTTTTTTTTTCAATCCAGTAGGGTCCTTCGAACAACAGAAGATTTTTTTTTGTCTCTGACTTGAGTGCCGACGAAATTGGATTGGCTCTTGATGATACTGAGTCATCCACTTGAAACGTTTTGAAGGGACGGCTAGCATATTGTATATTACGACGAGCAGCCTTACTAGTTAACGTTTCCTTCGCTAAAATTAGTTTTTCCTCGTGTGAAACCTCGAATTCGGGAATTGAAGCACCGCAAAGTTTGGGAGGTAACAATTTCTTTCGAGTTTTTCCAAATTGGAGCTCACATGAACTGTAGCCGGTGGACTCATGAGTTACAGCATTGAGCAATTCCGCAAAGTTTTGCAGCTGATTTGCCCACTTGGTCTGGTGATCGTGGCAAAATGTCCTAAACAACCTACCGAGCTCACGCATTACCCGTTCGGAAGGATTTGCTTGGGTATGACGTACAGAAACATAAATTACAGTAATATTATGATACTGCAACGTCTCTTTCCATTTTGAAGCGGTAAATTGCGTACCGTGATCGCTTAATATTATTCCTACGGGCCCAACTGAAGGAGTCATTAATGACTCGATTTAGTATAGCGCGTGTAGTGGCCTGTTTGAGGGCAAAAAAGGTTACATATATAGTAAAGACATCGAGTAACACCAGTATATAATTTACGCCTCCAGAACTCGTTGGTAAAGGGCCATACAGGTCGGGGGCTATCAATTAATTTTTTTTCTGAAGGAAGTATAAAGTTCAGTTCTGGTTTTGGTATAACGCAACTTTTTGCTTTCTGACAAACATCGCAGTCTCGAATGACACGTTTTACATCACGAGACATAGTCCACCATATTTCGGAATGGAAAACCCTCCAAGTTTTATAGGCCCCAAAATGCCCGACAAACAAATGATACGCCTCTACAAATACCCGTATCAAATTCTTGGGAACACACAACAAATAACATTCTTCATAGTTTTGCCGAACATAAAGAATGTCCTGATTTACGACAAAACGCTTTTGCAACGAAGTGTCCTCATCAATTTTACTTATGATATCGCCAAGTTTTTGGTGTCCTCTTTGGAGTTTACCAATATTCCGAAGAGCCAGCTTCAGTTCTGATGGTAACTTAGAATTCAACAAAAGAATTTGAAAATATTTGTCTGATGGTGCCGCTGGTCTTGGCGCCGTATACCGCGAGAGGGCATCAGCTATGATATTTTGAGATCCTGTGATATAATGAATATCAAAATCATAATCTTGATTACCCAGGGCATACCGAGATATTCAGGCGGATAGTAAACGACAAGTTTTTAAATAAGTAATTGATCTATTATCCGTATAGATTGTGAATTTCTTTCCGATTAAATAGATTCTAAATTTTGACAATGCTCAGACAATACTCAATGCTTCTCTTTCATCAATAGAATATCGAGTTTCCCTATCTAGCAAAAGACGAGAAGCCCAAGCTATTTAAAAAAGCTGACATCCGAGAGCTACATCACTTGAATCAGTTTCGAGACAATAAGGTAAAACATGAGGGTGAGAGTTTCCGTTTAATCTTCTCAAACGCATCTTGTTCAACCGCGGTCCATTTCCAACGCGACTTCTTTTTCAACAGACCTGTAAGTGGTGCCGTTAATTCAGATAAATTCTATCAAAATGAACGGTCGAACTGGGCGAGACCCAAAAACCGCTGGAGTTTTTTAGTATTCCTGGGAGAACGGTAATCACTTAAGGCTTGAATTCGTTTTGGACCAGGCCTTATACCTTTCGAATCTAGAACATACCCTAAAAACGATAGCTCACTGCATATAAACCTGCACTTCCTCAAATTCAGCGTGAATCCCGCTTGTAATAATCGATGAAAAACTTTTTGTAAATGAATCATATGTTGGTCAAAACTATCTGAAATGATTAATGAATCATCAACATATACTATCAAAAAATCGTCAAATTCATGACCGAAAATCTGTCAAACAACAGACGGATGTGCTAACACTGGTGGCTAACCCAAAAGGGAGATTACAATAACAATAGGTGGTTCCTCCAAATTCAAAACCGGTGAACCGTTGTGAGGACTCACTGAGTGGGATTTGCCAGTATCCACTAGTGAAATCACAGGAGGACCTAAACCTGGCCGTTTTGATAGTGTGCAAAATTTCCTCAATGGGCATTGGAGTATCATGTTCTTTCTCCATTACTGAATTTAAATAACGTGCATCGAGGCAAATCCTGACAGTATTGTCTTTTTTCAAAGTGGCTAATAGGGGGGAAACATATAGGGTGGCCATCGGTTTTATAATGTCCCAATCAACCATTTTATTCAATTGATTTTTTATCGCGGTCCTATGCGCCAGAGGAATTGGATACTGCTTCTGAAAAAAAAACGAGTTATCTCTGAGTTTAATTTCGTGTACGTGCTCTTTTGTCCTACCCGGTATATCCGAGAATAACTTTCGATATCGCATTAATAAATCCTCAAATACCTGTTTTTGTTTTTCGTTCAAAGAACACTCTTGAACTATCGTTTCAAAGTCATCTACAGCTTCCAGCGTTTTTTCCGTCGGAGCTTCGAAAAAGGTATTATTTTTTCTACCAACACTTCTGATTTCAAATGAGTTGATTCTTGCAAATTCCCTGTTTGTAGACAATATTTCCGGAACATTTATCCATTTTTCAGAAATTTTGAAAAATAAACAATGGTCATTAAGGTCGACTTTCGCATTTACTAAGCGCAAAAAGGCAATGCCTATAATAACTGGGACGCATAAGTCAGAAATCAACAAAAACTCGTGGTGAAATTTACACTTTCCAATAAAAAAATCGATCATTGATTGCTGTGAAACTCTTCTCTGCTTAGATTTGAAAGCTACGCCGACTTTTACACCAGATCATTTAAAAGTTGGAATATTTTGGTGAAAACATTCCAACTGGTTCCAGACTTCTTCGTTGGAATAAGAAACATCACTTCCCGTATCAATCAATGTAGCATTGCTAAATCCATAAAGAAATATTTCAATTTTTGGGGCTCACGCAATTTCCCCATCACTATCAAGAACACTATCTGTGATCAAATCGTTGCGCGGATAATTTATACTTGAAGTCCTCTTACTTACCATCCTCACGGGAGGACTTGAAAACCGTGGGGAGGCATGTCGTTTTTCGAAATTCCCGATTCCTGTATTTCATCCGGATTTTCCGAACGTTCCCAATGCAATTCTGCAATATTTCGAACCATATCTGAGTTTTTTGTTGCATACTTACCTCTCCAAATTTTATTATTCGGGTTATCATGATTATACCGAGACCTATTTTGATCAGAACCTGAAGATGGATTCGCATTAAAGTGGGAAACTGTAATATGTGTTCCGAAAAGTTAATCGGCATGTCGAAGTTGATCAATTGCCTCCGAAAAATTAGAGCATGATGTGTACTTGAAATATTAGGAGGAAAGAGTTTGGGAAATTTTTTCACCCATACATTTTCGCCAACTGGTGGATTAAGATGTTATGACATAGTCATGCATTCAAGAAAATGTTTAACCAAGGACCTATTTTCATAACGAAATTTCCTTAGTTTGTCTTCCGACTCGGCCTAGTTATCCTCATACCAAAATTGATCAAGAAATGACTTTTTGAACTCTTGAAAAGTAGCCATGCTTGACTCCATAAGTATGCCTCACCTTTTAATTGGTTTGCTATGATAAACATAAATGATTTGAATGCAATATTATTATTATTGCAAATTCCAATTGATTTATAAAATCAACAGGATGCAGACCATTTTTATTATCAAAGATTGGAACTTGTTTACTGGCTTCCATACTACCATTTCTGCTGAACAGCAAAATGTCACTAGTTTGTACATTTGAACTATTTGTTGACAAATTTATTACATTCCCATAAATAATAAATAGATTTGAGTAATCTTCATTCAAATGACATTTTCGTTGCAGTTGATTGTTTCCAATGCAACTGCGGTCGCCAGGGCCAACTAAGAATAAGTTAACTCAAGAATACCAGATTTTCTGGAACTGCGACATGTCAATTCGCCAATATTTCGAAAACTGTTGTATGTAGGCATAGATAACCTCATTCAGAGTAAGCTTCATTTTCGATGCCGAATCTAATGAGAATATAAAATTGGGGAGTTTCCATTTGAAAAAATGGACTTACAATAATTTTTTCAACAGAATCTATATAATTTTCTGGTGAACGCCCTGTATAACTCTTATCGAATTGAAATCAAAATTCTACCCTGGGCCCTTTCGTACGAATAAATCCATACACAATCGAAAATAAATGATCGTGTACAGAAATGAAAAAAAATATTTTTCGTTCTGCAAACGCAATTTTCAACTTAAAATTTTAAATATTTCGAAAACAGTTAGACTTGGGTATATGACATAATACATGAAACATGTTCAGAATCATGCGTAAAATCTAAAACCTTGATAATATACAGGATGTCCCATCAAAAATAACGGAGTTGTGGTCCACTTCTGTTATAACCGGAAGTGCCACAATCTTCAAAATATATTAGCCGGATAGCACTTATCAACAATAGTGAACTTTTGAATTTTCGAATTCGGCCCAGCTATGGTTTTCTATATATTGATCGTTGCAGCTTCCGGAGGGAAGCCCTTTATTACTTGAAATTTATGGTGAGTAGGTCCATAATTTTCCATCCTACAAATTTTTACTCACCACATCGATGATATTTTTATATTAAGAAAATGACAACAGTCATTATCACTTTTATCAAGAAATCTACTTTAGAAGTTCTCAATTGAAATGGAATCCATTATCACTCCAAAGATAAATCTGTGATTTGATCCCAACACATACTACTGGTATGAAGAACTTAAGTCTGAAGTATAATGGGGCAGTATTGTGATATTCAAATTCACATGAATTTTTTGTTTGTTCAATCAGCAGTACCTATTCTGGAGTCTCATCATTTCAATTTCTTTCATTTCATATGATCCGATGGGTTTTTCAATGGGTCAGTCAGAGGAATTATTTTATAACGCCTATGCATGTCCTTGGTATAATTGGAATAAGAAAAACAAACAAATCATCCTTCTGCTGATGAGAAATAGCTTGGAGCCGATGAAGTTTTCTTCCTTTGGTATTCTGAATTTGGAATATTATGAAACGAGCAGGGTGAGTATTCAATTTACCTAATATTTCAAATATTTCAGTTAGATTGTATCAGCTCAACATAAAGGACCCCGCACGGAATACATGGGATTTTGGTTGATTGCGGAATTCAATGAAGCTCTGGTATGTTGTAGATCATGATCTGTCAGTAACACTTCAGATGGACCATAATCAAATCGTATGTCTAGGTTCGTAAAACAGGATGATTTTATGGGTAGTGAAAAAAAGAGGAAATTAAAGTAATTTATCATAAAATGAGTTTATTGCATTGATTTGGCTTTGATATGTCATGGCTTTGGAAACGCAACATTTTTATGATCTGAAACAGTATTTAGGTTTCCTGAGTCATCACAAACGTATTCAAAATATACTATCCAAACGTTGTTCTTCACTTATCAGAATTGAGATTTTTTTTGTTTGATTTCAAAAATTTTTGGCTTAGAAAAGTTGACCGTTTAAAAAAGCAAGGCTATTATAATGCAAACACCATACCGGGGTAATAAATGAAGTACTCAAATATATCCTATTCCGAAGTTATTCACTTCATTCTTTTAATAGCAACCTTAAAGAACCACATTTTTGTAACTTCTAACATTGAATGTGAAAAGCCTTGAGACAAACTGATATTTTTTAAATACAAGAGCTTAAAATGGTATCCCTACATAAGAACCAGGCAGCCGAGTGGTTGAAGACCCGCTGTTTCAATCACTGTGGCTGCCAGTGGAAGGTTCAAACCCTAGCGACGACTGGCATTTTTCTGATGGCCCGAAAAAGTGCTTCGAATCGCACGTAAAAGAGTAAGTGTTCGTTAATCCTTGGCTCGCACAAGTTTCGACTTCTCAGGGCTGCCGTTCGTAAAGAGGGACGATAGCTGGTTAACGAAAATGCAAATAGTAATAATACTCATACAGGCAGAATTTCTCAAAACCTTATCGGGCATTAGATTGGTTTTTCCAAACTTGAATTAGAAAAAACTTCTGGAGTCTTCAAGTTTCGGCTTTAATCATCATATATTTAGGATAGTATGGAACAGATCGGATTATATAAATACAAAACTCAATTGAAATGGTTTTATCAGAGTCAAATGATTTTCTATGCATAGAAACAATGCTGAATAACAGTAGTTGTTTCTGAGATTTGATAATGACGCAAACGAAATAACTGGATATTACTACGCAAACAGGTTGGGTGCCAGGGTAGTGGGAAAGTGCTGCCATGTCGCGAGTACCATTTGGTACCTCAGCAACAGTCGGCATATTATGGAAAAATGTAAAAGGACCCCGCAAACTCCGTATGGAATTTGGGTCTCAGTGGATTTTTTTCAATTTTTGGTATAATGTAGTTCATGTAATTCTCAACCAATGTTACTGTTGCGCCAACCCAAAAAAAACAGTTTTGCTGCTAGGGGGCGTTGAAATCACTTTGCGCAAATTAGACTATTCATTTTTGAATCCGGTTACAATATTTTTATTTGTTTCATTGTTGCTAATGTTGCACAATATTGTGATGCGTTGCGTTGTTTTGTAAAAAAAAATTACCCCTTCCCTTCTACCACCCAACTCTTATCACGAAACGCAAAAAAAGATATTTCTCGAGTGCCTTTAAATGTATCGTTGAATGTTTGAATATGTTTGAATATGCCTGAATAAGGGTGAGAGCAGTTCTTTATGATTATCTCCCTCTCCCCAAAGGGCACAAAAAAAATATTTGGTGGATTTTTCTGAATTTTTATTATGATGCAGTACAATTTATTTTGAATAAATATTAATTGGGCAACAAACCCCAAAAAATGAATAGATTTGATGCTAGGGGGCGTTGAAATCACACCTTGCTCAGAATAGACTATTCATTATTAAAGGCGGAAACATTATCTATACGTGTTTTATTTCAGATTATGCTGAACAGTTTTGTAATTTTTCATAAAAAAATGTAAAACCTCCTCCTCACCACCAACCCCTATTTTAAAACAGGAAAAGAATTAATTCTCGACTGCTTGTGAATGCTTTACCAAAATAAATGTTTCATTCAGCTCAAATTGAGGAATTCGTACAGTTGTTTAATTTCACCATTCCCATAATTCAAAATAATATTGGTGGATTTCGCTGACTTCTTAGTAGGGCGTAGTTCATTTGAATATCAATTATTTGGTCAAAAATCTTGAAAATGAATTAAATTAGTCAGGCAATCATTTGAATTTGAGTTGGTGCCTGAAATAAAGTTTTCTTGTTTTAAAATAGGGGTTTGGGGTAAGGGGGAGGGTTTAGATTTTTTTATAAAAGATTACACAATCGTTCAGCATAATCTAAACTAAAATACGTGAAAATATTGTTTCGGCCAATAATAATGAGCAAGGTATGATTTCAACGCCCCTAGCATCAAAACAATTCGTTTTTGGGGTTAGTCACCCAATTAATTTCTATTTGGAATAACTGCTTCAGTTTAAATTTTCAGGAAAATCCACCAACGTCTTTTCGTTATGTGCCCCTTGGGGAGAGAAAGGAAAATCGTAAAAAGTGCTATTTCCCTCATTCAGGCATATTCAAACATTCGACGATACATTTAAAGGCACTCGAGAATTATTTTTTTTGCGTTCCGTAATAGGAGTTGTGGGGAAGAAGGGGTCAAGTAAGAATTTAAAAAAAAAACAGAACAATATTGTGTAACATTAACAACAATGAAACAAGTGAAAATATTGTTACCGGATTCAAAAATAAATAGCCTAATCTGCGCAAGGCATGATTTCAGTGCCCCCTAGCAAAAAAGTGGTTCATTTTTCTAGGTTAGCGCAATGGTAATATTGTTTGAGAATTGCATGGACTACATGATACCAAAAACTTAAAAAAATCTACAAGGACCAAAATTCCATAAGAAGTTTGTGGGGTCCTTTCAAACTGACAATATTTCGGAATGCGTTTAAGATGTCACTGTTCGTGAGATTGTGGAAGAAGAAAATGAGCTTTCTGAAATAGTCGAAGTATTGTTACATTCACATCAATTAGTCAAATACACATGTATTGTTAGGTTTTGTAGGGCCCTTGTATTTTGAAAGAATGAGTTCACCCCAAGGTTTTTCACATATTGAGGTTAGAAGTTGAAAAAATAAGGTTCTTTAAGATTTATGTTGAAAGAATGATGTGAATGGGATTTATTTCAGTAATTTTTTGATTACCCAGGTATGGTGAAATACTGTGTCTGTATTGCTTTTCTCAGCCAAAGTATCTCGAAATCAAAATGGAAAAGATCTCAATTCTGATGAATGAAGGAAACAACGTCGAAATAGTATATTTTGACTACGTTTGTGATGACCCTGGTAAACTTTATACTGTTTTCGATCATAGCAGTTTTGCGTTTTCAAATTAGGCCAAATCACAAGAATAAACTAAAAAAGTCTCATTTTGTAATAAGTTACCTTAGTTTTCTGTTTTTGTCACTATACTTTCTCCAAACTAATCATACGATTTGATTATGGTCCATTCAAAGTGTAACCGACAGATCATGATCTACAACATACCAGAGTTTCATTGAATTCCGCAATCAACTGAAATCCCATGTTGCGTGCGGGGTCCTTCCATTAATCACTTTCATAGTATCAGAGCTCAGAAAAAAATTGCTCACGAGCACTAAAGCACTTTCAAAAGTTGAATGCTCGCGAGCACTAAGTACCTCGAGAAATTGATTAGCAATTTTTAATATTCATTTGTTAAATGTATAAGATAGTGTAAAATAAATTTCCAGAAGAAGTAAAAATGAAAATATAGCAGAATATGAAATTTCATTGAATGAATTGGGGGAATCTGATTGCCTGATTGTCGCCAAATGTTGAAGACTCAATGATAGACCGGGATCCCACGCCTATTTACGAAAATAACAGGCTGAATCTTCCTGAATAGCTTCATTTTGCCGAGATGCCCAACTTTTTCCTCTACGAAAATTCTCGATAGTGATAGCTAATAAAATGCGCAGGCGTCAATCATGTCTATTTGGTGAGTACAAGAAAGTCATTAATAACAGTTAGTTTTTTAGTTGAACCTTGAGATAATTCGTAAATAATCGAAATAACTTTTGTCATACAAAATGGATGGTAGGACTGAAGAGTCACCTACTCCCAACATGTACCAATGACGTGATCATAAAAAATCGTTAATAACCAGCGGATTTTTGTATCGTTGCTTGGTCAATATTTGTTTAATTGAATGGTTATATTGTCCTACAAATTGAATGTTAGGTGTTCCCAGTCCTACGCTCCGAAATTGTCAATTCCATGGTAAAAAAAGAATTATTAATAACTGTAGGACAATGACAACACATGGAAGGTTAGTGTATTCTTCACCTAAATAATGAAGTGTCCTACAAAAAAACGGGTATGTATGACTAGTCCTAGAAAAATTATTCAAAATAACGAATTATTTAGAAATTGCGGTTTATCTAATTTAATATACTTTTATTCGTAAAGTAATGTTACTTCCAATGCATAATTGTTTGTTCAATTCAAAAATATCCTTACTTACGTGGAAAGTTTATGAAAAAAGTTGGGAATTTTGTTTAGCTCTAATAATTTTTATAAACATATTGAAAACAGCAATAACAAAGTAAAAACATTGAAATGATCAATCTCCCCTGCGGGGCGGCTTAAATGATGTAGCATTCGCTTTAACAGATGCTTGGAAACCCAAAAAAACACCACATCGTCGTATGAAGAGCTGAATTTTATAATTGAAAACTTTCAAAGAGGTCATACAAATTGTGAAAATCTGATCTGCGGTGAAATATGATGTATGGTATTTCCAGAGGCCTCAAAAAGTCCAGTTCGAAAGAGATATTCTATTTTAGGGGGGTCACGTGGCCAAGTAGTTAAAATACCGATCTCTTATCCACTGTGGTCGCCGGTCCGAAGCCTAGCGACTGCTTATATTTCTCTGATGGCCTGAGAAAGTGGAATAGCAAGTAAAAAGTAAGAATTCGTTAATCCTTGGCTCTCACAAGTTTCGTCTTTTGAGGGTTGTCGTTCGTAAGCGAGTGACATCTGGTTAATGAATAAAACAATTTTAAACAAAGAGGAAGAGAGGGGGGAGGAGTGGGAGAGCATTTTTCACCAGCTATTCAAGGAGATATCACGAGAAGAGATTTCTGAAAAATGTAATTGGATGCGGGTGGCTGTAAATCAGAGAGTATTTCATGAGTGTAATTCCACTTTATTTCTCATATCCTAGTAACAGATATGGACAATTCGTAATAATTACTTTCATTTTGTTCACGAGATATAGCCTTTTCAAGCATTCAAATTATCACTGTGAACATGGAAAACTATATACTGTTGAACTAGCAATCATAATAATGAATCCTCATGTAATTGATGAAGACCCATTCTTTTTCAAAGAATTTATAAAATGAAAATGGTATTGATATTCATCTCTTTCTTTGAACAGTGTCTTGTCATGCTATGTGATGCAACACCCTTTGTGAAATATAATTTATTATTCGAATGGAGGGACTTACGAGCTACAAGTCAGATTTAATGTGTTTATTTCTAAAAAAAATCGATTTCGAATTAAAGCAAAAAAAAATCAAATCGATTCATAATTCGCAAAATAGCAGTAATGCAATTTTTGACACCCTGTAGCTCGAAAACTGGCCATATGATAGATTTGTGAACTGGACAACATAATGAGGCTGGCAGGATCATAAAAATATCATAACCAAAATGAGGATAAATGTGCCTACTTACAATATATTTTGATAGTTTTTTATTTCAGAAGGTATGGTCGAAATATCTGTAGGCTAGTTGAGTCCGTGGCTTACGGTCAAATAGATTGATTTTACTGCTTCGAAATGAAGTTAATTCAATTGGTTTGTTTCACCATCAACCATGAGCTTTAGATTTGGGTGAAACTAACAGTTAGCCATTCAACTTTTGCTCCCACCAAATCAACATGACTTTCGTCTACGCAGTTCATTAGCTACTAATATCAAGAATTTTCGTGGATTTGACAATTTTGGAGCGTGGGAATGGGAACACCTACCATTCAATTTGTAGGACAATATGACCATTCAATTATACAAATATTAACCAAGCAACAGTAAAAAAATCCGCTGGTTATTAATGAATTTTTTTGACCACGTCATTGGTACATATTGGGAGTGGGGGACTCTTCAGTCCTACCATCCATTTTGTGGGACAAAATTTTTCTCGAGTACTTTATCGAATTATTTCGAGGTTCGACTGAAGAACTAACTGTTAATAATGACATTTTGCACTCACCAAATTGACATGATTGACGCCTGCGCATTTTAGCACTAGCTACCACTATCGAGGATTTTCGTAGAGGGAAAAGTTGGTCGTCTCGGCAAAATGAAGCTACTCAGGAAGCCTGTTATTAATCATTTTTGAAAATAGGCGTGGGATCCCGGTCTATTACCTATTCATATACAAATTGAAAAACAATAAATTAACATACAACGCGAGAAATATCAATAAAAATATGGAAATAATCGTGTATCTTAATGAAAAGCTGTCGAATACCCATGAGTTAAATAACATAGGTGATATCGAAGTGACCACATGAAATATAAATAAATAACCCTCTGAACAAACTTATTAAAGAAAAGCTTTCATTTGAATGAACTCAAAAGAAGAAAATGAATCCCAAAGTAAAATAAACCCATAATTTTGTTACATTATGAAATTTCAAATGACATTAAAGCTTGTCGTGAGATTTATCTATGTACTTCTTTTTGTGAATTGAATTTGAAATAACCTCAAGATTTATTCTGTCGACAAGCTTTTATATCATTGAAATTTTATGATTTAACAAAATGATGTGTTTGTTCAATTCAGTATGAAATTTATGTTCTTCTTTCCAGTGCATTTAAATGAAAGCTTTTCTCTAAAAAGTTTTTCTTAAGTTTATTTATCTTTTTTTTTAGTTTTCTTCGGAAATGTTTTCCAGTTTGTTCATTTCAATCAATGCATCATAGTTGCACGGTCTCTGTTAATTTACCGTAGGAAATTCTTCCGAATTCTTACCCGTTCTCTATCTAGCTTTCGGTGGTAGAAGAAGGACAGAAAGGGGGTGAAATTACTTCAAACCATATTATTCGACGGACAGATATGTTTCACTATTTTTACGGAATTTTTCGATTATAATTTCGCGAGTTTCCTAACTTCTTCCGAGATAAGGCTGGGGGGCGAGCCTCTCCTACCTACTTATTTCTTCGCTGTAATTTTTGATGTCCAGATCCGGCAAGAAAACTTCCGAAAACCTACGCATTATCTATCCATCTTTCACGGGGCAGAGGGAGACAATTTCTTTTTTTGAAACATAATATTCGGAAGTCAGATATTCTTCACTATTAACGAATTCTTTCGATTTCAATTTCGCGAGTTTTCCAATGTTTCTCGAGAAAAGGGGAGGGTCGAGCCTTCCTTCCTAACTTTATTTTTTCTTCAATTTTTGACGTCCAAATCCGTCATGGAAACACTACGCGTTATCTATCTAGCTCTCGGGGTTAGGGGGAAACAATTTCTTCGACATCAATGTATTATCATTAAAACTGAACCAACTTGTAAAATTTCAATTCCATTGGATGAGAGAAAGTGGTTCTAATTCAGCTTGTAAGATTTAAACCATTCTAACTCACACACACACGAACAAACACATTGAGCAAGTTAAATAAAAGCTCTTGAAGAGTTGGAAACCATTCTAGAAATAACTTCCACTTCTAGATCACTATTCACCTCTGCTTCAGATTTCTTTTTCAACCTGAGGAATTACTTGAATAACGACACAGAGAATGGAATGCATGTTCTCGCAGATGATATGAAAAAATACTTCATGAAGAACCAATACATTTCAGAAAATTATTTCAACCTATTGGCAGAATACAATTTCACTTCAACTGTCAATGATTATACAAGAGTAGCTAAAAACACAAAAGGATTTATTAACCATATTGAGAAGAGAAATCGTATTATCGACAGATGTCGACGGCCATCGACTGAGGTTGTTCATCCACAGAGTGTGATCTTGATGATAGGCTTTGTTACCAACTCCATACGCCACCTTAGGAGTAGCATGGTTATTCTTGGACCCCTCAACCATGAAACGTAAAGAAGCTATTCCTCAATTAGCCAGACATACCCTCAAAAAGAAAAAATCCGACTCATTGAAAAGTCGAACCCGTGACCTACGGGTTACAATCCGAGCGCGTAACCACTGCTCTAACTCCGTCTCTTGTTTACCACATATTTATCAAAAACATGAGATCGTATTAAACAATCACCCCAATCATTCCACAGGTTCACATTACTGACCACTACCCAGTAATTCTCCATGTCAGCTATTCTGAAAATAAAAAAAGAAATTGGAACACGTTTTAAATAACATAAAGATTACAAAAAATAGGTTGAAACCTAGACTGTTCAAAGAAACGTGATAA
Organism: Chrysolina oricalcia; assembly: GCA_944452925.2. Lineage (NCBI taxonomy): Eukaryota > Metazoa > Arthropoda > Insecta > Coleoptera > Chrysomelidae > Chrysolina > Chrysolina oricalcia. The sequence continues at coordinate 22,973,087 of OX101826.2, forward strand.
GAAATGAATAATAATTCATGGGCACTCTGAGGTAAGTACAGATATATTCATCACTGAACTGCAAGAATGAAATAGATACGTGCACTGTAAAGTGCTGGATTAGTGACAGTTTGGTAATTACAACTAGTAAAAAAAATTAATTTTACTAGTTGATGAGAAAAAACCAAAAAATTGATGACATAAATGATTTAGAAGATCACAAAAACAAACTCAAATCATTGCCGAAAGTATCAGAAATTGTGATACTTCTTCCCTATTCATCTATACCACTCCACGTTGCGCTGAAATGGACTTCTACAAGAGATTGTGGTATTGTGTGAAATAAATTAATAACGACCTACAAGCCAATGATGTCTCAAAAGAAATAGAAGATACGAGATAAAAGTAAGTTAATCTTGCTGCCCTGTGCTCTGTGATCTCAGCAAACATCAATTTGTGACAAATGACAGAAGTAGGAGAAGATATTTGCAATATCAACTGAACGCCTGGATTTGAACAAAAATTAAATTATCTTATTAGCGGTGTGGTGGTTACTGATGTCGTAGAAGTCTTCGAATTGATAACGATTATAGTAACCCACACTTTAAGCAATTTTCAAGTAAACGAAATTCTTGGTGAAATATACACACTCATACTACTCACCTACTTATATTATTCACATCTATTTTAGCACCTTTTAAATTAGAATGAGTATAGGTCAAATACATATGAATTGTTGTTCAACTGGTCTCATTTCAATTTCCAGATAGGTAAAAAGCCAAACAAATCTAAGGAGAACTAGTTTTTCACAACACTTTGTGATATTGCAGGTTATTTTTGGTTATAACGAATAAAAGTTCAGAACACATTTCAGAATCTCGGAAAAGCAATTTTGAATTAGCTGGTTATTTTATCATTCTGACGATATAATTTTCATTAACGACGTTTATCACGTGCCTTTTCATCAGGATTTCTGGTTCATTGGCTATTGATTTAATTTTTTATTACTTCAATGGACCCCGCAATATCCTTATGGAAAATTGCTTTCGGTTAAATTCTCTGAATTTTTTGTATGTTGAATATTTTGATTTTCTTGTCAAAAGATGCCCATGGACACATAAAAATCGGAAGACTAGTTTTGGAGATACCGGGTGTCAAAGATGAAAAGTGAAGCTTTCTGCTCAGAATTTTTGATAAATCCGAGAATTGACAAAAAGCCTGTTCATTCTGGGAATACCATGCCTCAATGTTACCTTGACCTCGTTTTCACTACACTTTCTCGTGCTGTGTTCTACAACAGATTGAAAAAAGAAATATCTTATTTGATTAATTTTAAACCAACCGGTGTGAGTTCTTTAATGATAATTAACGATTCAATTTAGCCTAAATAGACTCCCAAAATCTCGGTCGTAGTTGACTGACATCTTTTTTCACACAGGGTCGCTCAAAAATAGGGGTACGTCAACCCTTAGTTTTTTAATTCGTACAGGGGAGAGCAAGTCATATGCATATCAAACATTTTTTAATGTTGAGAAAGTTGTATAATTATTTCATGTATACATGGTGAATAAAATGGAACGGTCCAAGTTTCTTAGAAAAATGCAATTTTTTAATGAAAACTCTGTATTTCGAGAAATGAATGAATAATTTTCTTGATTTTTTTATATAATGTAAGGTTTGAGGAGACCAAGATATTGTCATCAATATCAGCATCGGTCTCCGGACTCGTTTGTCGGCTATACAGGGTGTTCCTTAACTAAGTGTAGAAAATTTAGAGGCGTATTGTTGACATCAAAATAAGAAGAAAAGTCCCTATCAACATATGTCCGAAAGTTATTCGTTTCTGAGATACAGAGTGTCAAAGTTTAATTCTTATTTTTTGTGAATATTTTCAAAATAATTTTGATATTTGGGTATCTGGGAATATTTATTATTTAGTTTGTAAAAATATATTCTTGGTAGAGGTCACTGCGAGCAACTGTTTTCGAGTTATTGAGATTTGAAATAATCGATGCAAGTGATTTTGAATGACAAGATTTTTTAGATAAAAATAAATTCAGTTAGAAATTAGTTTTTTCACAATTAATACCAAATTTGATTTTGTCATTGAAAAATCATCCCAGACACCAAACTTTACTTGAATATCACAAATATTTTGGCATTTATTCACAAAAAAACAAATACAATAATAATTAAAATTTGACACTCTGTATCTTAGAAACGAATAACTTGCGGACATTTGTTTATGGGGACTTTTTTTCTCATTTCGTCGTCAGAAACATGCTCCCAAAGTTTCAGCACGTACTTAAGAAACACCCTGTATACTTCTGGATGTACGGATTCAATTGAGACCCCAAGCTTCTATTTCTTCGATTCCGGTTTGTCTGTTTTTCAGGGAGAAATCTGGCGATCATTTGACCCACTTTCACTTATTCAATGGACTTGAATTCAGCAGGTGTTCATCATTCCGATGAATTGAATAAGCTTTCAAATAATGAAGAATTAGTCCCAACTTTGAGAGAGTTATTGCTTCTGATACATTTCTTCGGAAACAGGGCTTTCATAGAAAACATTACATTCATGATAGGAAAAGGTACCACACCCATCTACTCTGAATATTCTTCAACAAGAAGAATTGTCTGAAAATAGCTCATTTTGGTCTGCGATGGAGTATGTGGGGTATCTATAAAATCCGTACATTAAGAACTATAAAGCCGACAAACGAGTCCGGAGACCTAGCTGATATTGACATTATCTTGGTCTTCTCAAAACGTACATTATATCAAAAATTTCAGGAAATTATCAAATTCTTTTTCGAAATACAGGGTATCCATGATAAAAAATTGTTTCTAAGAAACTTGGACCGTTTCTTTTAATTCACCTTCACCTTCACCTTCACTTTAAGGAATGTTTGGTTTATATATAAGACATGCCCTTCCCTAACCAAACTAAAAAACGGGGCCTTATCCACCGAGATAGAGAAAGTTCTTTCATGCTAAATTGAATCTCTATTTCTCATTATAGAACTCACACTGGTTGGTTCAGAATTATTAGAATTGGATATTTCTTTGTTCACCCTGTTATAGAGCACTGAACGAAAAAGTGTTATAAAAACGAGATCATGGTGACATTGCACTATCATGGAGGCTTGATTTTCTCAAAATAAATAGGCGTTTTGTCAATTCTCGGAATTGTTAAAAATTCTCAGCAGAAAGCTTAACTTTTCATCTTTGACACCCTGTATCTCGAAAACTAGTAGGCCGATTTTTGTGTGCTTATGGACACTTCTGCCTGCGAAGTCAAAATCTACAACATACCAAAAATTCAGAGAACTTAACTAAAAGCCATTTTCCATAAGGATAGTGCGGGGTCTTTTCAAATAAAACAAATTATCATCAAAGTTTCGCAATTTTTCTCGCTCATTTCTCTCTCTTCATCCCTCTCTTTTTCTCTGCTCCTTCCATATTGAAAGCATGATTGACTCCGGCATAACGAACAATATCAGATCACCCGTTTAAAAATAGATCTACATCAACAAACATCTAGTTGTTACTCCAATCAACTTGCAAGTCGAGCAATCAGAATACGACTCAACGAACGACCTTCTTTATCGAGTATTATCAAACTTTGGGACTAGTAAAAAATTATCATCATTACAATCTTGTCTTTTTTTCAGATAGTGAATACATGTTGGGCTATGATCGCTGTCCTGAGGAGTATGAATGATAGAAAAAATCAAAGTTAATCAAATTAGTATTCAGCATGTAATCTTCACAAGTGGAATTACAAACAGTTAATATACACTCAAACACACTATTGCATATGAAAAAAACTCAATAAATATTTATCTATTTTCACACATGCAGAGAATAATGCAAAAAATATCCAAATATTTCATAGATGACATGTTTATGTGACCGTTTCTTAATTTTAGGTCTCTGTGAGGAATAAAGTCAAAAACTATATATAATAAATAAACTATTAGAGAATTCGAAATTTTTCATTTCAATTTTCTGAGCCTCTTCGATATCCTCGTCCTTTCAGTCCTCACTATTCAAGTTGAGAAACAGAAGTCAAAAAATCCACTGAACAGAATATCCTATTATTACTGGTATTTAACCTTCCAGATATGAGCCATGTTTTAAGGGTGTGAGTATTTCAGAAAATATAAATGAAGAGGTTGGAAAAGGAGTTATATTTTGAGTAAACTATAGAGGCTGAGAAGCGATCCTTCACCAAACGTCAGGCTACACAATACTCATATAATTCATAACCACTTCATCATAAACCACCTTGTAATTATGCTCCTGAGCGGAAAAACCGACCACTAGTTTTTACAGAAAACAAAAAATCAAATTCTCTTCCCAGAATTGCCATGCCCTCGCTTATTCATTATGATTTCTAGTGTCTCAATTATAGATCGCGCTATAGGAATACACCAGAATGAGGGGATAGGTGGAGTGGTCTATGATGAAGTGGTTATTTATATTGTAATCAAGATTGAACTTCCTTACAGGTTATGTCGTTTATTCTTAGATTATATTTCATTACCACTCCATCGTAGACCACCTTGTAGATGTTGAAAGCTAATCCGAAACGATCCAAATGTAAATAGTAAACTGTATTACAGGGTACACAGTTTAATTGAACAATTTGTGTATAAACACACAGAAAAATATATTGAATATCAAATACATATTATGAATATGTTCCATATATCTGTATAAAAATAGAAAAAACTATAAACATATATGTCAACTTAAATCTATGATAATCAAAAAACATTATTATCTAATTTATTCATTCATTTATGGAGACACTTACAGGCTTAACCTAATAACATATTCCTGTTTAATCTCAATAAATTCTTGTACTGAGAACAAACATAAAACAACAAAATGCATACATTTATAATATACACAGATTTATAATTAGTTGAATATATGAAGTAGAATATGCCAACAAAAATACCAAGAAACATCTTCAAGAAAACCTACTAGGGATTTATATTTTCAAAATAAGTTGACAAGGCAACGCTTAAATCTAGGCACATAGACATCAAACACACAGAAACCTATCTTTTCATTGTATGTACTGAAAGAGGAATACATATCGTTCAATGGTCCAAGAAGAGAATTACTGAAAATTATATTGCCCACTGAATGATCAACTGGATTTGGTCTATTCACCGGTTTTTAAGGCAGCGCAGTCACATTGTCGCAAATAAACAAGGTACAGGTAAAGGTCAGCAATGACCGTTAGTCATTAAGAGACATTAAGAGAGTGTTATTTATTATTTCAGATTATTGTATTGTTTGATAATGTCCATATAGGACGAAACTGCAGTAACGTTGGTTACAAATAGAAGTGGTATAAACACATAGAAAGTTTCATTTCTCATTTTTCGTGATGATTCCCTACCACGTAGTAACGGCTACATCCATCAATTTAAAATTATATTGTTCGGACGCGTGCACCGAGAGAAAAGATTATTCATATTCAATAAAATTTATTTATATACAACAAATATGTGTTTCAAATAGCGCCGAACTTACGTAAGTTCAGTTGAAATATATGGGAAGTTAAAATTTTCCAAATAAAATATTTATTATACACCAAGCAATATACACATATGGATCTAAAAAATATTCATTACCTGTAGAAATTTTCAAGCTGGATGGAAATAAACGTAAATATTTAATATTTTAACAATAAAATATTCATTACCTCTTAGAAAATCTCCATTTGTAATGAAACAGAGTAAGCTTCCTTGGAATATGTGATATGTTATTATAAAAATTTATGTTTGCAGCAAATCTACATAGAATTGATATAACTTATAATGTTGCCTTGACCCAGAACATTTATTGGTGTATACTATTTACTAAGCTTGATGGTAATAAACGTAACGTTCACTAAATTATAGCAGCTTATTCTGAAATTCAATACTGCATTTCTGATATGTATAATCAGCAGAAACTTAATCTTTTTTGAAAAATGTTTCTTATAAATAACTGTAATGAACATATATGTAAGCATCCTCAAATAAGATGTGAGTACTTATCGTTTTGAATTTACAATCTTATATGACGTTTCCAATTGTAGTCTCCCTGATGATGGAATAAATGATTCCGAAAGCTTGGAAAAACTTAAAAGAGTTTCCTTTTACATCGCTGCCAATGTGTGGTTGGCTTCCTGTTGTTGACTTCCTTTGTTTCTATTTTTACGTCCAAGTGTTGTACATCTTCGCACTTGATTTTACCGTACTGAAGTGAGCTTAAGCTCGAAACACGTGTCTACGGTTGCACAACATTTTGAGGGTTATACCCAATAATTTTTTTACTTATATTTTCATATATTGCCCCTCGCTAAATCCATCCTTATTTGTATCTTCCTGGGTAGGATTGTCACGCTGGTAGCTATAGCTACCTCCGTGGCGACGTTAGTTGTTGCCTTGTGAGTACAAGGTCTCCTAACCGATGCCACAAATGTGTGGTTGGCTTCCTGTTGTTGACTTCCTTTGTTTCTATTTTTACGTCCAAGTGTTGTACATCTTCGCACTTGATTTTACCGTACTGAAGAGAGCTTAAGCTCGAAACACGTGTCTACGGTTGCACAACATTTTGAGGGTTATACCCAATAACTTTTTTACTTATATATATGTGTTTTTTTTCTGTGGATAAAATTTTTACTGAGTTAAAATCCATACAGTGTCCCTCCTTATAGACATGCTCACTCAATGCACATCTCTCCGGGTGCAATCTACTGTCACTTTTGTGTGCAGAAATGCGATCTTTCAACAATCTTGAAGTTTGTCCAATATATTGTTTGTCACAGTTATGACACGGTATACAGTAAACCAAATCCGAGCAGCTGCTGCAAGGAGTCCTGTCCTTTAATTTGGAAAAAATTCTCATGAGAGGTAAAACATTTTTATTAGCAATTTTAATATTGTCTGAAAAAGATTTGAAAATTCTGGATAATCCAGGAGTGATATCTTCGATAAATGGTAAAGAGGCATAGATAGTACGTGAAAGGGTGACCTCTGCAGCCTGAATATTAATTGGAGTTATTAACAAAGAATTATTTTGATGAGGATTTATTATGTTTTCAATGGATGAATTATTGTACAAAATTTTTTTGAGGAATGAGGCCGGATATGCATTTTGAAGAAAGAGGTTATAAAGAATATTAAGGTTTTTTTTGTGAAAGGCACTATCAGATATCTTGATGACTCTTGTTTTCATCTGTTGGACCAGATTGGCTTTCATACTTTGTTTGTGGTACGACCAATAATTTATTTAACGGCCCGAACTCATAGGTTTCCTATACCAATCGATGAGCACGGTGTTATCAGGTGTTCTGACTGTTCTTCACTGATTTTACGTGTCTTTCTCATATTGTAGCATCCCTGATGATGATAATAAAGATTATCGAAAGCTTGGAATCTGTGTAATAGAGTACTATTATTGGCCTGCTGCATATCCCAAATATTTAGCAAACTCATTTCCTAGCTAGTCAGCAAACAAGACTACCTTTTTCTATATATATATATATATATATATATATATATATATATATATATAAGTGAAAATAGAGTATATTTCGTTTTAATTCCGAGAGTTCTAACCTTTGACAGCTGTTTCGTGCTAACGCACTCATCAGAAAGGATTTATGGAGCTCTCGAAATCAAAACGAATCCACTCAAGAATTAGTACCGTGAAGGCAAGACAGATATAACAGAAAGTTACTTATGACATCTACAGTCACTAGTTGAAACTTAATTTGACACGAACCAAGGAATCCAAAGTAGAGGTTTGTCTATAATTTGACAGGCAGTCAACACTTCGTTGTTCTGACCAACCCAAGGTTCAATCAAGTTTCTAGAACGTTATGAGGAACGCAAGCAGAATCTAAGTGAAAATAGAGTATATTTCGTTTTAATTCCGAGAGTTCTAACCTCTGACAGCTGTTTCGTGCTAACGCACTCATCAGAAAGGATTTATGGAGCTCTCGAAATCAAAACGAATCCACTCAAGAATTAGTACCGTGAAGGCAAGACAGATATAACAGAAAGTTACTTATGACTTATGATTGAACCTTGGGTTGGTCAGAACAACGAAGTGTTGACTGCCTGTCAAATTGTAGACAAACCTCTACTTTGGATTCCTTGGTTCGTGTCAAATTAAGTTTCAACTAGTGACTGTAGATGTCATAAGTAACTTTCTGTTATATCTGTCTTGCCATCACGGTACTAATTCTAGAGTGGATTCGTTTTGATTTCGAGAGCTCCATAAATCCTTTCTGATGAGTGCGTTAGCACGAAACAGCTGTCAAAGGTTAGAACTCTCGGAATTAAAACGAAATATACTCTATTTTCACTTAGATTCTGCTTGCGTTCCTCATAACGTACTAGAAACTTGATTGAACCTTGGGTTGGTCAGAACAACGAAGTGTTGACTGCCTGTCAAATTGTAGACAAACCTCTACTTTGGATTCCTTGGTTCGTGTCAAATTAAGTTTCAACTAGTGACTGTAGATGTCATAAGTAACTTTCTGTTATATCTGTCTTGCCTTCACGGTACTAATTCTTGAGTGGATTCGTTTTGATTTCGAGAGCTCCATAAATCCTTTCTGATGAGTGCGTTAGCACGAAACAGCTGTCAAAGGTTAGAACTCTCGGAATTAAAACGAAATATACTCTATTTTCACTTAGATTCTGCTTGCGTTCCTCATAACGTACTAGAAACTTGATTGAACCTTGGGTTGGTCAGAACAACGAAGTGTTGACTGCCTGTCAAATTGTAGACAAACCTCTACTTTGGATTCCTTGGTTCGTGTCAAATTAAGTTTTAACTAGTGACTGTAGATGTCATAAGTAACTTTCTTCTATATATATATATATATATATATATATATATATATATATATATATATATATATATATATATATATATATATATATATATATATATATATATATATATATATATATATATATATATATATATATATATATATATATATATTAGAATTTAGTCAAGAAATGTTGTTGTAAATAAGAAGTTATAAATAAATAAAAAAAAATACATTATTATTATTATTATGAAAATCAGAAAAGCCAGATGACTTACCTGAACTTTACAGCGATCCATCTATACCATCTCATCCACAGAGTATGAAAAGATCCATTCAAATGGTCATAAAAATCATTTCTCGAAACCAGTTTCCGTTCTACGATAACTTTCTACGTTATTCGAAATACCATCAGTAACCAGCCTGTTTTTGCTGAAAAATAATAACAAATTGAAAAACTATAATGACAAGAAGATAAAGAACATCATAGAAGCAAAATTTAAATTAAATAAAATTATCAGAAACAGATTCAAATTTAGTAAAATAGCTTATTGAAAGAACACACTGTATACAAACTAACATTGACAGGGCAATACTTCATTTAAATAAAAAGTACCAAGAGAGTAGGTAAAGTGACTGAAAAGACGAGATGGGAAGTTCAAACTAATCAGAAAAGGGAAAATGTTAAAAAAAAATTGTAAATAGTAGAATAAGAGTATATTATAGGTTGTACAGTTAATTATAAAAAATTTAAGAGACATTTTAAAATCGGGAAAATGAAAGTGATTTGACTAGTGAGTGTCGAAAAGGTATCGTGAGTGAAAAAGGAAAACTTATCAAGAGAGTGCTGAAGAAGGTTACTAGGAAAAAGTTTGAAAAAAAAAGAAAAAGGAGGAGTTGAGGCGAGGCTACAGAAAAGGAAGCTGAAATCGAGACTGATCAATTTTTGAAAAAGAAAAACTTTAGAAAAACTCAAAGCAAATACTTAAAATCATCACCAAAGGACATATAAGAGGTCAATTTGACACTGGAAGTACACAACTCACCAGAAAATCTTAACACGACGAAATAAAACCAATTGAAAATCATCGACCTGCAAACCAGCAACTATAAAGGTATTTATCATCCTTTTGGCCACGAACTGCATTGAACAAATTTCTTCCTAAGCTGATATTCAAGCTGTATTTTCAACAATCTTCAACAACGCGAAACTTTTCTTCACTGGAACTTTTTGTGCGTAAATAAACTATCAGACACTTTTTAATAAAACATAATTTGAATCACTGCATTGAGAGGACAATAGTTAGTATTATTATTAGCATAAATAATTTCAATTTCATATAACTTTTACATATTTGATCACAGAAAAGCTAGGTTAGTTAACCTTTCAACCTTGGCAAGCACACTGAACTGAAGAAGTTTTCATTTCTCTGGAGTCATTTCATCATTCACTAACATTACACCCAAGGTTAACTGGTTGTCTAACTTGTGCAGAGTAGAAATATTGAAAATTAAATAGGAATAAGCGTTTAGCTAGCTAGAACAGGTAGACGTAAGTTTTGTTGATGTGAGAAACATAACATTTTCTATTTACTCTGATTAAATAAAGAAAACAACTTCTATATTTGAATTAATGCAAATTATTTACTCTTGAACAACATTTGATTAAGTAAAAAATATTTACATCTTGGAAAGCCCTTTTCAAGAATCCTACCCTGAGAAAGAGAATGTTCTGGAGCGCCGATTGAGTTTGGAGATACTGAAAAATAAAAAAAAAAAGGAGATCAGGAATAAGCGGGAAAACGGTAAAGTAAGGTGTAAGTTTTCATTTGAGCAAACAATTGTCATTAAAAAGAAAATATACTATAACATTTTCAATTTCTTGCATTACAACAAAATAAAAATATTAAAAAAAAAATAAAATAAAATAAAATAAAAATATAATATTGTTAGCACCGCAACTTTAGGGCTATTTTTACTTCATTAAAAGTGTTACAAAATTTCATCATATATCTTAATTCATAACAAATTGTATCCACAACGTGGGACTTAACAAAACACACATTTAATCACACATCACTTCATTATATTATTATTATTATAACAATATATATATATATATATATATATATATAATGTAATTTTTATATTAGTGAAAATTGTTGAATAAAAATTTTAATTGTTATAATTTTTTTTTTTTTTTTTTTGAATAAAAATTGTAGTTGTAGTGAAATTAAATTGGGTTTTTATTGTTTTTGAATTTGTTGTATATTAGAAATGCAGTTATGAAGGTGATAAATATTCATATAAAAATTCTTCATTGCTCAAAGATATGCCCAGGCTGGATACTTACTCTTATTTTTTTTCATTAACCTTTCACCTTTGTACTCTGTTGCAGAAACTCTCTCAGCTCCTCGGCTCCTCCAAAAACAGCATGCATATTCTCCTCCTCAGGGCTAGATTCTTGGAAAGGGCTTCCAAAGTGAAAATATACAATATTTGTGACAGATGTATTAAAATAATAGATATTATACTCAGAATCCAAAATTTATAAGCGTTTTATTGAATAAATTCAGAAAAATTGGTGTGATTTTCTATCAGAAACTTATTTTTAATTTACCTGAAAGATACCTTATCCTATTATATAATAATCCTTCTTGTTTTTTTTACAGAATTTGAAGCGCCAACAAATCCAATGTTCTTACCATCCGTTCTGTGGCAAATTAGTCACCGCCAGAAGTCACCGCCAGAATCGAACTCTGATTGAAATATCGACTGAAAGATCAAAGCTTCCTACTCTATCGACTTGACTAAGGATTTGTTGTCGTTCAGTTTTGAAGGTTATGTTGCATTTATTGTTGTACCTATATTTTTTTAAATCTATGTAATAATTGTCCATTCAATGAAAGTGAAAGAGTGGTAAAAGTTATTTCTGTTAAGTAAAGTTCAGTTGATTTCACCGTTGTGCACGAAAGTTAAAATCTTCTCACGAAATATTGATGTGAAGTTCGTAGAAATGACGTTAAGTTTTCTCTTGAACGTGAAAGTTTGTCTGCTTTATTAGGAATACGAGTTTGAAGCTGTAAATACCTTTCTGGAAGCCTGAATTCAAAGATTTTCTCCAAGTTCGGCCTGGCTGTGTTCTTCAGTCTTGAAGATTCTGATGAGGTATGTTCTTGTTCGTATATGCTAAATTATCAATCAAATGTTGACTGCAATTCTGGCTGGCTGCTTGAAGTTTTCCTTTTAAAAATTCCACTTTTTAAATTCGATCTTTTTTTCGCGTCCCCTCTCAACAAACCTCTCGTTACCACGGCAATCTGTCATTCTCCCTTGAGCACTATATTTACAACTTAATTACTAACTATTTACTATGACATCTTGCTAAATCTATAAACTCCTCACCTTATTTCAAATTCTGAGGGGTTCCTTACCAAAAACTGTCCCCTTTTTACTCCCTGCTGTTTATTTTATTATGATTAATTTTGAGGTTATGTTTTTATTTTTGTTGCATTCCAATACCAATTTCTTTTTAAATTTGGCTCTAAATTATAGTTTTTAGCTTTATTCATCGTCAGAAACTTATTTAAACTTGTCTTACAGTTGGAGTTGGCTGGTAATGGATAGTTTGCATGCTGCTTCGAAGCAAGTGTCGTAACGAGCTGTGCAGCCTCGACAACAGAGTATTAAGGCTCATTGGATGGATTCTGATGTCTATGCTGTTATGATGTTCTTCAGGACTCAAGGTATAGTATTCAGCCTTTCTTTAGAGTAATAATAATAATAATAATAATAATAATAATAATAATCTGCCATTTCCTATATACAACGTTATTTCATAGCAATATATATATATATATATATATATATATATATATATATATATATATATATATATATATATATATATATATATATATATATATATATATGTACATTACTAAGTTCATGGGTTGAACCGCGTTGAGAGTTTATAACTCGACGTTTCGGCTCCTGCTTTGGAGCCATTTTCAAGAGTGTGACTGCGAGGCCTCTATCTGCCTACTCCTCGAGTCGTGGTCTTGAGAGATATCAAGGTCTCAACCTGCCTACTCCTTGATCTCAAAAGACGATCCGATGTTGGTTGCACTGTAGTATTTATAGGTGGTTGGCAGTGATGCAGAATTTTCAGTTCTTTTTTAAAAATTACAAAACTGAGAAACTGGACGAAATGACAAATTAGTTGTACATAGAGACTACTTCATTTGTTTATTGTCAAATGTGACAGTTATTAATTTGACAAGTGACATTATTTTGTTCTGACAAATAAACTTTAGTGTAGGTTTGAATTTCTGCGTTCGGTTACTCTAATTTCATGGTGTTTTATGTCAAGAGAAAGTAAAAAAGAATAAATTTCACTCAAATGGCTTATATCTGTTCGTTTATTGATGGGGTTATTCTCTTGAGAGATAAAGGCCATTTCTAAGAAAGATCCTTTTGAAAGATGTGATTGTCTTGCAAGAACTTTTGTTGAAGAGTAGTTCATTCGGTGGTCAAGGTCATTGACATGTTTTGCTAAAGCACATCTTTCAGGATGTAGTCTACTATCACTTTTGTGAGAAGTGATTCTATAATTTAGTAATCTTTTAGTTTGGCCGATGTAATTTTTTTCACAATCAAGACAAGGGATGCTATAAACAACATTTGAAAGAGAGAAAATATCATTTTTGTCCTTTACTTTTGAATATATTTGTCTTATTGAGGTAACTGTTCTATTTGCAATTTTGATTATAGATAATGATTTGTTTACTATCAAAATTTTCAAAAATCAATTCATTTGTAGAAGAAATAATGTCTCTTTTCAAAATTATTAATGAATTTTCTAATTTTTTTATCAAAATTTGGTTTGTTGCAATTTCTATACAAATGAGTTGTACTACTAACCTGTGATTTCGTCCAGGTATATCCGTATGCGCATTCTGCCGAAGCAGCAACTGCTGGACTGATCTCGTTGTCGAAGTGATATGTTTAGGGAGAATGCTGCGTTGTCTGCATTGGAGTAGGAAAATCCTTCTGTTATATTCCTTAGCCAACGCAGCATTCTCCCTAAACATATCACTTCGACAACGAGATCAGTCCAGCAGTTGCTGCTTCGGCAGAATGCGCATACGGAGCTTCGGCAGAATGCGCATACGGATATACCTGGACGAAATCACAGGTTAGGAGTACAACTCATTTGTATAGAAATTGCAACAAACCAAATTTTGATAAAAAAATTAGAAAATTCATTAATAATTTTGAAAAGAGACATTATTTCTTCTACAAATGAATTGATTTTTGAAAATTTTTATAGTAAACAAATCATTATCTATAATAGATTATTTCATGAAGTAAAAACAAAAAACATCAATAAATTTAATGATTTAAGAGTAGATGAAAAAAGAATAAAATTGAAAACAAATCAAAATTGGATAAAAAACTTATCAAATACAGTAATTCCTGAAGAAATTACACAATTTTTATCATTGGGACCAAAATTTAGTATTGAACCAGTAATAAAAAAAGACATTCCTATAAAAAACATTTTAGCAGATTTAGATCATATCACTTCCACTATTAGTGATACCAATGGAAGAAATATCACTATAGCTAGAGCTACTAATGTCATTACCAATTGTGTACTTAATGATGATTCCAAAAAAAAATGATTTTTTTCGAAAGCTTTACAACAAATCAAAAAAGGTTTTGAAAGATAATCCTGATTTGATTCTTATTCAGTCAGATAAAGGTAATGTTACTGTTGTTATGGAAAAACAACAATATCTAGATTTACCTAATGATATCATCAATAATAGTACATCCTATGTAGGGCTGAATAATGATCCAACATCAAAAATACAAAGAAAATATGATAATTTGATAAAATCTCTTAAAGTAAAAAACCAAATAGATGACAATGTTAAGAAAAAGCTTACTAGTTATGATGGCATTTCTCCAAAATTTTACTCTTTACCAAAAATTCACAAACCATATTTATCAGTGAGACCGATAATAGCTTGCATAGGTTCTCCAACAGAACAAATTGCTTCTTTTTTAACTAATATTTTGACTAATGCTTATGATTCAGATAACATTTACTCAATCAAAGATTCCTTTGAATTTTCTGAAAAATTCAATAAAATCAAATTACCTGATAACTATGTTTTGGCCAGTTTGGATGTTGTCTCTCTTTTCAGTAATGTTTATCTTGATACTTGCCTTAGAGCGATAGATAAAAATTGGGATCGTATCAGCAGTCATTGCACTATTGAAAAAGATTGTTTTTCCAACTTAATAACATTTCTTTTCGAAAATAACTATTTTTCATTTAATGGAAAATATAACAGACAAACTTTTGGAACTCCAATGGGATCTTCAATCTCACCAATTCTTGCAGCTTATGTTATGGATGAATTGCTGGACACAGTGTTACCAGTTCTCTCTTTTAACTTATTTTTCATCAAAAAATATGTGGATGATATAATTTTAGCATTACCTAAAAATGGTATAACTGAAATTTTGGATACTTTCAATAGTTATGACCCATACATACAATTCACAATCGAAACAGAAGATTCAGATCTCTCAGTACCTTTCCTAGATACAAAACTTATACGATCGATTGATAACACAATATTAATTGATTGGTATAGAAAACCATGCAGTTCAGGAAGGTATTTGAATTTCTTTTCTTATCACAAATTTTCGATGAAAGTGAATTTGTTGAAACAAATGAAAGACAGAGTACTCAAAATTTCTGATATATCTTTTCACAATAAAAATTTGAAAATACTTCAAGAACTTTTCATACAAAATTCTTATCCACCATCTTTAGTTAATAACATCTTGTTTAGCTCATTTTTAACAGAGGTTGACAATAGTGTAAGACAAAATATGAATTCTCATAATGAACAACCAGTTGCAGATTTGAATCAAAATTCAATTTTCTATGCTTCATTACCTTACATCAAGGAAATAACACCCAAACTAACCAGAATTTTACAACCATTTCATAATATCAAAATTGCAAATAGAACAGTTACTTCAATAAGACAAATATATTCAAAAGTAAAGGACAAAAATGATATTTTCTCTCTTTCAAATGTTGTTTATAGCAACCCTTGTCTTGATTGTGAAAAAAATTACATCGGCCAAACTAAAAGATTACTAAATTATAGAATCACTTCTCATAAAAGTGATAGTAGACTACATCCTGAAAGATGTGCTTTAGCAAAACATGTCAATGACCTTGACCACCGAATGAACTACTCTTCAACAAAAGTTCTTGCAAGAGAATCACATCTTTCAAAAAGATCTTTCTTAGAAATGGCCTTTATCTCTCAAGAGAATAACCCCATCAATAAACGAACAGATATAAGCCATTTGAGTGAAATTTATTCTTTTTTACTTTCTCTTGACATAAAACACCATGAAATTAGAGTAACCGAACGCAGAAATTCAAACCTACACTAAAGTTTATTTGTCAGAACAAAATAATGTCACTTGTCAAAGTAATAACTGTCACATTTGACAATAAACAAATGAAGTAGTCTCTATGTACAACTAATTTGGCATTTCGTCCAGTTTCTCAGTTTTGTAATTTTTAAAAAAGAACTAAAAATTCTGCATCACTGATATGTTTATTTAGCAGAAACTTAATCTTGTAAACGTAAATGGTTCTTATAAATAACTTTATGAACATATATGTAAGCATCCTCAAATAAGATGTGAGTACTTATAATTTTGAATTTACAATTATATGACATTTCCAATTGTAGTCTCCCTGATGATGGAATAAAAGATTCCGAAAGCTTGGAAAAAACTTAAAAGAGTTTCCTTTTACATCGCTGCAGGCCCTACAAACAGTTTTACTCTTAACTAGTCAGCGACTATCCTTTTTTTCATTATATATATATATATATATATATATATATATATATATATATATATATATATATATATATATATATATATATATATATATATATATATATGTACAGGGTGTTAATTAAGTACGTTGACAAACTTCGGGAGGTGATTCTTTGAAGGTTTTCAGGACGAAATGTTCATATAAACATATGTCCCAAACGGCTTGGTTTTCGAGATACAGGGTGATAAAAATAAATTTTTTTCAAGATTAGAGTTAACTTCGACATTTTCTACAATAATCAGTTCAAATTAGGCAAGTACAATCCATTCAATAGTACGCACGATACAAAATAATGCATTTCTCAAATAATTCACAGGGTCCTCCTTTTTTCAGAGTCAAGCTTTGTTCAACCCTTCAGAATTTTTTTTTCCGCCGCCACTGACATATTATGAGAAGGGAATAATGAATGTTGTTTCATTTAACATCTTTTTGCTCTCTTGATGTTTTTCATTTACTTGTACGGTTCAGGAGTTACAATGAAAATATTAACGCAAACATTTTCCAGTAACGCATAACAAAAAGAAATTTGAGAAGCAAATAGTCTAACAAACTTGAAGAGTGATTCTTTGAAAGGTTTCAAGATGAAAAGTTCATATAAACATGTCCCAAGCGGCTTGGTTTTCGAAATACAGGGTGATCAAAATACATTTTTTAGGAGTTTTTGAAGTTTACTTCGAAATTTTCGACAATAATCGATCCAAATTAGTTCAAATTGGACAAGTACAATCCATTCAATAGTGCGCATGATATAAAATAATTCATTTCTCGAAGTGTCATTGCCACTCTCCAAAGATTAGCGCGTGACGCAATACGTCATTTTGTTCTCATTACACAAATAGCTATTTTCTGCTCGTGTAGAGAAAATGTAATGTTATGGAGCTCCCATACATTTTTACTATAACTCAGGTTGAATATGTATTGCACAAAGTTAATTATGGCAAAATAATTTTGGACATTTTCAATAGTGAATAACTTTATTATCAAATACTAGAGCAAAGTAACATAAATTCCCTAGGAATAAAATTAAGTTCAGAAAAGGACCATTATTGAAATTGATATGTCAGAGCAGCTGCTGGAAATGGCCACCGCCAACTTCAATGCATACGTTTATGCGCCTAACCATAGATTGGCGGACACGCTCAAAAATACCAGGAGTGTTTCTTATAATTCCGCATGACTCCTGTATGCGATTCCTCAGGTCTTCTTCACTTTGAACTGGAGTTCGGTACACTAATGATTTAAGGTGCCCCCAGAGGAAAAAATCAATTGGATTCATATCGGGTGACCTTGGTGGCCAAAGTTGTGGCCCACCACGCCCAATCCAGCGATCAGAATAATTCTCTTCTAAATATTGGCGTGCAACCAATCTGAAGTGTACTGGAGCACCATCATGCATAAACCAAATTCCAATTCTTTCCCTCAGTGGTATCTCTTCTAGGAGTCCAGGTAAGATGAATTCAAGAAAATGTCGATAATGGTCACCATTGAGTCTATGAGGCAGAAAATGTGGCCCGATAAGGAAATTCCCTACAATTCCAACCCAAACATTCACAGAAAACGTCTCTTGAAAATGGTTTTCAATCACGCGTGTGGGTTTTCATCAGCCCACATATGATTGTTGTGAAAATTAATAATGGCTTTACGGGAAAAGCATGCCTCATCGGTGAATAACACTTGAGATAAAAACCATGGATTTTCCAACAATTTATTTCGAATCCAAGTGCAAAAAGTTAATCTCTTTGGAAAATCCCTTGGCAGAAGAGCTTGAACACGCTGTATGTGATAGGGATAAAGTTGTTGCTCTTTTAAAATTTGCCATACCAATACATGGGTTACGTTAAACTGTGCCGCAATTTGTCTTGTACTGGTGTCTGGATGCTGCTCAATTTCGTTAAGTACAGCTTCTTCTATCTGAACTGTTCTAACTCTCCTGGGTCTTCCTATGAGAACAGCAGACCTCTTGAAAGTACCCGTTTCACGAAGACGGGAGTGAATATTGATGAACATTTGTGTGCTGGGAATATGACGTTGTGGAAATCTTTCTAGATACATTCGTCTGGCGGCACGAGCGTTACCATCAGCCATTCCATTTATTAAGTGCATGTCTGCCATTTCTTAATTTGTATATTCAACCATTTTATCCAAAGAAATATTGAATGAATCTGCTTTATAGCTTGCACTAATGAAGAATTAACAATGAGACAGTTTCTCAACTTTCGATAACTGTCAAGTTGATATTTAAATAAATGAATTAATATCAAAGCCCACTTTGCTATTTTTATGAATTCAAATTGATTACAAAATGTCTGCGTTACTGCAGAAGAAAAAACAAACCGAAATTTCTGAAAAATAATGTACTCCGTACGGAAACAAAAATTTGTTTGATTTAGTTTTTCGGAGTTATGACCAGAGATTCATAAATGAAAATCAAATGTGTAATGATCTGCGACTATTAGATAAACCCTATTAACTATCTTCCATTACAGGATTACCTTTCGGAAGTTTTTTATGTTGAAAAGGAAACGTTCAATTGAAAACTAAAAAATATCTTTTTTTTAAAATAATAAAAAATTTGTATGAGTTCTCTATCAAGACTGATGGGTAAAAACATTTTTAATCAAATATCTCAATGAAAATGCACATTTTTACCATCAGAATCTTCAGGTTGAAAGTTAAGGTTTTCCCAATATCTGTCAGATCTAGTTTAATATCCAGCATAACGCAGTGACGGGGAGATAGTAGTTTTCTGTTAGATATCACAAAAAGAAATCACATCTTCACAATAACAAGCTTTTATTTAGCTTCACTTGTAACTAACTAACAAACAATTTAATAAAAGTTGAATTTGACCCACTTCTAATACTCCGAAAAATTTGAAATTTGGCAGGTTTCCGTAATTCCGGTGACAATGCATTAAAAAAATGTTTGTTATAAAACAAAATGGCGGCTCCAATATGGCGGACGAGTTTTGTGATTATGATCCGATTCTGTTCAAAATTGGTATGTGATGGGTTTTGGGTTGGAGATTTTCAGTTTCACATAAAAAATAAACTGAAATGTTAAAAATGAAAATTATAAAAAGAAAACATTTTAAAGTTTTTATACAATACACTGAAAAGGAAAAAATAATTCATTTCATTGTTTGAACCATGTAATCTTGTACAGAAAGATTTTGATACTCACAGAATAACCTACAAAAAATGAAACAAATTATTTTTTAATTTTCAGTGCATTTGTATAAAAGCTTGTCTTTATATTTTTTATTGTATAATTTTTATTCATCGTAGATTCTTCTAATTCTGAAAAAATATTTCCATCAATTTACAGTAATTAAAAATGTTTAATTTTCAAATTTTCTAATGTTATGCCACACTGGAAAATGTTTAAATTAATTTTTTCATTATAGCCCCTGAACCGTACAAGTAAATGAAAAAATGCAAGATATCAAAAAGATGTTAAATCAAACAACATTGATTATTCCTTTCTCATAATATGTCAGTTGCGGCGGAAAAAAAAAATTCTGAAGGGTTGAACATAGCTTGATTCTGAAAAAAGGAGGACCCTGTGAATTATTTAAGAAATGCATTATTTTGTATCGTGCGCCCTATTGAATGGATTGTACTTGCCCAATTTGAACTGATTATTGTCGAAAATGTCGAAGTTAACTCTAAAAAATCTTGAAAAAAATGTATTTTTATCTCCCTGTATCTCGAAAACCAAGCCGTTTGTGACATATGTTTATATGAACTTTTCGTCCTGAAAACCTTCAAAAAATCACCTTCCGAAGTTTGTCAACGTACTTAATTAACACCCTGTATATATAAACCTGGTAGATAATAAAAATGTGGGTCAAAAAGTTTCAAAATTATATGAAATATCAGAAAACCCAAACAAATACGATTCCTCAACTCTGAAGACTCTTACAACTTCAACAACATACTGAAATTTCAGTAAAAGGCAGTCAGAAGGTTGGTATTCCAAGTTCTAGATTGAAATAAGTAGGAGAGTACGAGTCAGTCTATGATGCATATCAAATAATGGCAACAACATTTCCGGACAATAATTTTAAGTCAAAGAAATCTAAGATTTGACAGTAAAAATGGATGGTAGAAACTTCAAATGAAACAAGTCAAATGAGTTTCTGAATTATATTTTCAGGAATGAGAAGAAAATGTGGAAACTTTAGAATAGATAAAGATTATTTCAAAATCATAGAATCATTGATAATATGTGAACATAGTTCAAGCATTAATTAGAATAATAAGAATAAGGAAAAATTTAAAATGATTTGTGATCGAGAGTGTTGTGAAAAACCGATGGAAAGGTCCTTGGAAACGGAAAAAAGAGAGAGGATGATGATATAAAGAAACGGGTGGAAAAAAGTTTTATGCCAGAGAGATTGTTAAAAACCAAAAATATCAAGATAAATCAATGTTAACCAACCAATAGTGGAAGATCGGCACAACAAGGTTCCACTTACCTTGGAGGAGCACCACGAGAAGTCATAGCTGGAAGTAGCAGGCCGAGCAGCATCCTATCTCCAAATGGTCCAGACAAAAGGTATTTCTAGACTAAACATTTTCAAATACCAAGCCACAGCTTATGTGCTTATCTATGCTGTGACCAAGCTGAAATACCAGCACTTCGGAAAAACGAATTATTGTCAAATACTCCGTCAATTCGACACAATCCTCAAGGAGACTTGGCATCTAAAATTTCTTGAACTCAGTGAACAAACTTTTTTTTAAATAAACAATAAAGTCAATAACCACAGACAAGGTTTATTGCTAATAACTATAATTAATATCTACCTGTGTTAGAGAATCTCACAACAAAAACAATTATGAAATATTCAAGGTTATGTTTTATGCTAGACATTTCTTCTTTCTTCAATGGGAATGTTCAACGTAATAGGCCGTAGTTAGATGACCGGTAACGGAATCGTAGTAAAATTGCAAGATTGAATCAATAATTTTGTATATTGTCATTATTTCTGAAGGAAAACTTATTAGATATAAGGTATATTCGCACGAAATAGGCAAATTGAGGTTTTGAATACTTCATATTTACAAAAGTGTTCACATTATCTTATTTATTACAACTGGTTTATGAAATAAAAAACAAATTTGAGTTTGAATCTACTATATTATTTATTTTCTACAAAGATTTCTATTTCTATTACAATACATTTGACTTAAAGTTATCAAACGTCCTTTTCCAAGAACTCCGCTTGAAATTGAGATCTACATGTTTGGCGCACCGACTGAGCTGAGTAGCTGAAAAAGAAAGAAAAGGTAAGATCTGAAAGAGTGTAAGTATTTGGCCTGGGCAATCTGAAATTTGAAATCTTAATAATAATTTCAAACTATAATACTCTGAAAATAATACAACAATAGATATACCGGGTGGCTACGGAAGTATTGCCTACGGAATATCTCAGTTATTGTATGAAGTAGGTTTGTGAAATTCCGAGCGTCGATATAATGACATAAGAGCTAAAATTTGAGCATATTGACATGTCGAAGTTAACTTCCGGTCTTACCGGAAGTAACATCAACTTTCTTATTTTAAATGGAAACCCTATTTTTTTTTCTCTTCGCTTTATTCAGCATTCAATTCCCTTTCTATTGACATATCACAAGTTGGTATCTAACCAGAAACTAGATCAGAAAGAAATTATTATTGAAATTCACCGAGTAGGCCGTGGAAGCAAAATGAAAGCCAAAAATTGAAAAGTTGGCTATGGAAACCATACGTCACTTGATAACAGTTGCTACTACTGTGATATTTTATTTTCATTCGTCGGCGTTATAAAAAACCACCAAAAAAATATTGGCAAAATTGGGAAAAAACAATACTCTGTAGGTCCATAACTTAAATAGGAACATACAACTTTTTCTTGCCTGTACTATTCAGCATAACCATTTCTTTCTAATAATATAATAGAAAATAATTTTTTGAACTGAGATACCGAAAAATCCAATTATTATTCTTCAAATAACAAAACAGATTATCGCCATACGCAAAAATAAACTTAAAAATAATGTGGAATGATAAATTATATCCTGTATGTTCTAGGTTAAATAGGAACATAAACGTACTTGGTCTGTGCCATCGTCCATAGATATTCTAATATCTACCTATGGACGATGTTTGTGCTATTAAGAATAATCATTCCATTGCAATAATCATTCGAACCAAAATATTAACAAGTAGGCTGATTAAGATGTATTTTGGAATAAAATAAAAAAGAAATGAGAGCTGTCACGAACGCTGCTATCCATATTATTTTGACGTTCGAAGTAGTGTTTTTGATTCTGCCATTTTTAAAGGGTTTGGAAATCGAAATCAGTTAGTGGAATATTCAAAAAATGCCCCGTTATTCACGAACCGAACAAATTGACATGCTTCTCATTTATGGTGAATGTTTAAAAAATTCTTATGCCGCTGAACGATTGTATTTAGAGCGATATCCAGGGAGGCAGCAACCGTCAAGAAGGTATTTCCAGTGGCTTGAAGAAAAATTAAGAACTGAGCCTGATGTTCACGAAGACCAAGAAGCATTTGTTATTAATGAGGAAACTGAAATTAATGTATTAGCTTTAGTACAATATGGTAGCACAATTTCCTCAAGGCAGATTGGCGCCGAATTAGCTATAAGTAAGGACTCTGCTAGGAAAATTTTGAAAAAACATCGATTGAAATCCTTCAAGTATCAGTTGCATCAACATTTGTATGATAATGACGGTGAAAGGCGCCTGGAATATTGTAATTGGTTTCTTCGACAAAATGCTGAGAATCACCTATTTAACTATTATATCTTGTTTACGGACGAGTCAAGATTTACCAACAATGGATTATTTAACAGGAATAATACAATGTAGTTACTGTACTTTATTTGGATTATTGTCGATAGTCGAAGTGTGAAGTGCTAAAAGTGTGAACGGTCTTTTGTTCCAGGTACTGGGCGATAGCAAACGAGCACCGGTTTCGACAAGGCGGCTTCCAGGAGAGATTTTGTGTGAATGTTTGGGCAGGAATAGTTGGAACTCATATTGTTGGCCCCATTCTTTTTCAAGGCCAACTTACCGGAGAGAGATACTTTAATTTTTTAACGAATGAAATTTCGGAATTCATTAACAACCTACCAGCGGAAATAACTGAGAGAATGTACTTCCAGCAAGATGGCGCCCCTCCGCATAATTCAAGAATAGCGAGAAATTATCTTCAAAATCGCTTTCAAGAGAGACTTATAACAACCCATGGTCCAGTCAGGTGGCCACCAAGGTCACCTGATCTTACTCCGTGCGACTTTTTTCTATGGGGGCATCTTAAAAATAGGGTGTATTCCACACAGACTACAACTCTACATGAGCTAGAAGTAAAAATTCGTAGAGCTTTCCAAGATATCACGCCCCAAATGTTGAGAAACGTTTTACATGAAAATATCACCAGAGTCAATAAATGTATTGACGCTGAGGGAATGCATTGCGAAAATTTGTTTTGAATTTATTTTATCTTTAATCCTATCAATTTGAATTTTTTTTTTCGATAAATCTGTTTTTTCGTTATTTGAAGAATAATAATTGGATTTTTTGGTATTTCATTTCAAAATATTACTTTCCATTATATCATTAGAAAGGAATGGTTATGCTGAATAGTATAGGCAAGAAAAAGTTGTATGTTCCTATTTAAGTTATGTACCTACAGAGTATAGTTTTTTTCCCAATTTTGCCAATATTTTTTTGGTGGTTTTTTATAACGCCGACGAATGAAAATAAAATATCACAGTAGTAGCAACTGTTATCAAGTGACGTATGGTTTCCATAGCCAACTTTTCAATTTTTGGCTTTCATTTTGCTTCCACGGCCTACTCGGTGAATTTCAATAATAATTTCTTTCTGATCTAGTTTCTGGTTAGATACCAAATTGTGATATGTCAATAGAAAGGGAATTGAATGCTGAATAAAGCGAAAAGAAAAAAAAATAGGGTTTCCATTTAAAATAAGAAAGTTGATGTTACTTCCGGTAAGACCGGAAGTTAACTTCGACATGTCAATATGCTCAAATTCTAGCTCTTATGTCATTATATCGACGCTCGGAATTTCACAAACCTACTTCATACAATAACTGAGATATTCCGTAGGCAATAATTCCGTAGCCACCCGGTATATCTATTGTTGTATTATTTTCAGAGTATTAAAGTTTGAAATTATTATTAAGTATTTCAAATTTCAGATTGCCCAGGCCAAATACTTACACTCTTTCAGTTCTAACCTTTTCTTTCTTTTTCAGCTACTCAGCTCAGTCGGTGAGCCAAACATGTAGATCTCAATTTCAAGCGGAGTTTTTGGAAAAGGACGTTTGATAACTTTAAGTCAAATGTATTGTAATAGAAATAGAAATCTTTGTAGAAAATAAATAATATAGTAGATTCAAACTCAAATTTGTTTTTTATTTCATAAACCAGTTGTAATAAATAAGATAATGTGAACACTTTTGTAAATATGAAGTATTCAAAACCTCAATTTGCCTATTTCGTGCGAATATACCTTATATCTAATAAGTTTTCCTTCAGAAATAATGACAATATACAAAATTATTGATTCAATCTTGCAATTTTACTACGATTCCGTTACCGGTCATCTAACTACGGCCTATTAAGTTGAACATTCCCATTGAAGAAAGAAGAAATGTCTAGCATAAAACATAACCTTGAATATTTCATAATTGTTTTTGTTGTGAGATTCTCTAACACAGGTAGATATTAATTATAGTTATTAGCAATAAACCTTGTCTGTGGTTATTGACTTTATTGTTTATTTTAAAAAAAGTTTGTTCACTGAGTTCAAGAAATTTTAGATGCCAAGTCTCCTTGAGGATTGTGTCGAATTGACGGAGTATTTGACAATAATTCGTTTTTCCGAAGTGCTGGTATTTCAGCTTGGTCACAGCTTAGATAAGCACATAAGCTGTGGCTTGGTATTTGGAAATGTTTAGTCTAGAAATACCTTTTGTCTGGACCATTTGGAGATAGGATGCTACTCGGCCTGCTACTTCCAGCTCTGGAGATAAGATGCTGCTCGGCCTGCTACTTCCAGCTATGACTTCTCGTGGTGCTCCTCCAAGGTAAGTGGAACCTTGTTGTGCCGATCTTATTAGTTGTTTCCTGCATAAATCTTCCACTATTGGTTGGTTAACATTGATTTATCTTGATATTTTCGTATGGTTTCCATAGCCAACTTTTCAATTTTTGGCTTTCATTTTGCTTCCACGGCCTACTCGGTGAATTTCAATAATAATTTTTTTCTGATGTAGTTTCTGGTTAGATACCAACTTGTGATATGTCATTAGAAAGGGAATTGGATGCTGAATGAAGCGAAAAGAAAAAAAAATAGGGTTTCCATTCAAAATAAGAAAGTTGATGTTACTTCCGGTCAGACCGGAAGTTAACTTCGACATGTCAATATGCTCAAATTCTAGCTCTCATGTCATTATATCGACGCTCCAAATTTCACAAACCTACTCATCAGAAAGGATTTATGGAGCTCTCGAAATCAAAACGAATCCACTCAAGAATTAATACCGTGAGGCAAGACAGAATATAACAGGAAGTTATTCATGACATCTACAGTCACTAGTTGAAACTTAATTTGACACGAACCAAGGAATCCAAAAGTAGATGTTTGTCTACAATTTGACAGGCAGTCAACACTTCGTTGTTCTGACCAACCCAAGGTTCAATCAAGTTTCTAGTACGTTATGAGGAACGCAAGCAGAATCTAAGTGAAAATAGAGTATATTTCGTTTTAATTCCGAGAGTTCTAACCTTTGACAGCTGTTTCGTGCTAACGCACTCATCAGAAAGGATTTATGGAGCTCTCGAAATCAAAACGAATCCACTCAAGAATTAATACCGTGAGGCAAGACAGAATATAACAGGAAGTTATTCATGACATCTACAGTCACTAGTTGAAACTTAATTTGACACGAACCAAGGAATCCAAAAGTAGAGGTTTGTTCACAAATTGACAGGCAGCCAACAATTCGTTGTTCTGACCAACCCAAGGTTCAATCAAGTTTCTAATACGTTATTAGGAACGCAAGCAGAATCTAAGTGAAAATAGAGTATATTTCGTTTTAATTCCGAGAGTTCTGACCTTTGACAGCTGTTTCGTGCTAACGCACTCATCAGAAAGGATTTATGGAGCTCTCGAAATCAAAACGAATCCACTCAAGAATTAATACCGTGAGGCAAGACAGAATATAACAGGAAGTTATTCATGACATCTACAGTCACTAGTTGAAACTTAATTTGACACGAACCAAGGAATCCAATAGTAGAGGTTTGTCCACAAATTGACAGACAGCCAACAATTCGTTGTTCTGACCAACCCAAGGTTCAATCAAGTTTCTAATACGTTATGAGGAACGCAAGCAGAATCTAAGTGAAAATAGAGTATATTTCGTTTTAATTCCGAGAGTTCTAACCTTTGACAGCTGTTTCGTGCTAACGCACTCATCAGAATGGATTTATGGAGCTCTCGAAATCAAAACGAATCCACTCAAGAATTAATACCGTGAGGCAAGACAGAATATAACAGGAAGTTATTCATGACATCTACAGTCACTAGTTGAAACTTAATTTGACACGAACCAAGGACTCCAAAAGTAGAGGTTTGTCCACAAATTGACAGGCAGCCAACAATTCGTTGTTCTGACCAACCCAAGGTTCAATCAAGTTTCTAATACGTTATGAGGAACGCAAGCAGAATCTAAGTGAAAATAGAGTATATTTCGTTTTAATTCCGAGAGTTCTAAGCTTTGACAGCTGTTTCGTGCTAACGCACTCATCAGAAAAGATTTATGGAGCTCTCGAAATCAAAACGAATCCACTCAAGAATTAATACCGTGAGGCAAGACAGAATATAACAGGAAGTTATTCATGACATCTACAGTCACTAGTTGAAACTTAATTTGACACGAACCAAGGAATCCAAAAGTAGAGGTTTGTCCACAAATTGACAGGCAGCCAACAATTCGTTGTTCTGACCAACCCAAGGTTCAATCAAGTTTCTAATACGTTATGAGGAACGCAAGCAGAATCTAAGTGAAAATATTTCGTTTTAATTCCGAGAGTTCTAACCTTTGACAGCTGTTTCGTGCTAACGCACTCATCAGAAAGGATTTATGGAGCTCTCGAAATCATAACGAATCCACTCAAGAATTAATACCGTGAGGCAAGACAGAATATAACAGGAAGTTATTCATGACATCTACAGTCACTAGTTGAAACTTAATTTGACACGAACCAAGGAATCTAAAAGTAGAGGTTTGTCCACAAATTGACAGGCAGCCAACAATTCGTTGTTCTGACCAACCCAAGGTTCAATCAAGTTTCTAATACGTTATGAGGAACGCAAGCAGAATCTAAGTATATATGTATATAGAAAAGTTATTGGGTATAACCCTCAAAATGTTCTGCAACCGTAGCTTAAGCTCTCATCAGTACGGTAAAATCAAGTGCGAAGATGTACAACACTTGGATGTAAAAATAGAAACAAAGGAAGTCAACAACAGGAAGCCAACCACACATTTGTGGCTTCGGTTAGAAAACCTTGTGCTTACAAGGCAACAACTAACGTCGCCACAGAGGCAGCTATAGCTACCAGCGTGACAATCCTACCCAGGAAAATACAAATAAGGATGGATATAGCGAGGGGCAATATATGAAAATATAAGTAGAAAAGTTATTGGGTATAACCCTCAAAATGTTCTGCAACCGTAGACACGTGTTTCGAGCTCAAGCTCTCATCAGTACGGTAAAATCAAGTGCGAAGATGTACAACATTTGGATGTAAAAATAGAAACAAAGGAAGTCAACAACAGGAAGCCAACCACACATTTGTAACTTCGGTTAGAAAAACTTGTGCTTACAAGGCAACAACTAACGTCGCCACGGAGGCAGCTATAGCTACCAGCGTGACAATC
The DNA here is from genome assembly GCA_944452925.2 of Chrysolina oricalcia. NCBI lineage: Eukaryota > Metazoa > Arthropoda > Insecta > Coleoptera > Chrysomelidae > Chrysolina > Chrysolina oricalcia. The sequence continues at coordinate 23,001,861 of OX101826.2, forward strand.
CTACCCAGGAAAATACAAATAAGGATGGATATAGCGAGGGGCAATATATGACAATATAAGTAGAAAAGTTATTGGGTATAACCGTTAAAATGTTCTGCAACCGTAGACACGTGTTTCGAGCTCAAGCTCTCATCAGTACGGAAAAATCAAGTGCAAAGATGTACAACACTTGGATGTAAAAATAGAAACAAAGGAACTCAACAGGAAGCCAACACATATTTGTGGCTTCGGTAGAAAACCTTGTTCCAGTGACTGTAAAACAGTCGAAAACAATCCTTTGGAACTAGTTAATAGTGGGGCTTTGCAGCAAAATCAAAGAGTACTCTTTAAAGTTTGTCCAAGCTTTCGGAAATTTAATAACTTATTTCCATCATCAGGGATAATCTTTGTTGAGATTGTTCGACGCGATGTTATTCAACCATAAGTGGCACATTGTACAAAATGAAAATTGATATAAAACAAGTGAAATTGGAAAGATGTCATAAAATATTTAGATAAAAATACGTTACATTTAAAATTGTTAAAATTACTTTTAGTAATAAAATTAAATAAATAAAATATATATATATAAATATATATATATATATATATATATATATATATATATATATATATATATATATATATATATATATACAGGGTGTCAATTTGAAAACTTCCCACCCTTAATATCTTCCTTCCAGTAAACAATATGAGTAATCGAAAAAACAGGTCAATTTTATTGTCAAGGGGGACACTTTCACGGACTATTTGTAGCCCTCGTGGTTCAACCCCCTAGGAGGGGTAGATGTTACCCTTAGAATTTTAAATGGGAAGGGGGGTCAAGTGGCACATCATTTTGATGGGCGTTCAATTCTTGTTCCAATGGTACCCTGACTTATTATTTTGTGATGAGCATTTTCCGAAAAATTGCGTTCTAAACTAACAGAAGTAATTATTAGAACGCCTATACTGAGATGCATTATTGTATTGACTCCCTTTAATAAAAATGGTTAGAAGAGTAGGTGGCACCGCTCCAACCCTTGAATGACAGGAATAAATTTATTAAGCATGGGATTTTTTATTTGGTGGTTATTTTCCTTCTACACAATAAAATTTAATTTGCGAGAAAGACATTTCCAACATAAAATCTACTTACGCTTATCTTATTAGCTGTTCGAAATGTTGTCCATTTTGCTCTAAACAGTAATACAGTCTGTTTTCGAACTCCCCTCTAACATTACGGAAAACTTCACTAGGAATTGACCGGCATGCTGCTGTAATTCGTCTTTTAAGTTCGTCAATATCAGAAGGTTGTGTTTTATAAACAACGGATTTAAGATGCCCCCAAAGAAAGAAATCTAAGGGTGTTAAATCCGGTGATCTCGGAGGCCATTCAACTGCTCCCCTTCTGCCAATCCATCTACCCGGAAATCTCTCGTTTAACCACTGTCGGACGGGAAGAAAATAATGAGGTGGAGCACCGTCCTGCTGGAAATGTAACAGATCCTCCTGTAAAAGTTCATTACCTTCTGCATCAATTTGAGTTTCTAGCAATTTGAGTTATAAGAGGATCGATAGTCTCTTCAAGCATATCAAGGTACAGATTGCCAGTCAAGTTTTCTTCCAGAAATAATGGACCAAGAATGGCATTTCCAAGAATACCAGCTCAAACATTAACTTTTTGTGGGTGTTGTGTATGCCCTTCCCGAAAAATATGTGGGTTTTCGTCACTCCAATAGCGACAATTTTGTCTATTAACATTGCCAATCAGAAAAAATGAACACTCATCGCTGAAACAGATGTTTAACAGAAGATTAGGGATGGTATTGACTCGATGAGACATGATTTCACAAAACTCTATTCTTCTATCATAATCATCCTCGTGGAGCTCTTGAAGAATCTGCATTTTATATGGATGAAATTTATGCATTTTCAATGCTTTTCTTATAGTCTCGCGTGACATTCCCGTCTGTTCTGATACTGATCGTAAGGAGCTCGTGGGCTCTGCAGCAAATGTTCCCAAAACTTCAATTTGAGCTGCTTTATTTAGTACTCTGGGGTTATTTCTTTTTTTATTTGTCACTGAACCAGTTTCGTAAAACTTATTCACCAAATCAAGCACATACCGGTGACTTACATTACAATTTGGATGTCTTTCGTTAAAAAGACATGCCGCCCTTCGTGCGCACTTTCCAACTTCGCCATAAATTACAATCATTTCAATTCTATCTTGAAGAATGTAAACCATTTTTACACTTTTATACACTTATTAAAGTAATTCCCAAACAGCCCAACATGTACAACGGTATTCACAATACTACCACATAGTTCAAATTTGCTAACCAATTTTTTGCCGGAAAACAGAAACTTTTTACAGCAGAAGTAGCAAAAAAGGAAAGCTATCTGTACAATTTCTGCGATGACACTTAAAAATTCAGCATTTAATAAACACAACTTTACTACCATCTACGTTTTACTATTAGACTACTTTTTTATGTAAAGTGTTTGGAGCTAATGGCTAATGTTACCCCTAATAAAGGGTTGGAACGGTACCACCTAATATTCTAACCAGTTCTGGCCAAACCATGCATCTCAGTATAGGCGTTCTAATAATTACTTCTGTTAGTTTAGAACGCAATTTTTCGGAAAATGCTCATCAAAAAATAATAAGTCAGGGTACCATTGGAACAAGAATTGAACGCCCATCAAAATGATGTGCCACTTGACCCCCCTTCCCATTTAAAATTCTAAGGGTAACATCTACCCCTCCTAGGGGGTTGAACCACGAGGGCTACAAATAGTCCTTGAAAGTGTCCCCCTTGACAATAAAATTGACCTGTTTTTTCGATTACTCATATTGTTTACTGGAAGGAAGATATTAAGGGTGGGAAGTTATCAAATTGACACCCTGTATATATATATATATATATATATATATATATATATATATATATATATATATATATGTACATTACTAAGTTCATGGGTTGAACCGCGTTGAGAGTTTATAACTCGACGTTTCGGCTCCTGCTTTGGAGCCATTTTCAAGAGTGTGACTGCGAGGCCTCTATCTGCCTACTCCTCGAGTCGTGGTCTTGAGAGATATCAAGGTCTCAACCTGCCTACTCCTTGATCTCAAAAGACGATCCGATGTTGGTTGCACTGTAGTATTTATAGGTGGTTGGCTACCTGGAGGTGGGCGGGTCTTACGGGTTTTCTCGTTTGTCTTGTCTGCTGGTGCCTGCTGTGTAGTTGGAGTTAATGGGATAATAATTGATTGCGGATAAGTTTCACGTGGCCTGGTAATTACGGTTGGAAGAAGGGGCTTCCAAATGGGGTTCAATTTACGGCTCGAAAAATTCCCAACGAAGACCATGGTATTTACGAAATTCCCTGTTCTATCTGCCCCCACTCTTATATAGGAGAAACTTCGAAACAGATCCATTTTCGATCCTATCAACACTCCCTTTCAGTTAGAAATCGAGACACCAGCTCCGCATTAGCTCTTCATTTCATCCAAACGGGTCACCCCATAGATTTCGAGAAAACGAAAACCATCGCCCCAGTACGTTCAAGAACTTCTCGTTTTATCAGAGAAGCCATCGAAATCGAAAAACGGCCTGATTGCCTGAACATTAAAGATGATAGCCGTAAATTGAACCCCATTTGGAAGCCCCTTCTTCCAACCGTAATTACCAGGCCACGTGAAACTTATCCGCAATCAATTATTATCCCATTAACTCCAACTACACAGCAGGCACCAGCAGACAAGACAAACGAGAAAACCCGTAAGACCCGCCCACCTCCAGGTAGCCAACCACCTATAAATACTACAGTGCAACCAACATCGGATCGTCTTTTGAGATCAAGGAGTAGGCAGGTTGAGACCTTGATATCTCTCAAGACCACGACTCGAGGAGTAGGCAGATAGAGGCCTCGCAGTCACACTCTTGAAAATGGCTCCAAAGCAGGAGCCGAAACGTCGAGTTATAAACTCTCAACGCGGTTCAACCCATGAACTTAGTAATGTACATATTTCTGACCGCGGAAACCTTTCCGAACATATATATATATATATATATATATATATATATATATAGACATATAGACCATCTTTCGAAGAAATGAGTGGTGAAGTATCACTTATTAGTAGTAGTCTGAAATTTGTTCAGCTTCACATCACATAAGATGGTATATACTTCTTTTAGTCTGGGTGATCTTTCCTTGAGATTCAGTTACGATTATTGCTTGACCAGCCTAACCATTCTCACCTATGCTCTCCTATATCACGTTCGAATCTCCCAAAACTTTTTTCAGATGTTCTGATGTTCCCCTCAGATTAGTCGCTTCGTTACTCATCCTCATATAAAGTTATCCTCTTCAAAAAATTCACATCGCGAGAATTGCAGTATCTGTTGTCAAAGTTTCTGCTAACCCTCTTATGGATAAGGAAGTTAATGATACTCCATATCTTTTCCGACATCAGAAGGCCCGAAATAGTCCCAGCCAACATATGAAAAAGAAATTGGTGACTTCTCATAAGGAAATCTGAAACCTGTCCATTTCTTCCAATTCTACACTGCATGCATCTCTTAGATGACCTTGTATTATTTGAAACTTCTACCTCAATTTTTTTAACACCAGCTCTGTATCTTAGATGAATCTAACTGAGATAATAGTGAAACAAAAGTTGTATGGTGATGTTATCCTTCCAAAATAATGGGCTTCTTTGTATTATTGAATGAAGTAAATGATTATCTTAATAAACATTTATTTCTCTGTACTTCTTAATCTTTCAGAAGTATACTTATAATATCTTTTACGAATATTTCTTCAAGTGCAACAACAACAACAATATGCTGTTGATCTCATCAGATATGACTATTTTGAAAATCTCAAACTTCAAAATGCGGAGTGACTCAAGGTCCGTATGGGGGTAACGGTATATGTGAAAAAATGTTCGTATTTGGTTGCGACTAGTTACGAAGAGTGACAAGAGTCAATTCACCATGAGCACCATCAGTCCCGCCATTTTGTGTTGTGTGCAATGGTGGAAACTCTCAGAGATGTATCTCAACATATCCAATTCAAACCCTAGAAAAGTAGCTGAAGCTCTCCCTTGTTTCCATCTAATAATAATGATAGTAATGGGTCTTCATTTCCTTATGAATAGTAAATAACAATGAAAAACTACGTTGAGAAAGAACCGAAGTTCAGCTGGTTGTGCCTGATGACCCCTGTTTTTATCTTGGGCTCGAATTTTTTTTATCAATATTTGATTAGAAAAATAAATCGAAAAATGGAGTTCTGTGAATGAATGAACTAAAAGGTAGATATTAGTTAAACAAATAAAACATCAGTTCTTCCGGTGACACTTTTCCAATCTTGTTCGTCACTCAGATATTTTTTGAGAGAATTTTTGAAGTAATTGAGAGGCATAGACTTCAGCTACTCAGAAATTGAGTTGTACACCTTGCTGATCTGATACGGAAATGACTTTTTGAATTAATCCGTCGATGCAAGGGCAGCGTAAGTTCACTTTCAAACCTAACATTGATTTGGTGAATGTCAGTTCGATTTGTCATTTTATTAAAGCGGTATCAAGTGGACTTTTCTATGGTTACTTCATGTAATCAGCATGCATTATGTAATCTCATGCGTTTCCACATATTGTGCCAATTAGTCTCTGACAAACTGACAATTGACAAACATTGTTAACGACTAAACCACATTTTCAATTTCAGATCAGTGAAAATCTTGATGGTTTCTATGAAATTCGAAAACTACACCAGCATATACTACTGGAATATAATGACTGGTTCCGTTTTTCAGGTGAATAGGAGAATGTGATTTACCGACACAGTATTTAGCTCCAGCATACCTTCTTCCATTTTATCGAACTCAGATTTTCTGTTCTCAATAAGAATATAGAATATCAGGTTCAAAACCAGAATCTTATAGATCGATTCTGTCTCTTGTTTTTATTTTGAACAATCATTTGCTACGTTTAATATGGTATCCATTTCAAGTCATTCACTTCACTTCTTTTCTGAATTTCACACACCGGTGTGCCACAAAAGTCTTGAAGTTTCCTTTCCTGATCATATCCAACAGATCCTGTATTAAATCCACCCAGAAGAAAGTTATTGCTACTTTCAACGAATGTTAATCTTTTGCAGTTTCTTCTAGTTCATTAGCTAATACCGCAGCTTGCAATTTCAGTCGGTAAATATTTTCGTCGATCTATAAAATATTCTTACTATTCTTGATTCACAACATATTTTAACCCGTTCATGAATATCTTCATTTCCGTCACCCCCAGTATGCTTGGCATGTAAAACCATTATCACCTCCAACTTGTCCTCGGAGTAGATTTCCATGAATGAATATTTCAGCCTAATAGATTTTCAGGACCTTCTATTATTTTACGACTTGTTATATTCCATATTTATCTTGTTCTATTGATATATTTCATTTAGCATCTTACATACTTTTTTATTATACCAGCCTACAATTATTCTTATCAAATCAACTGGAAAGTATGCGAAATTTCCCAATCTACAAAATAAGCCTCCATGTCAATAATAGGTGATATCCAGATATCTAGCTATTACCTACTTGATTAGATTTAATAAAGTATTAGGGTCATTATACTGATCTAAAATAATTCAAGTTTTATTTTTGAAGTTATGATGCAAGCAAAATGAAATGATTATTTAAATAATCTTTTAATGAAAATTTGTGATAGTGAATTTTTAATAGCTATGAAAATTTGTTAGATATCGAACGAAAAATGCGGGATGCTTGAAATAGATAAAGGTAGAAAGTGTAGGGAGCAGCTGTCGCTGATAAAAATTCACGTAACAGCTTATAAGTATCAGGTACAGTGCAAACAAATATTATTGATGCATCAAGCATATGTTGCATGCGCCCGACGTTTTTCGTTTCAAATCTTCATGAGTATTTCATAGCAATAAAAGTTAACATCTCTAATTTTCAGAACAATCTTCATGAGTAACGGATAGTCGGTGCCGATCCATGTTTCACCCTTTACTCCTTTATACACCTACAAAGTGGGATTATTGAAATCAAATCAAGTTTATTCATATCATTTTTGTACTTATGCAACTATAAATAATAAAATTAAATGAAATGAGATACAGAAAACCAGATGACATCAACATCACCCAAGCTTCAAAAGCTTGTATTGCGATATGATATGCTTCGATTTTCTTCAATACATTATAAATTCATACCTACTTGATTATAGTGATTTTTACTTCATCTGATGAATGAATTTTCACTATCTAGTAATAATATTTTTTTCCTTGGTGTTTTGGAATGGACTGCTATGGTCATTAGCCGTTCTAGTAATTATTATTCTTATTATTATTTTTCTTTAGATGATAGAGTTTCTCAAAAATTTATTCGATTTTACTCTTGAAATTATTCATTGATAGGTGAGTGATTATAGACCAGGTGTACATTTGTGTAATTTCTAATCGATTATTGTATCAAACATATTTTTATTTCGTCCAATCATGTCCTTGATAGCACGTTTGTAGTAGTTCAATGTATTTATTTTCTTCAGTTGTATTGGAAGCATGTTGTATACTTTGGGCCCATAAACAAACATATTTCTTTGGGAATGATTTTTTCTCAGAACGGGTACCTGAACCGATAGATTTTCAGTAAATCTGGTTGATCGTGTGTGGTTTATGGAGAAATTATTTTTTGCTTAAATACCCAGATCAAACACTAGTAAGCGTAAATATCACTGATCATAAATAGATTGGATTCCTGCGTTGACTAATGTCTATTCTTCTTCAGAATAATCCTTAGAATTGAGTTTTGAGCAGCTGACCATTTTTTAGAACATTATTATAGAGACCACCCCAAATAATGATGAATATATTACCACAGATTCCACTATTGATTTATACAGTAATATTAAATTACTTTTATTGGGAATATCTCTTAAAATATAGAATTCATAATAAAGACTTCCGATTCGTTTTGTAACGTGCTTAGCATGATCATCCCATCTCAGGTGCTCATCTAAAAAAATTCCAAGATATTTCATGAGGGTAGTTTCATTATTTTGTTTTTCACATGTGAATTTATGTATTTTCAGTAGCTCATTCCTATGTTGGTGTCGAACGCCTTCGCCAGGTCGAGAAAACCAGCTATTGATTTTTTAAGCCCTTAAGGTGAGAAATTCTTTGCCTGCTTATTTCCAATATTATTTTGGAATCGGAACTGAATCCGTGACATTATTGAATGCTCATTGAAAAAACGTATGTCTATCTTTCAAGCACCTTTCAAATATTTTAGCAAAACTGTCTATTACTGAAATGGGATGATAGTTTGTCACTTCTTCATGCTTACCAGATTTATATACAGGGGTTACTAAACTATTTTTCCATCGCTGATGGATCATACTACTTCTGAATATTAAATTTATGAGATATACCAGGGGTTTTATCAAGATAGTATGATTTCCTTTCATGATTTTTGCTGAAATTCCATCTGGACCAGGAGACGTTATTTTTCAAGATTTACATTTTTTCAATTACTTCATTTTCAGCAATTGAAGTTGAAAATATAGGAGAAAGAGCTGAAGTTCCAATCAAAAATTGACTAGGTAATTCACCAACCTTTTAATCATTCCAGCCAGTTCTGTACCAATACCTACAAAATGAAGATATTTGCTTTTCCATTTTTTCATTATTATAAGATATAATTTGAGGACTCATTCATCAAGTACCAGGTTTTTTAGTGTTTCCGAACACTTCAGTTGATTTATCTTTACAATAATCATTTTTACTAGTTTTTATAAGCTTGGTCAATCTATTTCTATATTGTGTGTATTGTTATTTATTATGGAAAAAACCTGTCAGAAAACAACTACTTCCCTGGCTACCACGACGGATACTGAATTATATGTAACAAATTGTTGTACAACGTTCCTCATTGCAGAGGATAAGATTGCAAGTGCTCTCTGTGACCAACTAGCAGAATTACGTTTTGATTTTGACAGGGTGACCACCTGCAGACTGGTTCCGAAAAAATATTAACACGAAAATACTCAAAATGATGAAATGGGGATGCAGTTTAGGGGTTCAAAACGGTTTTTTGGGATTTGCATCGAAAAATTGTAGATAATGAAGCAATCGAAAACTTTGTATTCAACAGTTTTCGACATAACCTGAAATTATTCGTCAAAATGGCAAAACACTGATTTATCAGTCGACAATTCATAAGAATATTTCTTTGGATTCGAATGAGTGTGATTTTTTCGAAATTCAAAAGGCGACTAATTTTCTGGTTGTTTATTTTTCGAAAAAAATACCCTTATCTTCCACGAACAATTGTTCTGGTGTTTTTTTGTATTTTGAAGGTGAATTAGTGTATAATTTGATTGTTGAAATGTCTACTTTCAATTGGTCTATGTATCTATTCAAATTATTAAAAATATTGAGAAAATCATGATCAGAGAGACTTGTCGGTTATTCTCAATTTTAAGCGGTTTAACGACCAATACACCACCAAGTTACAGAGACCATCTTAAAGTAGAAACTTCAGCAATTGAAATGATCACTTAAAGACGTTCAAAATACAAAAAAAAACACCACAACAATTGTACGTGGAAGATAAGGGTATTTTTTCCGAAAAATGTACCTAACTCAAGAACTAGTCGTCTTCCGAATTTTTAAAAAATTGTGCTCATTCGACAACAAAAAACAAACATTTCTACAAATTTTCATCTGAATCAAATTATTTATACGCGAGAAACAAATTAAATGCTAAAAAATCGGTTTTTCGCCATTTTGACACTTAGTTTGAGGCTATATCGAAAAGTATTGAATTCAAAAGTTTTTGATTTTTTTATTATCTGCAACTTTTATATCAAACATTTTCCACTTAGAGGTCACGTTTCCCCTCAAATCGCAAAAAATCGTTTTCAACCACTAAACTGCATCCCCATTTCACAATTTTGGGTGTTTTCGTGTTTAAATATTTTTTTTTCCCAAAGTTGGGACCTCAACAACATTTTCCACCTGATCATTGCCCGTTACTTTTTTTCTTTTTCACAATAATTAGATGCACCAGTTTAATATTGTACTCTCAGATGTGAGTGAGTTCAAGGTAATTTTGTTTATAGATTGTTAATTAGTAGATTGAAGAATATATTTTTTACATTTTCCTTACTAAAGAGAAAAGATTTAAGACAGAAGGAACCACATATTATGCAGATCATAGAAACAATTTCATATTACATTTTTATCCACTTTTTTTTAGGATTGAAACAGGGAACCTTGAGTAAGAAATGGCTATCAATATTGAATATTCCAGTGGAAAACTGTGACATTCGTGTGTGCAGTGTAAATATTGATATTTTTGTGTTCACTAGGACTGACAATTTTTTATCAATTTTATCAATTTTCAGATTCATTTAGGAACCAATGATTTCGATCAAAAGACCAAAAATGATACTTTAAAAAAGTAGCTCATCATATAATTATCATCTAGATGAGATGAATTGTAAATTGCAAAAAAGGATCCTTTTCTTTTGAACAGAAGGTTCATAATTCTGTATTGAATTTTATTTTTTGAAAATTGGTTAGACTATTATAAAAGATATTTAGTGTTAGTATATTGATAATGTCTTCAGAACAGCTGTTTCATCGAAGTGAACGTCTATATGTTTCAACCATGCCATGTGGAGGTCATAATTCATGTTCAGATTTTGGTGATATATTTGAAAACTGGATTATTTTTATTTATTCATACAACTCTATCTCCAGAAAGGACCCCGCTCGAAAACATATGGGAAATTGGCTGACATTTCATTATGTTATAGTAAGACGAGTCATTACAAAAATATGTGAGTTCAAATAATTTTGTAATTGTCGTTTCTAAGATATAAGCGGCCAAAGATTGTGAAAATGACGTAATCGGTTAGGATTGATAAAGAAAAAAAACTGTTTTCTCATTCGAAATAAGACGGATTCAGGATGGAAATGTATCTATCAGAACTCGCTAACATGTCCAATTAAAATGTTATTATTATATTAGGTTGTATACGGGGCATAGTAGAAAAGTCATTTTTTGAGTTTTTTGTTCTAGCACTGTTTCGGAACCAATGAGTCATATTTCTGTAGGACATCATAGTTTCAGTCTATTCTACAAGATAAAAACGTGAATTTTGTTTCTTGATAACTCTCTGTTTTTGAACTACGATATTTTTAAATTTTGGGTAATACTCCTATAGTAAAAACACTTTTTACTACAAATAAAATTAATAATTGCCGAAGTCAATTGAACAATAGATGGGGTACCTTTCTAATGAATTCAGTTATTTGTTATTACCTTTCATTTAAATATAGGGTGCGTTACATTTTTTCTTTTATGTCATTTACATTGTTTTCATTGAATATCTCAAAAACCGTTTCGTTAAATCAGAACTGATTTTATTCACATTGATTCGAAAATTTTTACTATTATGTGTAAAAGTTTTGTCAACTTTGCGTGTTGCGTTTCTGAAATATTCATTTTTCATTTATTACAATATTTGTGGTTGTTGAATTCGTTATTTATAATATGTTCTTGAGTATGCGTATATTGATGAAATATTGATATTGACTGTAGTTTGCATTGTTTATAGTATCGAACAATTGATTTGAAGAAGTTTTGTTATATAATTTAATTTATTCAAAGGTTACCTTAAAGTTTTGTTCAATCGATAGTAATATATCCATATGACATAATATGGTGAACTTTGGAAATGCATGTTATCTCGATAATTATGAAAGTGACTTTTTAAAAAGAATATACCACCGTTAGAAAAATACGACTTGATACAGTAACGAGCTTTATTGAACTAACTGGCGAACTCGTGGTCTGTCTTTTATAACTATACAGAGTGTTGATTCAGCATCAGCAGTTCTCATCGTGTTACTCTGCGGATGCTGATAACAAAGATCAGTTTTTCCGAGAGAATTGTTATCGCTTCTAACCCGATTCATATGAGAAGGCCATACTGCCATAATATCGCATATAACATGCATATCTTATAAACGCAACATGCAAAGTTGACAAAACTTTCATAAATAATTGTCATCATTCTCAAAATAGTGTGAGTAAGATTATGATCAAATTAACGGTATAGTTTTTGAGATATTCAATAAAAGCTTTTCAAATGACCTAACAATAAAATATGACGCACCCTATATCTAAATGAAAGGTAATATTGAACAACTGAATTCAACAGAAAAATAACTCATTCTTTGTCCATTCAACAGAAGTAATTATATATATGTTCGTTGTAAAAAGCGACAAATCAATTGTTTTCAGTATGTGCGGGTATAATCCAAAACTTTGAAAATTCATATTTCAAATAGAGAGAGTCATCAGAAAACAAAACACGTTTTTATCTGTTAGGACAGACTAAAACTATAATGTTTTGCCAAAATATAACTTGTTGGTTCTGGAAAAGTGCTAGAATAAAAAACCAGAAAAATTACTTTTTTACTATTCCCCGTATACACCCTAATTTACTTTTATCCATAAGATTATTATTGGACATGTCAACGAGTTTCGGAGAGTACATTTGCATCCTCGATTTGTCTTATTTCGAATGACAAAACAGTTTTTTTCTTCGTCAATCCTACCCAAGTACCTATGACGTTTATTAAGAACTTTGACTGCTTATATCTAAGAAACGACATATACAAAATCACTTAAATTCGCACATTTTTCTGACATCCCATCTCACTGTAACATTATGAAGCCATTCTGACCGAGAGTCAATAACCCATATGTTTTCGTGCGGGATCCTTTTGCAAAGTATGGTAGGAATACATAAAAAGTATACATTGCATAATCATACAAAAATGTAAGATTGTGAATGGGTGAGTCCGAAATGTAATATTTCAATCATGTAAATACTTTATTGGACGTTTTTTTATATACAGTGACCGCCAAGAGTATGTGCCAAATGAGAAAAAAGTTTATTGTTAGAGAATTGAAAAAAAAATCTGAGGAAAAGTTTTTGCATGTCCAATAACCTTGAAATCGATTTTGATACATGTAAAGTGACCATTAGTATGGCGGTAAATTGGAAAAAATATCAAGAAGAGGAGTAAGGTGGCAATATATCGAAAAATGTAAATTGAAAATGTTGCTTGGAATGTAATTTTATACTAATATACAGAGTTTCGAGCAATAAATCTGGAAAAGTCGAAATTGTAATTTATTAAAAATATTTTATGTTTTATGTGAAAACCCGGAGACTCGGAGTGCTTCTTCCTCCTTCCTCTTTGCGTTTTTCATAACGCATGAGTAACTAGATTGAACTTTGGGTCGGTCAAAACAACAAAATTGTTGGCTGCAAGTTAATAGGTGGATAATATCTAAGTTTGGATTACATGGTTTTTTTCAAATTGAGTTTTAACTAGTGACTGTAAAAACAAGCTTCAGTATTAGTTAGGGAGTATATACAAATCGTGGATAGGTAGGGGAGGTACGGAACATTGGCCTGCTTGATTGCCGGATTTAAATCCTCTAGATTTTTGTATTTGGGGTTTTCTCGAGTCATTAATTCATTCCACTCCCATCGAAAATATTGAAGACCTAATCGAATTATAGCCGGCTGTGATACAATAAGAAATACACTAGGAATATTTGCGCGAATACGACAATCAATGAGGCGAAGAGTTAAATCTTCTATCACGTCTGAGGAACGTCATTTTGAACATTTGTTGTAGTTTTGCGCCTAATTATTTATTAGTGTTATTTTCTGTTATTGATCTGGTTTAATGTTATTGTATTAGATAGTTCTTGATGAATGTGTAACACTAAAAACGCTTTTTAGATAGCTACTTGCTCATTGTATACAGCAGTGCCTGTGAGCTGCTCAGATTGGTATGGGAGGTCGTGGGTCCGTTATCTGCCAGTTTAATAGATAAATCTTTTGACAAAAATTAGATACTCGAAATCAAAGAAAGTAAAGATACAAGGATATGGGCACCAGGTTCATTTATGAAAATACCGAAAACACGGATTTTGTCAAAGGATGTACTTTGTGCTTAATAATAAATAATTATGGAATGTCTGAGACTGAGGAGAAAGAGAAAGTGTAACGACAAAGCGTATTGATAAAGTGTACAGATAAATTGTAACGAGAAATTTCCTCGACAAGTATAAATCAAAGATATGTTTCCAGACTGAGGAGAAAGATAGTGTACTGAGAAAGTTTCTCGTTAAGATATTTGCAACGCAAGCAGATGGTTGTTCTGAGTTTTTTTCCTGACTGAGGAAAAAGAGAGAGAGTACTGAAAGAGAACCTCGATTTCAAATTTCACAAAGCAAATGAAAGGTTGATAAGACAATAGATTTTCTCTTTGGCTAGGCCTTTCCATCTAAACGTGGCTAGTGAGTGATCCAGAATAGATCGAACCTAGAGTTCGGAGAATCATGAGTGAGTCTAGCTTCTACAAATTGTAATTTAAATTAAATGAAAGCAATGGCTCACCCACAAATTCCGTGCTCCTAGCTACCAGACCAGTCATTGTACAGATCACCAACCAGGTTCAGGAGGAGTGCCTTTAGCTCCTATTCACTGTTCACACTTCTAGCAGGTTGGTATTCTATGAGCGTTCCAGGAAAACTTGTGGAATAACTTGTATCACTGAAAATCATGAAGCAGGAACAAAAACAGGTCTAATTGATATTTAAAGTCGAAATATAATAAAATTAATCGAAATCATCAAAACATGTGAATCATCACTTTTAGAGGTTATGTTATGGACTGGTTAAATTTTGACATTCTCGGACCGACTAGTCAAAAGACGATACGAAACGTTATTCAAATGTTAATAAGGTATCAGGATTATATTAAATTATTTAAGATTGAAAATTTTGAAAATATTATTTATGAGTGACGATCACGTGGCCATCTTTGTTTCACCAGAGACGTGAACCACGCCAAAATGAATTTAATACATTTAAATAAAAATCTGCCAAAGAGAAAGTCGATATGTAGGTAGATCGATTCGATCAAATAATCGTTATTCATTTCATTTCTTCGTTTTGGAAAATCAGTACATTTTCCGAAGGAAAACTCAAAACACCCAAATGCCTTGACTGCTCGCTTCAGAAAGGGCCGATGAAGGGCCTCCAAGAAGGATATCCCTTTCCTCTTGCTCTTTCTATTTGCAGTGTTACCAATGTAGTAATGTTGCATTTCACATCACAGAACAATAAGGTACATCGGAAAAAACTATATAAATGAGATGTTCGGAATGAACTATCTCAATCAGATGTGAAATCTATTCAATTATGATATAATTTCAGATGGAAATTATAAAAGGAACGCAATGTTTTACATTTCGTTACACCCTCCTTTGACTCCGGTAAAAAAAAGTTAACTGAATTTTAATTTCATCAAAAATTAAATCTCTAAATTGTAGCATTTACATGGCTGAAATTTTCTATAATAAAACTGGTATATTGCTAATTACCAATATCCAGGAACTAAAACTTGTAAGTTATAGCACTTACGGAGCTGAAACTTCCAACTCCCTGTATTTCACAGTTCTGGAGTGAAGATACAAAAAGGGTCCAGCTACTGACCATTCCCCAAGATAAAATCCGGCACAGTCGAAGCCATCCCAGACAATCTGCCAAAGATGCCCTCATCGCTGCAGGATGTTGATTGAGGCGCCGGTGAGTGAACATCTTCAACCACTCGCCTCCAGATTACCTGAGACTACCACCACCTACCAGAATTCAACCACACGGAACCATCACCAACTATACCCTTGGTAAAACAAAAAAATGAATTATGAAAAAAATTAAGTCCAGTTGTCACCTCAAATGGTGTGAAATATAGCGCCACCTACTGAATTAGTGAAAACACTTTCACTAATTACAAGACAAAAGTTCGGGATACTCTCATCCTTGGCACTGTGAACAAATCCTCAGATGCAACAGATCAGTGGAGCTCAGGAGAAATACAATAGCCTTACCCAGCCGCCATTTAAGGCCTTGCTATGCTCACCCGTAGGCGCACCGCTAGCCCAAATAAGACCCCCAATGCTCTCCCTTCCAAAGATCCCGCTAGTAAACCAGCCGTCGCATCTGAGCTGAGCTCACACCCTACCAAAGTGTGTCCCTAAAACAAAAAAAAGTTTAAAGCTAATCATCCTTTTTTTTTAGAGCAAGAAAAGGGTAAAAACTTACAGAATAACTCCTTCATTGGAGTATCTATTGCGGGATATGAAGTAAAATTCAGGATAAGGGATTTAATCATATAGAGAAAAAGGATAAAATATTCAAGAAAAATTTATGTAATTTAGCAACTCCGTAAAAAAACAAATGAATAAAATAAAAATTATTTTATTATCATTATTATTATTTTTTTTATTTGCAAAGGTTAAACAAAAAGTTGAGTATGAGAGAAAACGCTGAATGCTAAATGATAGCTTCCCAGTTGAACCAAAATTCATCATCAAGATTACCAGAACACTGCATGTGAGAGGATGGATCTAGGATGCTGTATGAACCAATTAGAATTAAAAAAACTAAAACAATTTCCTTTCTTAGAGAAAGTTAAACCCATAACATTTTCTTGAATGTTTTATCATAATTTGGCAACAATACTGAATCGAGAATTGATCATTGAGAAAAGACAGTGAATACGCTTCCGGGGCTAGTTGCAAAAATGCAAGCATAAGGATTGCAATGTTGCAAGGGACACGGTAATTGAAGATTGCTATACCATAAAATAATCACCTTGCCAAGGATAGAGATCTGTAACTAAAGACATCTGATTAAACTGTTGAAAACCTATTTGGTTTCGAACACTCGAATTCCTATTGCACACTGCATTCGGAAACCAATCAGAAGGTAATCCCAGAGGAATTGTCCGTCATTACAATACTACTATAAAAATTTTCTTGCCAAGGAAACCAAACCGAAGGTTAGCGGACCTGTGATCATGGGCATTTGATTAGACGGCAGAGAACCGATTTGGTTCTGAGCAATCGAATTCCAATTGCTGGAAACTAATCAGGGAAAATTTCAGCGGACCTTTAATCAAGGGCATCTGATTAGATGGCAAAGAACCCATCTGGTTCTGAGCAATTTAATTTCATCGAATTGTTGGAAAATAATCAGGAAAAAATACACTAAAGATCAGCGGACCTATAGCATCCAGAATAATGCTCAGAGATGTTAACAGTCTGTAAAAAAAGGTAAGAGAGACAAGTGATTAAACGTATGTGATTAGACGGCAGAGAACCCATTTGATTCTGAGCAATTGAATTCCCATTACAGGAAACTAATCAGAGAAAATCCCATTGTAGCTCTCGGAATAATTCTCAGAAATATTAACACTGTAAGAAAAAGATAGGGATACAGATTAGTAATCAAGGACATCTGATTACTCTGATTAGACGGCAGAGAACCCATTTGGTTCTGAGCAATTGAATTCCCATTACAGGAAACTAACCAGAGGATACTCTCTTCATTACTAAATCTATGAGTCAGTAAGTTTCCAACTCCAGGGTAAGATAATGAAAAGCACTCACTCTCAAAACATCAAGGTGAAAAATAAAAATGTTTACACATTAAAAATATCAATGATCAATTAAGGCAATACATACAAGATTCGAATTGACTGTCTTCCAAGCATTTTCATGAATATATCAAGAAAAATTCTAATTACAACAATGACTTACAAAGTTCAATTCATACAGGGGGATTCAGTGGTGTGCCAAAGAATATGGTAGTATCATGAGTAGCATAGTGAAAACTAGCTGCAATAAACAAACAGCAGATGGTTACTGTCATAGGGAGAAATCTAGACAAACCTCCAGTAGAGGGATCTGTTGGAATACGGATCTGTTGCAGTACAGAATAAAAACAGGCTATCCACCCGAAAATTGTCCCAAATTTTCCCCTACTGGTTGGGTAGGATACTTTTACTAGAGCTTTAGGAAAACCCAAGGACATCCAACACATATGCCCTAATAAAAAATGATACTAAGTATAAAAATATTCCTCTTCAATACTCTGATCTGAATCACTACCACTATCACTATGATAATCAGCAGTAACATCCGGTTTTATGTCATTGATATGCCAGTCTCCCAAATCTTTTCCATCTCTATCTTTCAAATTATAAACCAAAGGAGAAATAACTTTATTAACCACACACGGTATGAATTTGGGAGCAAGTTTGGCCGAAAAGTTATCGAAAGCCTTGGAAAGAACATAGTTCTTTTTCCAAACATAGTCACCAACGTAAAACTTCAGAGGACGTTTCCTCAAATTATACCTCTTAGCATTTTGAACATAAGCCTTGTGAAGCTTCTTTCTGACATCTTCGTACAATGGAGGCAAGGCTTGGGAATCTTGAATGCTATGGATTTTGTCACTAATTAACACAATATTATTTGCATTCTCTGCAATTTTTTCATAGAATTCTCCTGATACGGGAATGTTCCTAGCAAAAACTAGAAAAGCGGAAAAGTCGTAACATCATGTTTTGCAAGACGAATAGCCTGTGCCACCTCAAAGATAGACTGATCCCAGGTCTTGTGATTCTCATGAACATAACATCGGATAGCAGTTGTGATCGTTTCGTTAACTCGCTCATTATGATTTATTTGGGCATGATATCTTGCATTATACCAGATCTTTTGGACTGAATATTCCTTCATAAGATTTTTAAATTCTCTGCTAATGAATTGTGGGCCGTTGTCGCAGGCAAAGATCTGTGTAATGCCATATATAAGGAAAACATGGTTTTCTATGAACCTTACAATTGCCTTTGAAGTGGCCTTGGCCATTGGATGCACCAAAACAAATTTTGTGAACCAATCTACCACAACCAGAATGTATTGATTTCCCATCTTTGATCTTGGGTATGGACCAAGAAGATCCGCAGAAATGAGTTGGAAGGGATGATTGATATTTCGAAAGGACCCCATCAAGCCTGCCTGAGGTAGGTTGGATGATTTGCTGGCCGCACAAACTTTACATTTTCTGCCATAACGATAAACTGAATTTCTAAGATTTGGCCAATAGTACAATTCAGAAATGCGAGATAAGGTTTCAGAAAGACCAAAATGAGAGGCAGTCCATTTCAGAAT
Organism: Chrysolina oricalcia; assembly: GCA_944452925.2. NCBI lineage: Eukaryota > Metazoa > Arthropoda > Insecta > Coleoptera > Chrysomelidae > Chrysolina > Chrysolina oricalcia. The sequence goes on from OX101826.2 coordinate 23,021,003, forward strand.
ACCAGTTATCACGCTTCAAAGTAGATAGATCTAGCAAAGCAATTTCAAACAAACGTGACAAGGCATCTGCAACAACATTGAGAGACACTTTTCTATGAACTTTAGTAAAATCATATTGAGCTAGTTTTACTAACCAACGGGCTAATCTAGGTAAAGGTTCCTTCATGCTACGAAGCCATTGAAGTGAACTATGGTCAGTAATAACCGTGAAGGGGCGACCATCCAGATAATACATAAATTTCTCAATACCAAATATAATTGCAAGCAATTCTTTTTCAGTAGTGGTGTACTTTCTTTGGCATGAGTTCAAAGTTTTGCTGGCATAAGCAATTGGATGTTCCATTCCATCATCTTCCTGAAACAACACCGAACCAACACCTGTGTCCGAAGCATCACACATCAAGGTAAATGGTTTTTAAAAGTCAGGGCTTGCCAATACAGGAGCACTAGTAAGAGAGTCTTTCATTTCCTGGAATGCTTTGTCAGCTTCAGGAGTCCATACTGTTGGTTGACCTTTTTTTCTACTATGGAGTGAATCCGTTATTGGACTACATAAACTAGAGAAATACTTGACGAACCTAAGATAATAACTGACGAGGCCAATGAGACGTCTGATCTGTGTAGTATTTTTAGGAACAGGATAATTCAATACAGCAGACACCTTTTCTGGGTCCGTTCTTAGGCCATGTTCATCAACCAAAAAATCTAGGAATTTGAGAGAGGGACGGCAGAAATGACATTTCTCAAAGTTGATAGTTAAATTTGCTTCCTTAAGCCTATTGAACACCTTTCTCAAAATTTCCAAATGTTTTTCAAAATCTGGAGTCACGATAATAATATCATCCAGATAGTAAATACAATATGGTTTTAAGGCAGGTCCAATAACCGGATCCATAAGACGACACATACTCTGACTTGCTGATACCAATCCAAAAGGCATAACGACAAATTCGTAAAGACCTTTGCCATGTACAGCAAAAGCAGTCTTTGTACGGGATGATTCTTTCAATGGAATTTGGAAAAATGCTTGTTTCAAGTCGATTGAACTAATGAAACGAGCATCACGGAGCTTGGTGATTATACAGTCAATCAAAGGCAGAGGATAAGCATCCTTATTGACTGTCACATCATTAAGTTTTCTCCCATCAAAACAAACTCGAAAAGTGCCATTTGACTTATTCACCAACCACAGAGGATTACTCCAAGGCGATTTGGAGGGCTGAATAATGCCAAGTTTCAGCATCTCATCCACTTCTTTTTCCAGGTGGGACTGCATTACCTGAGACGAAGGATATTGTCTCTGCTTGAATGGCCTTGCACTTCTTGTTTCTATGGAATGTGAAATCAAATGGGTCCTGCCAATTCTCTCAGCTGGTCCAATTTGTTCAAAAAGATCAACAACATTCTCAAGTTTACATTTTTCCACATCACTCAAGTTGGAAACACTCTGTATAGTGTTGACAGCACAAACTGAAAAACCTCTTAATGCATAAGAAAAATTGTCTAAATTCATGGCATCAATATGGAATAATTTTAAAAAATCTGCTCCCAAAATTTAGGTTTGTGTGACAGAAGGAATAACTAACAATTTAAGTTCCTTGCTAACACCGTTTAAGAAGATAGGAATATTGACAACCCAAGAATTCCTGAGGTTTTCCAGCAGCTGTCGATAATTGCAGAAATTCATCATAGAGAATGGGAACTTTGTGACGTTTCAAAAGAGAGAATCCAGGTGATCCAAGAATTGAAGCATTTGATCCAGTATCAACAAGAGAAACTACAGATTCACCAAAAATGTTGACACTAACATAAGGTCGGTTGTCATTGCTTTTTTTTAGAAATAAGGGAGAAACTCTGACTTCAGTGCAGAAGTTTTTGAATACAGATAACCAGGAGTTCCATTCAGAAGTGGTGGTAGCACAGACTTGTTTATTCTTTCTAGAAAAAAATTTTGGACAACACACAACCACTCATCCCACTCCCGGAAGAGAAGTTTTACTTCTCTGAGTTGTTTAGGAGAAGAGATTTTCCCTTTTTCTTCCTTGTGGATTGTGTGGTTTGGTCTGGACCTTCCGAATGACTGGTGACTGTGTCCAGTTTCATGACACCCTTCGACAAGTTTTTTTAACAACGCTTACACCTAGTCTTGACAACACCCTTGGAACCACAGCCAAAACAAAAGATAGACCTGGGATTTTCACAATCAGCATATATGTGGCCAACCAAATCACAGTTCCAACATGTTGGAAGTGGACTTGTGGAAGAAGCACAAATTTTCTCAGAAAGGTGTGTGGAGTTCCTAGCTGAGTTGAAGGAAGGACCTGCATCAAATAAATTCGGACAACTCAGGTCGGGCTCAAGCAACGAAGCTTTTCGAGAAGGGGGAGGCTTGTAGGGGCTAGACCATATACTGGACTCTTCTATTCGTTTACACAATTTAGAAGATTCAGATAAAGAGTTAGTATCAGATAAAGCTAGTTGAGAAACATATTAGATTAACAATAGTTTTTTCATCTGGTTTCTATGTCAACATATTGTATAATCCTTCCATTCCATAAATATACATAGTTACTCTTTCATTAGAACCTTGCGTCCTATTTTGAATTTCATCTAACAAATCATCATTGTAGTGATAGGGTAGAAAGTCATCTTTTAATTTTGAAACTAATTCGTCCCATGAATTGAACTTTGAACGATTATTATTGTACCAGGTCCATGCCTGAGATTTAAAGAGATCACCCGTAGAAATAAATAAATCATCCTTAGAAACTCCTCTCGCATTTCTCAAAGATTCAACTTCTACAAGGAAGGAAATGACAGACTCTTTATCAGCTGTACCAGTAAAATAAATTTTCCATTAATAGGCAGGAACTGGTTTAGTAAATGGAAATTGTGTCACGTTTGTAGTTGACGTGGAGGGAATAGGAGTAGAAGTTGCAAGAGAGATTTTTTCATCAAGATCACCCTCTATAGTGAAAAGTTCTAATTGCCATGTTCTCTTTTTGAATTCCTCTGATTCGTCACTAGTTTGAACCCTATGAATGCGTCCTGATAAATGTATTAACCGAGAAACTAATCCCTTATATGCAGAATCAGAGGAGGTTCCAACAAAATCTAAAATTTTCTGTTTAATGTCATTTAGTGATGCTAAAATATTTTTCTCATCTTCTAAAAAAGAGAAAGCTTCAATAATATCAGTAAAACTGCGGTTGGCACATTCCTGAGTGAGAAGACCTCTCAGAACTTTACGTTTTGAGTCTACATCTCCAGTAGGTTCTATATTCCTGATAGCAATTTCCTAATCAAGTTCATTCACCCTCAAGTATTTAGGATCAATTTCTGACCAGGACATTTTCAAAAATTAAGTAAATTATCAAAGATAAATTCAATTAAGGCAATATATATATATATATATATATATATATATATATATATATATATATATATATATATATAAATGTTCGGAAAGGTTTCCGCGGTCAGAAATATGTACATTACTAAGTTCATGGGTTGAACCGCGTTGAGAGTTCATAACTCGACGTTTCGGCTCCTGCTTTGGAGCCATTTTCAAGAGTGTGACTGCGAGGCCTCTATCTGCCTACTCCTCGAGTCGTGGTCTTGAGAGATATCAAGGTCTCAACCTGCGTAATCCTTGATCTCAAAAGACGATCCGATGTTGGTTGCACTGTAGTATTTATAGGTGGTTGGCTACCTGGAGGTGGGCGGGTCTTACGGGTTTTCTCGTTTGTCTTGTCTGCTGGTGCCTGCTGTGTAGTTGGAGTTAATGGGATGATAATTGATTGCGGATAAGTTTCACGTGGCCTGGTAATTATGGTTGGAAGAAGGGGCTTCCAAATGGGGTTCAATTTACGGCTATCATCTTTAATGTTCAGGCAATCAGGCCGTTTTTCGATTTCGATGGCTTCTCTGATAAAACGAGAAGTTCTTGAACGTACTGGGGCGATGGTTTTCGTTTTCTCGAAATCTATGGGGTGACCCGTTTGGATGAAATGAAGAGCTAATGCGGAGCTGGTGTCTCGATTTCTAACTGAAAGGGAGTGTTGATAGGATCGAAAATGGATCTGTTTCGAAGTTTCTCCTATATAAGAGTGGGGGCAGATAGAACAGGGAATTTCGTAGATACCATGGTCTTCGTTGGGAATTTTGTCTTTTGTTGGTCTGATGAGGTGTGATAGTTTTTGTTCTGTGGTAAAGATGGTTTTGATATTTGCTTTTCTGAAAAGTCGACTGATTTTGTCCGTCACCCCTTTGATGTAAGGGAAGAAGACTTTGGATGGACGGTCTTCAACTTGTGGTTCGTTTTTGGTTACTAATGGTTTCTGAAGCTGTTTTTGGATGTTTCTGTCTATGTGGTCTGGTCTGTATCCGTTTTGTAGGAGAGCTTGTTTTACGTTGTGAAGTTCGGATTGTCTGTTGTGGTTGTCGGTTAGTCGGATGGAGCGAGATATCAGAGTATTTACGACTGAGTTGAGTTGTGAGGGATGATGGTGGGACTTGGAGTTGAGATATCGGTTGGTGTGGGTGGGTTTTCTATAAACCGTGTACGAGAAACCTTGTTGAGGATTTTTAGTGATTTGTACATCTAAGAATGGCAGAGTTAAATTGCTTTCTATCTCCATCGTGAAGCGAATGTAAGGGTGTACTTCGTTCAGATGGGTCAGGAAAGAATCCAGGGTATCTCTCCCGTGGGGCCAGATGACAAAAGTGTCATCAACGTATCGTAACCAGCAGGAAGGTTGAAGAGTGGCTGATGAAAGGGCTTTGGTTTCGAAATCTTCCATGAATATATTGGCAATCGCAGGTGAGAGAGGGGATCCCATAGGGGCACCTTTGATTTGCCTATAAAAAGAGTTTTGGAAGGTGAAGTATGTGTTGGACATACAATGTTTGATTAGAGTGAGGATGTCTTGTGATATGTCGTGCTTGTTTTGTAATATGGTGAGGGTCTCGTCAATAGGGATGTTGGTGAAAAGAGAGACGATGTCGAAGCTGACTAGGATGTCGGAGTTAGATATGTTGAATTCCTTAATTCGATTGATGAAGTGGTAGGAGTTTTTCACGTGGGATTCGGATATTTCAACTATAGGTTGAAGAATGTTAGAAAGATGTTTCGCTAAGCGTTGGGTTGGGCAGTTGAATGCACTGACAATGGGTCTGAGAGGGGTTCCGATTTTGTGAATTTTAGGAAGGCCATATATTTTTGGGATTCGAGAGGATCTCTCCTTCGGTATTAATAGGGACTTGACGTCGGATGGAAGGTTTGATTTATTGATCTGGGCTTTTGTTGTTTTTTCCAGGTATGTGGTGGGATCATCTGTACTGATAAAGGAGTTCATTTTGTCGAAATAATCCGACGAATTTAGGATGACGGTTGTATTTCCTTTGTCGGCTGGAAGAATGACTATGTCGGGATTTTGATTTAATTCTTTGAGGGCGTGTCTTTCAGCGGATCGAAGGTTTGTGGAAGGGGGTTTGGCTGAAGATAAGATTTTGGCCACTTCGCGCCTGATGTTTTCGGCGTCGTTTCTTGGTAGATTGAATAGGGCTTCTTCGGTTTGGGTAATGATCTTTTTTACCGGAATGGTTTTGGGGGTGACGGCAAAATTGAATCCTTTGGCAAGAGCTGAGTGTGCAGCATCAGAAATGGGAAAATCAGATACGTTCTTGACGACTTGAATGTCCGAGTGGGTGGGCGGATTTGGGTTCTGGACTTCGATGAGTCGGGAGAGCTTCCGTTTTTGGGTCTCAGTTTTTTGGGAGGAGATGTGGAGAGCTTTTTGGTGAGAGATGCGATCGAAAGTGTCCCATATTGTTGAATGAATGTTAAAGGAATGGATTTGAAGGTGAACTTGAAGTAATTTGGAATTCGTTCTGTGTAAATTATGTCTGGTGGTCTGGATGTGGTTTCTAAGGAGAGCGAAACCCGTGTGCCTGAGGATTCTGGAAATAGATGCGGATTTGGTGTGGTGTTTCAGCATTAAGCCTTTTGGAATGACGCTGTGGTCTCGACAGGATTTCAAGAAGACAAGGTCGCAGAGCAAACGAGATTTTCTCTGAAGGAGAGTGCTGTAGATCTTAGTCAGTGAAAATAGTTCCTCCCCATAGAGGCGAATAAAATGTTCGGAAAGGTTTCCGCGGTCAGAAATATGTACATTACTAAGTTCATGGGTTGAACCGCGTTGAGAGTTTATAACTCGACGTTTCGGCTCCTGCTTTGGAGCCATTTTCAAGAGTGTGACTGCGAGGCCTCTATCTGCCTACTCCTCGAGTCGTGGTCTTGAGAGATATCAAGGTCTCAACCTGTCTACTCCTTGATCTCAAAAGACGATCCGATGTTGGTTGCACTGTAGTATTTATAGGTGGTTGGCTACCTGGAGGTGGGCGGGTCTTACGGGTTTTCTCGTTTGTCTTGTCTGCTGGTGCCTGCTGTGTAGTTGGAGTTAATGGGATAATAATTGATTGCGGATAAGTTTCACGTGGCCTGGTAATTACGGTTGGAAGAAGGGGCTTCCAAATGGGGTTCAATTTACGGCTATCATCTTTAATGTTCAGGCAATCAGGCCGTTTTTCGATTTCGATTTCGATTTCGAACCACAAGTTGAAGACCGTCCATCCAAAGTCTTCTTCCCTTACATCAAAGGGGTGACGGACAAAATCAGTCGACTTTTCAGAAAAGCAAATATCAAAACCATCTTTACCACAGAACAAAAACTATCACACCTCATCAGACCAACAAAAGACAAAATTCCCAACGAAGACCATCGTATCTACGAAATTTCCTGTTCTATCTGCCCCCACTCTTATATAGGAGAAACTTCGAAACAGATCCATTTTCGATCCTATCAACACTCCCTTTCAGTTAGAAATCGAGACACCAGCTCCGCATTAGCTCTTCATTTCATCCAAACGGGTCACCCCATAGATTTCGAAAAAACGAAAACCATCGCCCCAGTACGTTCAAGAACTTCTCGTTTTATCAGAGAAGCCATCGAAATCGAAAAACGGCCTGATTGCCTGAACATTAAAGATGATAGCCGTAAATTGAACCCCATTTGGAAGCCCCTTCTTCCAACCGTAATTACCAGGCCAAGTGAAACTTATCCGCAATCAATTATTATCCCATTAACTCCAACTACACAGCAGGCACCAGCAGACAAGACAAACGAGAAAACCCGTAAGACCCGCCCACCTCCAGGTAGCCAACCACCTATAAATACTACAGTGCAACCAACATCGGATCGTTTTTTGAGATCAAGGAGTAGGCAGGTTGAGACCTTGATATCTCTCAAGACCACGACTCGAGGAGTAGGCAGATAGAGGCCTCGCAGTCACACTCTTGAAAATGGCTCCAAAGCAGGAGCCGAAACGTCGAGTTATAAACTCTCAACGCGGTTCAACCCATGAACTTAGTAATGTACATATTTCTGACCGCGGAAACCTTTCCGAACATTTTATTCGCCTCTATGGGGAGGAACTATTTTCACTGACTAAGATCTACAGCACTCTCCTTCAGAGAAAATCTCGTTTGCTCTGCGACCTTGTCTTCTTGAAATCCTGTCGAGACCACAGCGTCATTCCAAAAGGCTTAATGCTGAAACACCACACCAAATCCGCATCTATTTCCAGAATCCTCAGGCACACGGGTTTCGCTCTCCTTAGAAACCACATCCAGACCACCAGACATAATTTCCACAGAACGAATTCCAAATTACTTCAAGTTCACCTTCAAATCCATTCCTTTAACATTCATTCAACAATATGGGACACTTTCGATCGCATCTCTCACCAAAAAGCTCTCCACATCTCCTCCCAAAAAACTGAGACCCAAAAACGGAAGCTCTCCCGACTCATCGAAGTCCAGAACCCAAATCCGCCCACCCACTCGGACATTCAAGTCGTCAAGAACGTATCTGATTTTCCCATTTCTGATGCTGCACACTCAGCTCTTGCCAAAGGATTCAATTTTGCCGTCACCCCCAAAACCATTCCGGTAGAAAAGATCATTACCCAAACCGAAGAAGCCCTATTCAATCTACCAAGAAACGACGCCGAAAACATCAGGCGCGAAGTGGCCAAAATCTTATCTTCAGCCAAACCCCCTTCCACAAACCTTCGATCCGCTGAAAGACACGCCCTCAAAGAATTAAATCAAAATCCCGACATAGTCATTCTTCCAGCCGACAAAGGAAATACAACCGTCATCCTAAATTCGTCGGATTATTTCGACAAAATGAACTCCCTTATCAGTACAGATGAATACAAGAAAGTCCCCAATGATCCCACCACATACCTGGAAAAAACAACAAAAGCCCAGATCAATAAATCAAACCTTCCATCCGACGTCAAGTCCCTATTAATACCGAAGGAGAGATCCTCTCGAATCCCAAAAATATATGGCCTTCCTAAAATTCACAAAATCGGAACCCCTCTCAGACCCATTGTCAGTGCATTCAACTGCCCAACCCAACGCTTAGCGAAACATCTTTCTAACATTCTTCAACCTATAGTTGAAATATCCGAATCCCACGTGAAAAACTCCTACCACTTCATCAGTCGAATTAAGGAATTCAACATATCTAACTCCGACATCCTAGTCAGCTTCGACATCGTCTCTCTTTTCACCAACATCCCTATTGACGAGACCCTCACCGTATTACAAAACAAGCACGACATATCACAAGACATCCTCACTCTAATCAAACATTGTATGTCCAACACATACTTCACCTTCCAAAACTCTTTTTATAGGCAAATCAAAGGTGCCCCTATGGGATCCCCTCCCTCACCTGCGATTGCCAATATATTCATGGAAGATTTCGAAACCAAAGCCCTTTCATCAGCCACTCTTCAACCTTCCTGCTGGTTACGATACGTTGATGACACTTTTGTCATCTGGCCCCACGGGAGAGATACCCTGGATTCTTTCCTGACCCATCTGAACGAAGTACACCCTTACATTCGCTTCACGATGGAGATAGAAAGCAATTCAACTCTGCCATTCTTAGATGTACAAATCACTAAAAATCCTCAACAAGGTTTCTCGTACACGGTTTATAGAAAACCCACCCACACCAACCGATATCTCAACTCCAAGTCCCACCATCATCCCTCACAACTCAACTCAGTCGTAAATACTCTGATATCTCGCTCCATCCGACTAACCGACAACCACAACAGACAATCCGAACTTCACAACGTAAAACAAGCTCTCCTACAAAACGGATACAGACCAGACCACATAGACAGAAACATCCAAAAACAGCTTCAGAAACCATTAGTAACCAAAAACGAACCACAAGTTGAAGACCGTCCATCCAAAGTCTTCTTCCCTTACATCAAAGGGGTGACGGACAAAATCAGTCGACTTTTCAGAAAAGCAAATATCAAAACCATCTTTACCACAGAACAAAAACTATCACACCTCATCAGACCAACAAAAGACAAAATTCCCAACGAAGACCATGGTATCTACGAAATTCCCTGTTCTATCTGCCCCCACTCTTATATAGGAGAAACTTCGAAACAGATCCATTTTCGATCCTATCAACACTCCCTTTCAGTTAGAAATCGAGACACCAGCTCCGCATTAGCTCTTCATTTCATCCAAACGGGTCACCCCATAGATTTCGAGAAAACGAAAACCATCGCCCCAGTACGTTCAAGAACTTCTCGTTTTATCAGAGAAGCCATCGAAATCGAAAAACGGCCTGATTGCCTGAACATTAAAGATGATAGCCGTAAATTGAACCCCATTTGGAAGCCCCTTCTTCCAACCGTAATTACCAGGCCACGTGAAACTTATCCGCAATCAATTATTATCCCATCAACTCCAACTACACAGCAGGCACCAGCAGACAAGACAAACGAGAAAACCCGTAAGACCCGCCCACCTCCAGGTAGCCAACCACCTATAAATACTACAGTGCAACCAACATCGGATCGTCTTTTGAGATCAAGGAGTAGGCAGGTTGAGACCTTGATATCTCTCAAGACCACGACTCGAGGAGTAGGCAGATAGAGGCCTCGCAGTCACACTCTTGAAAATGGCTCCAAAGCAGGAGCCGAAACGTCGAGTTATAAACTCTCAACGCGGTTCAACCCATGAACTTAGTAATGTACATATTTCTGACCGCGGAAACCTTTCCGAACATTTTATTCGCCTCTATGGGGAGGAACTATTTTCACTGACTAAGATCTACAGCACTCTCCTTCAGAGAAAATCTCGTTTGCTCTGCGACCTTGTCTTCTTGAAATCCTGTCGAGACCACAGCGTCATTCCAAAAGGCTTAATGCTGAAACACCACACCAAATCCGCATCTATTTCCAGAATCCTCAGGCACACGGGTTTCGCTCTCCTTAGAAACCACATCCAGACCACCAGACATAATTTACACAGAACGAATTCCAAATTACTTCAAGTTCACCTTAAAATCCATTCCTTTAACATTCATTCAACAATATGGGACACTTTCGATCGCATCTCTCACCAAAAAGCTCTCCACATCTCCTCCCAAAAAACTGAGACCCAAAAACGGAAGCTCTCCCGACTCATCGAAGTCCAGAACCCAAATCCGCCCACCCACTCGGACATTCAAGTCGTCAAGAACGTATCTGATTTTCCCATTTCTGATGCTGCACACTCAGCTCTTGCCAAAGGATTCAATTTTGCCGTCACCCCCAAAACCATTCCGGTAGAAAAGATCATTACCCAAACCGAAGAAGCCCTATTCAATCTACCAAGAAACGACGCCGAAAACATCAGGCGCGAAGTGGCCAAAATCTTATCTTCAGCCAAACCCCCTTCCACAAACCTTCGATCCGCTGAAAGACACGCCCTCAAAGAATTAAATCAAAATCCCGACATAGTCATTCTTCCAGCCGACAAAGGAAATACAACCGTCATCCTAAATTCGTCGGATTATTTCGACAAAATGAACTCCCTTATCAGTACAGATGAATACAAGAAAGTCCCCAATGATCCCACCACATACCTGGAAAAAACAACAAAAGCCCAGATCAATAAATCAAACCTTCCATCCGACGTCAAGTCCCTATTAATACCGAAGGAGAGATCCTCTCGAATCCCAAAAATATATGGCCTTCCTAAAATTCACAAAATCGGAACCCCTCTCAGACCCATTGTCAGTGCATTCACCTGCCCAACCCAACGCTTAGCGAAACATCTTTCTAACATTCTTCAACCTATAGTTGAAATATCCGAATCCCACGTGAAAAACTCCTACCACTTCATCAGTCGAATTAAGGAATTCAACATATCTAACTCCGACATCCTAGTCAGCTTCGACATCGTCTCTCTTTTCACCAACATCCCTATTGACGAGACCCTCACCGTATTACAAAACAAGCACGACATATCACAAGACATCCTCACTCTAATCAAACATTGTATGTCCAACACATACTTCACCTTCCAAAACTCTTTTTATAGGCAAATCAAAGGTGCCCCTATGGGATCCCCTCTCTCACCTGCGATTGCCAATATATTCATGGAAGATTTCGAAACCAAAGCCCTTTCATCAGCCACTCTTCAACCTTCCTGCTGGTTACGATACGTTGATGACACTTTTGTCATCTGGCCCCACGGGAGAGATACCCTGGATTCTTTCCTGACCCATCTGAACGAAGTACACCCTTACATTCGCTTCACGATGGAGATAGAAAGCAATTCAACTCTGCCATTCTTAGATGTACAAATCACTAAAAATCCTCAACAAGGTTTCTCGTACACGGTTTATAGAAAACCCACCCACACCAACCGATATCTCAACTCCAAGTCCCACCATCATCCCTCACAACTCAACTCAGTCGTAAATACTCTGATATCTCGCTCCATCCGACTAACCGACAACCACAACAGACAATCCGAACTTCACAACGTAAAACAAGCTCTCCTACAAAACGGATACAGACCAGACCACATAGACAGAAACATCCAAAAACAGCTTCAGAAACCATTAGTAACCAAAAACGAACCACAAGTTGAAGACCGTCCATCCAAAGTCTTCTTCCCTTACATCAAAGGGGTGACGGACAAAATCAGTCGACTTTTCAGAAAAGCAAATATCAAAACCATCTTTACCACAGAACAAAAACTATCACACCTCATCAGACCAACAAAAGACAAAATTCCCAACGAAGACCATGGTATCTACGAAATTCCCTGTTCTATCTGCCCCCACTCTTATATAGGAGAAACTTCGAAACAGATCCATTTTCGATCCTATCAACACTCCCTTTCAGTTAGAAATCGAGACACCAGCTCCGCATTAGCTCTTCATTTCATCCAAACGGGTCAGCCCATAGATTTCGAGAAAACGAAAACCATCGCCCCAGTACGTTCAAGAACTTCTCGTTTTATCAGAGAAGCCATCGAAATTGAAAAACGGCCTGATTGCCTGAACATTAAAGATGATAGCCGTAAATTGAACCCCATTTGGAAGCCCCTTCTTCCAACCGTAATTACCAGGCCACGTGAAACTTATCCGCAATCAATTATTATCCCATTAACTCCAACTACACAGCAGGCACCAGCAGACAAGACAAACGAGAAAACCCGTAAGACCCGCCCACCTCCAGGTAGCCAACCACCTATAAATACTACAGTGCAACCAACATCGGATCGTCTTTTGAGATCAAGGAGTAGGCAGGTTGAGACCTTGATATCTCTCAAGACCACGACTCGAGGAGTAGGCAGATAGAGGCCTCGCAGTCACACTCTTGAAAATGGCTCCAAAGCAGGAGCCGAAACGTCGAGTTATAAACTCTCAACGCGGTTCAACCCATGAACTTAGTAATATATATATATATATATATATATATATATATATATATATATATATATATATATATATATATATATATATATATATATATATATATGAAAATATAAGTAGAAAAGTTATTGGGTATAACCCTCAAAATGATCTGCAACAGTAGACACGTGTTTCGAATTTAAGCTCTCATCAGTACGGCAAAATCAAGTGCGAAGATGTACAACACTTGGATGTAAAAATAGAAACAAAGGAAGTCAACAACAGGAAGCCAACCACACATTTGTGGCTTCGGTTAGAAGACCTTGTGCTTACAAGGCAACAACTAACGTTGACTTCCTTTGTTTCTATTTTTACATCCAAGTGTTGTACATCTTCGCACTTGATTTTACCGTACTGATGAGAGCTTAAGCTCGAAACACGTGTCTACGGTTGCAGATCATTTTGAGGGTTATACCCAATAACTTTTCTACTTATATTTTCATATATTGCCCCTCGCTATATCCATCCTTATTTATATAAATATATATATATATATATATATATATATATATATATATATATATATATATATATCTATATATATATATATATATCTATATATATATATATTGTTGTGTTATTTTGAGTTTATTATAGTTTGAAATTATTATTAAATATTTCAAATTTCAGATTGCCCAGGCCAAATACTTACACTCTTTCAGATCTTACCTTTTCTTTCTTTTTCAGCTACTCAGCTCAGTCGGTGCGCCAAACATGTAGATCTCAATTTCAAGCGGAGTTCTTGGAAAAGGACGTTTGATAACTTTAAGTCAAATGTATTGTAATAGAAATAGAAATCTTTGTAGAAAATAAATAATATAGTAGATTCAAACTCAAATTTGTTTTTTATTTCATAAACCAGATGTAATAAATAAGAAAATGTGAACACTTTTGTAAATATCAAGTATTCAAAACCTTAATTTGCCTATTTCCTGCTACATATACCTTATATCTAATAAGTTTTCCTTGCTTTTCCGTGCTATTTGATTACGATTCCGTTACTGGTCATCTAACTACGGCCTTTTACGTTGAACATTCCCATTGCAGGAAGAAGAAGTGTCTAGCATAAAACATAACCATGAATATTTCATAATTGTTTTTGTTATGAGATTCTCCAACACAGGTAGATATTAATTATAGTTATTAGCAATAAACCTTGTCTGTGGTTATTGACTTTATTGTTTATTTTAAAAAAATTTTGTTCACTGAGTTCAAGAAATTTTAGATACCAAGTCTCCTTGAGGATTGTGTCGAATTGACGGAGTATTTGACAATAATTCTTTTTTCCGAAGTACTGGTATTTCAGCTTGGTCACAGCTTAGATAAGCACATAAGCTGTGGCTTGGTATTTGGAAATGTTTAGCCTAGAAATACTTTTTGTCTGGACCATTTGGATATAGGATGCTGCTCGGCCTGCTACTTCCAGCTCTGGAGATAGGATGCTGCTCGGCCTGCTACTTCCAGCTATGACTTCTCGTGGTGCTCCTCCAAGGTAAGTGAAACCTTGTTTTGCCGATCTTATTGGTTGTTTCCTGCATAAATCTTCCATTCTTGGTTGGTTTCTATTGATTTTTCTTGATATTTCTGGTTTTTAACAATCTCTCTGGCATCCAACTTTTTTCCACCCGTTTCTATATATCATCCTCCTCTTTCATTTTTCCGTTTCCAAGGACCTTTCCATCGGTTTTTCACAACACTCGCGATCACAAATCATTTTAAATTTTTCCTTATTCTTATTATTCTAATTAATGCTTGAACTATGTACACATATTATTAATGATTCTATGATTTTGAAATAATCTTTATCTATTCTAAAGTTTTCATATTTTCTTCTTATTCAAGAAAATATAATTCAGAAACTCATTTGACTTGTTTCATTTGAAGTTTCTACCATCAATTTTCACTGTCAAATCTTAGATTTCTTTGACTGAATACCAAATTTTCTATACTGTGTGATATTTTATTATAACTTAAAGTTATTGTCCGGAAATGTTGTTGCCATTATTTGATATGCATCATAGACTGACTCGTACTCTCCTATTTCAATCTAGAACTTGGAATACCAACCTTCTGACTGCTTTTTACTGAAATTTTAGTATGTTGTTGAAGTTGTAAGAGTCTTCAGAGTTGAGGCATCGTATTTGTTTGGGTTTTCTGATATTTTATATAATTTTGAAACTTTTTGACCCACTTTTTTATTATCTGCCACGTTTTCATAACAATATATATATCTATATTTAAATATATATATATATATATATATATATATATATATATATATGGGAAGTTGAATTTTAATTCTTTCATATCAACATTCAGGAAGAATCACCTGGTATACGGTCAAATTGAGGTTTCCAGGGATTCGGGTACATGATTGGTAATTTTGAGCAATTTTGACGTTAACTGAATTTTTGAGGAAATAAGAAGTATTCCTTTATATAATCAAATACCTTAGACGAAAAGACGTAGTCGAGCCGCGACTGATATATGCTGAAGATTCCCGAGACACCAATAGAGCGAATTTCTGAAATACATACGCAGAATATTGTGACGTACAATTTTGATAATCTGTCACTGTTCCTGAAAATTGGATATTTTCTTCATTAAACTTGTTCATCCACCCCTTGGAATATCATTCACCTAGACATTCGAATAAAAACCTACATTTTGGGGGCTCGTCCGGGATATTGAGGGGAAAATTGAAGTTGGAGCTGCGAACGAGTTTACATTTTTCCTGACGTTTGTCAAACCGAAATTTCAAGAAGATTTTCGACGAAAGAGATTCAAAGACGTATTGATTGAGGAAGACGAAAACAAGAAGGCTTCAAGGAAAACTAGACGAAAGGCGATCCAGGAAGAAGTATAGACGTATTGACTCCAATTGAGGAAGATGGGAGCATGAGGATAGAGACTTCAAGACGAACCATACGAAGGAGTTGAGATGTGATTCTGTAGGCGATCAATCGAAAGAATAGTTGCTCTTCGAAGATTACTGAAGAAAAACGTGTTTCTTTGGCGAGGAAAAGGACTTCCAGGCAAACAAAGTCGTAGCAAGAAATAAAAAGTATAGACGTATCCGCTTCTGTAACCCACTGGTTGGTAAAGAAATGACTCTAAGGTATGATGCACATTTTTCTCAATAATCTGTATTGGATGGAGACCTAGACGAGTTCGAAGATAAAAATTCAGCAGAAGAAATAATTCTAAAGTAGTTTACAAAGAATATAATATAGTTATTGATTATTTTTGTAGACCATCGAATAATTTTTTATATATTGTACTGTGTAAACGTCACAATATTTACGTTCTTGCTATTTTGCTGATAATTCAGGAATTTTCAATTATTTCGAAAATTTATTGAAGTTGTGACTCGACTTGTCTCTGATCCACTCGAAGTTTGAATCTACAGGGTGAATTCTATTTATTATCTGTTGTATTATTCGAGTATTTACTGAGTTGAAATTATTTATTTCAATTCCATTCATTTTCTTGTTGTTGTTTAGATGGAGTTCTGAATACAATGCCCAATTTGGGAGATAATTTGAAAATCGGGAAAAATATTACTAGTAGTTCACTCAAAGCAATAAAGGCCTTACATGTAGTAGCTTTTGGTAACGAAGGGGGAAGTAGGAAAGCACGAAAATCCTTACGTAATTTTTCCGGTTTCCATTTAGACAAAAAGTCTTTGGAATATAAACAAAAAGTGAATGAAGTGAATCAGAAAGTGCAGTTACCTGATCTGATTGCTGTGTGTAATATACTTACTATTGATTATTCGGTTAGTGACGATGAAGTGGTTGTACGCATTTGTTCTTTTATGAATGATCTACAGTCACACGATGAAAATGAATTGGATGACGATGAAAAAGAATCGGAAGAAGAGGATTCTGATGAAGACGAGAATGAAAATGAAATTTGTCCAGCTGTGTGCACGTTCCAATGTAATTGAATGAAGAAAAGTTGTATTTCGTGCAGAAATTTATTTATAAAATCATAGCAGAGCGCTTTCGACTATAAAGTCATCATCAGTGCGTACCTGTAAGTAAGTGACATCGAATTGAATTTAAGAAATTTTGATAAAAAGAATTTTGAAAATTGAAAAGTTACTTACTCGTCAGGTGTACAAGAGCCAGACCATAAAAATATCATGTGTCCAGAGGACCATGTAAAATTTAAAAACGGGACATCATATTAATAACATTTTAAAAAAGTCCTTATTCCAGGATTCACCTGGATAAAAGTTTCAACAGGCAGAGTAACACATGTCTGTTGGAGCTTAGTCTACTGTTAAACTGAATGAATGAAATTTACATTGTGTCAAAAGTTGACAATGACAATGACGTTTGGCTTAGAACATTAACTTCTAGAAACCCTGATCTGTGTTTTGAAAATTGAATAATGACCAAATTGATCTGTAAATCTATTTAAAGTTATGTTAATCTAAACCTAAGGAATTGTGACAAACCGGAAGAAAAGTCTAATGAGAACCTCAACCCGATGTGCACAGAACCAGATTCAAGAAACAGTCCTTCGGGAATTTGTGAAACCAATTCTTAGCTCAGGATCATGGGACAGGTCTGATGAGAACCTTCACACTTCCCAAAGCGTCAAAAAGGTAACCCAAAAAGAAGAGGCACCATTAACATAATCATAAAAGATTTAAGAAAGTTTCAACAGGCAGAGTAACACATGTCTGCTGAAGCTTAGTCTACTGTCTAACTAAATGAAAAATGACATTGTGTCGAAAGTTGACAATGACAATGAAGTTATGATATAAAAAAAAAAAAAAATGTGTAAAAAATGAACTATAATAAAAACATTGATTTGTGTTTTGAAATTGATAAATTATTATTATTAGTTCAACATCCTGGGCAACCAGATTGGAACATAAGATCATGAGATAAGTCTAATGAGAACTTTCCCAATCTCAATAGTAACAAAGAGGATGACCAAAATGATGAGCCCATACCAGAAAATCTTTAAGAAATTTTCCAAAAATTGATCTGTGAATCTATTTATGGTTCTGTTGATCCAAACCAGGGAATATGACAAACCGGGAGAAAAGTCTAATGAGAACTACGACCCGATGTTCACAAAACCAGGCTTAAGACACAGTCTCTTGGGAATTTGGGAAACCAAATTCTATGCTCAAGATCATGGGACAAGTCTAATGAGAACCTACCCAATCCCAAGGCGCCAAAAAAGGTTGCCCAAAACCAAGAGGTACTACAAACAGAAAAAATTCAAGAAATGTTCAAATTATTTCATATTTAATCAATTCAGTAATTCTATTAATCAAAACCAAGGAAATTACTGAGCCAAGAGAAAGTCTAATGAGAACTTGACACAGCACATGCAAAACCCAAGTTATAGAAAAATAGAACCTGAAGTTGAAATTATAAGTTTCAAATTGAAAGCAATAGATTATGTTCTGAGAATTGAAAGGAAAGTCGAGAGGGAGGGAACTAGGCAAACTGCAAAACAGGTTCAAGCCATATCATCATTGAGAAAGAGTTCAAGAGCAATTAAATAGGTAAAGTTTAAATTTATGAAAAGTTCATTACTTTAAACGTCTATGAAGAGGAATGTAAGCTCTGTTTAAATTAACTTGAGTGTTGAGACAAAGGTCATTATTCAGTAATTCCTTGTTAATATGTAAATCTTCAAGAAAATCTAATCTATTGTAATTTTTGGAACTCACCTCCTGTAAAATTTTTGAATTCCTATTTGGACTAAAGTTGTGGTTGTTAAACCTCAAATGTTGACCAAAGGCTGAAATTTTGTTGGGATTTAAATGTTCGGTTATACGGGCTTTCAAAGGTCTGCAAGTTCTTCCAATGTAGGCTGCATCACAATCATCACAGTTTAACTTGTATATGCCACTTTTTGAAAGTTTATCAATTTTATCTTTTGTGTTGACCAGGTATCTGTTGAGGCTATGGTTAGTTTTGAAAGAAATTTTGATGTTGTCTATGTTGCTTTTGATGCAACCAGATATTTTATTAGAAATATTGTCATTTAAGAAAGGAAGTGAAACAAATTGTGATATTGAATCTACTTTGGGGTAGGCATCATTAAGTTCTTTTTTGTTTTTGAATTTTTTGGATCAAACTATTAATAATATTCGGGTTATAATTGTTATTTGAAGCTATTTGTTTAATGATATTCAATTCATTTTGATAACTAACTGTAGAAAGGGGCATATTCAAAAGTCTATGAATGTAACAATTGAAAGCTGCCATTTTATGTTGATGGGGGTGGTTGGAGAAGCTAGGTATAACGTGATCGGTTTGTGTTGGTTTTCTGAATATGCTAAAATTTAAAAGATTGTTAATTTTATGGATTGTGAAGTCTAAGAAATTTAATTTATTATTTGATTCTAATTCAAGTGTGAATTTGATACTTGGGTGTACTTGGTTTATTTTTGTCAGAAGATTGTTGACAATGTCAATGTCGCCATTCACAAATACCAAACAGTCATCAACATATCTAAACCAATGTAAAATTTCTGGGTTATTTGCAGTGATAATGAATTTGTTTTCTAAATTATTCATGAAAATATCTGCTAAAAAAGGAGATAAACAACTACCCATTGCAAGTCCATCTGGTTGTTTGTAGCATTTATCATTAAAAACAAAAAAGTCCTGTGAAAGGCAAAAGTTTAACAAGGTCAAAATGTAGGCTATAGAATTGGCATCAACTTGAGCAAGGCTTAAGGCCTCACTTACAAGTGGTAAGGTTTCTAATTTCGGAACTGAAGTGAAAAGATTACTGACATCAAAGGAAATCATTAAGCTATCTTGAGGTAAATTTAAATTATTCAATTTGTTAATTAAATCTAAAAAGTTACTTACTGCATATTTTGGAGTAAAGTGTGTCAAGTCTTTTATAAGCCTGTAAATAAATGAAGCTAAAATTGAGACCG
Source organism: Chrysolina oricalcia (assembly GCA_944452925.2). Classification (NCBI taxonomy): domain Eukaryota; kingdom Metazoa; phylum Arthropoda; class Insecta; order Coleoptera; family Chrysomelidae; genus Chrysolina; species Chrysolina oricalcia. The sequence continues at coordinate 23,040,782 of OX101826.2, forward strand.
GAGTGTTAGTGAAGCTAACTACTAGTCTTATTGGTATGTCGATCTTGTGGATCTTTGGAAGTCCATACAAGCGAGGAATGACTGGGTTGCTGCCAATGAGAGAATAAGGGGCTGATTGTTCAATGAAAAAATCTTTATGAATATTTAACTGAGTTTTCAATTTTCTAATGAAAATATTGAAAGGATTTGATGATAAAAGTTTGAAATTATGTTCAGAAAGGAAATTTTCTACTTCATCAATGTAATCTAACTTGTTTAAAATGACTAAACAATTACCTTTGTCTGCTTTTGAGAATATGAGGTTATGGTTTTTGATTTTAATTTTGATTTTCTTTAGAATAAAATGAAAATGTTTATGAGGATGAATCTTAAAGTGTTGTTTACTACGTTTAATTTTGTATAGAAAGTTATGAATATCATTGCGAATGATCTTTTTAACATTATAGTCTCTAGAGAGCTGTTCAATAACAACATCAACTTCCACTGCAAACTCCAAGAGGTTTCTCTCAGAGACTTGAGAGCCCAAAGCAAATTTGAGTCCCAACTTCAACAGGTTCATTTCGTCATCATCGAACACAATATCAGAAAGATGACCTTTGTCTCAACACTCAAGTTAATTTAAACAGAGCTTACATTCCTCTTCATAGACGTTTAAATTAAGAAACTTTTCATAAATTTAAACTTTACCTATTTAATTGCTCTTGAACTCTTTCTCAATGATGATATGGCTTGAACCTGTTTTGCAGTTTGCCTAGTTCCCTCCCTCTCGACTTTCCTTTCAATTCTCAGAACATAATCTATTGCTTTCAATTTGAAACTTATAATTTCAACTTCAGGTTCTATTTTTCTATAACTTGGGTTTTGCATGTGCCGTGTCAAGTTCTCATTAGACTTTCTCTTGGCTCAGTAATTTCCTTGGTTTTGATTAATAGAATTACTGAATTGATTAAATATGAAATAATTTGAACATTTCTTGAATCTTTTCTGTTTGTAGTACCTCTTGGTTTTGGGCAACCTTTTTTGGCGCCTTGGGATTGAGTAGGTTCTCATTAGACTTGTCCCATGATCTTGAGCATAGAATTTGGTTTCCCAAATTTCCAAGAGACTGTGTCTTAAGCCTGGTTTTGTGCACATCGGGTCGTAGTTCTCATTAGACTTTTCTGCCGGTTTGTCATATTCCCTGGTTTGGATCAACAGAACCATAAATAGATTCACAGATCAATTTTTGGAAAATTTCTTAAAAATTTTCTGGTATGGGCTCATCATTTTGGTCATCCTCTTTGTTACTATTGAGATTGGGAAAGTTCTCATCAGACTTATCTCATGATCTTATGTTCCAATCTGGTTGCCCAGGATGTTGAACTAATAATAATAATTTATCAATTTCAAAACACAAATCAATAATGTTATTATAGTTCATTTTTTACACATTTTTTATATCATAACTTCATTGTCATTGTCAACTTTCGACACAATGTCATTTTTCATTTAGTTAGACAGTAGACTGAGCTTCAGCAGACATGTGTTACTCTGCCTGTTGAAACTTTCTTAAATCTTTTATGATTATGTTAATGGTGCCTCTTGTTTTTGGGTTACCTTTTTGACGCTTTGGGAAGTGTGAAGGTTCTCATTAGACTTGTCCCATGATCCTGAGCTAAGAATTGGTTTCACAAATTCCCGAGGGACTGTTTCTTGAATCTGGTTCTGTGCACATCGGGTTGAGGTTCTCATTAGACTTTTCTTCCGGTTTGTCACAATTCCTTAGGTTTAGATTAACATAACTATAAATAGATTTACAGATCAATTTGGTCATTATTCAATTTTCAAAACACAGATCAGGGTTTCTAGAAGTTAATGTTCTAAGCCAAACGTCATTGTCATTGTCAACTTTTGACACAATGTAAATTTCATTCATTCAGTTTAACAGTAGACTAAGCTCCAACAGACATGTGATACTCTGCCTGTTGAAACTTTTATCCAGGTGAATCCTGGAATGAGGACTTTTTTAAAATGTTATCAATATGATGTCCCGTTTTTAAATTTTACATGGTCCTCTGGACACATGATATTTTTATGGTCTGGCTCTTGTACACCTGACGAGTAAGTAACTTTTCAATTTTCAAAAGTCTTTTTATCAAAATTTCTTAAATTCAATTCGATGTCACTTACTTACAGGTACGCACTGATGATGACTTTATAGTCGAAAGCGCTCTGCTATGATTTTATAAATAAATTTCTGCACAAAATACAACTTTTCTTCATTCAATGAGAATGAAAATGACGGAAGAACCTCGAGGGCTAGATTCGGCCAGGAGACGAAAATGAAGGGTTCGTTTTCATTGATATTTAGAGATGTGGAAGATAGTATCAGACCATTTGATGAAAAAGACAATTATCCAGTTCGGAAATGGATTGAAGATTTCGAAGAAATTTCTGAATTGACAGGATGGAATGAACTTCAGAAGTTGATATTTGCAAAAAAATCTTTGACAGGACTCGCGAAGCTTTTCATTCAATCTGAGAAAGGAATCACAAAGTGGTCTATTCTGAAAAAGAAAATGATTGCAGAATTTGAAATAAAAGTCAGCAGTGCTCAGATACATAAATTACTGATGGCAGGAAAGAAGAAGAGAGAAGAGTCAGTGCAAGAATATGTATTGATCATGCGAGAGATTGGAAGTAGAGCAAATATTGAACCAGAAGTGTTGATTCAATACATCATTGATGGTATACAGGATGATGCTTCCAATAAAATCATTTTGTATGGAGCAAAGAATTTTTCTGAATTTAAGGAAAAAGTGAAGCTATATGACCAAATTAAATCCATCAAATCATCCCAAGGACAAGAAAGAAATCTAGAGACTAAACCCAGGAAGGAATGGAAAAGAGAAACAAAAAAGATAAAGGTGACACAAAACATAAGAAAAACACTGTAGGACTTTGTTACAACTGTGGAGTCAGAGGTCATTTGTCTAACGAGTGTCCGGAAAAAGCAAAGGGACCGAAGTGTTTTGTTTGTTCTGGTTTTGGCCATGTATCAACAAAATGTCCCAAGAGAAATGAAGGTAGTGGAAGTTCAAATATGACGATAATGGAAGCAGTTCCAAGAAACAGTGTTAAATTGATTATAGCTGATATTCAATTGATAGCACTTCTAGATACAGGAAGCGATATCACTGCAATACGACAAGACGTATATGAGACATATTTCAAGAATATAAATTTGGATGAGAGGTCTGTCACTTTGAGAGGTATTGGATCGAGCAGAGTATCGCCAATGGGTTCATTTGAAGAGAATGTTCTCATCAATGAAGAGGAACTAACCTTGACAATCCATGTTATTCCTAATGAAGCATCAAATTTCAAGGCGATTGTGGGCAATGATGTTTTACTTCAAGCAGATATAATTTTCAGAGATGGTGAAATTGTCGTTTTCAAGAAAGAAATAGACAATTTTCCATTGAAGCTGAACATAGATGAAGAAAGTGATTACAAGACTGGTATTGTAGATGTGAGTCATATAGAAGATGAAAAAAATCGGGAGGAAGTGAAGAAGCTTATAGACGAATACAATCCTGAAAAAATCATAGATACGGAAGTGAAAATGAAGATTATTTTGAAGAATGAAGAACCAGTATACCAATCTCCAAGAAGACTAGCTGCACCAGAAAAAGAAGAAGTAGAGAAACAAATAGAAGAATGGTTGGAGGAAGGTATAATAAGACGTAGTTCATCTGATTTTGCTAGCCCGATAGTTCTTGTGAAAAAAAAAGGATGGCAGTACAAGGATATGTTGTGACTACAGAAAACTCAACAAGAATATAGTGAAAGATAGATACCCTCTTCCACTCATCGAGGATGTATTGGATAGGGTGCAAAATACTTCAGTACAGTTGACCTGAGGAATGGATTTTTCCACGTAGGAATAGAAGAGTCTAGTATTAAATATACAGCATTTGTTACACATCACGGACAATTCGAATTCTTGAAATGCCCATTTGGATTATGTAATAGTCCAGCGGTTTTTCAGAGATACGTGAGTACTGTATTTAGGGAATTGATGATGGAAAAAGTTTTGCTTTATTGTATGGATGATATAATAATAATGAGTTCCACGGAAGAAGAAGGACTAGAGAGATTGAATAGAGTTTTACGAGTCGCTAAAGACCATGGATTGGATATAAAGAAAAAGAAATGTCAGTTTCTGAGAAGACGAATTGAATTTTTGGGATTCATCATTGAATATGGAAGAGTTGAACCATCAAATGAGAAGACTTTGGCAATTAAAAAATATCCACAACCGACGACTGTCAAGCAGATCCAATCATTTTTAGGTTTGTCGGGATATTTCCGCAAATTCATCCCATCGTATTCGATCATTGCGAAACCTTTGAGTGATTTGCTGAGGAAGGATCATCGATTTAAATTCGAAGAGGAATAAGAGAAGGCCTTCAGAATACTAAAGGAACTTTCATCTAGTAAACCAGTGTTACATATTTATACACAGGGCAGAGAGACCGAGTTACAGAAGTTGGATGAAGACAGTAGATTCCACCCAATCTACTATATGAGCAAAAAAACAACTCCAGCTGAAGAGAAATATAGTAGCTACGAACTTGAAGTTTTTAGCTATTATTCAAGCAGTCAAAAAGTTTCGTGTTTATTTACTAGTAATACATTTTAAAATTGTTACAGATTGCTCAGCTTTTCAGAAAACTATGAGTAAAAAAGATCTAACGACTAGAGTTGCAAGATGGGCTTTACTGTTGAAAGAATATTCATATAAAATCGAGCATCGGAAAGGAAATAGAATGTCTCACGTAGATGCTTTGAGTCGTTATCCAGTTGTTATGACGATGACGTTGATTGAAGATGGTCTAGTAGAACGACTCAGGCGGGCACAAGAGATGGACGAACACATATTAGCAATAAAGAAGATATTGAGTACAGAAGATTATGAAGATTTTTTCATGAAGAGCGATATACTTTATAAATTTGAAAATGGAAGAGAGTTAATAGTAGCTCCAAAAGTGATGCAAACTGAAATAATAAAAAAAGCACACCAAATTGGTCATTTTGCAGATCCCAAGACAGAAGAAGTAGTTAGAAGAGAATTTTACATTCCCAAGCTCAAAGAAAAAATTCAGAAGTGTATAGGGAATTGTATACGTTGTATATTGGGTAATAAGAAAGAAGGAAAAAAAGAAGGGATGTTGTACCCTATACCTAAACAAGAAGGTCCACTGCATACTTATCACGCTGATCATTTAGGACCGATGCCTTCAACTAATAAACAATATAAATACCTTTTCGCTATTGTTGATGACTTCTCCAAGTTCACCTGGTTATATGCTTGTAAGTCAACGACAGCAAGAGAAGTTATTGATTCTTTCGAAAAACAAAAACAAGTTTTCGGAAATCCAGCAAGAGTTATCACAGATAGAGGAACTGCTTTTGCAGCAGAGGAATTTGGAAGTTACTGTACAAAGGAAGGTATTCAGCACTTGATGATAACCACAGGAGTTCCAAGAGGAAATGGTCAGATTGAGAGAATCAATCGAACAATTATTCCAGTTCTCACTAAACTCAGTTTAGAAGATCCTGGAAAATGGTTCAAATACATTGAGCGGGTGCAAAGGGCATTGAATTCCACAATTCAAAGAAGCATTGGAACTACACCTTTTGAAGTTCTGACAGGTGTCAAGATGAGAAATAATGAAGACATACGTATCAAGGAATTATTAGAAGATGCTTTGATACAGAGACACAATAAATCTAGAGAAAATCTTGGATCAGAAAGTAAGAAACAGATTTTAAAAGTACAAGAGGAAAACAAAAAATCTTACAATCTGAGGAGAAGAAAACCGAAAGTTTATAAAATAGGAGACTTGGTAGCAATTAAGCGAACACAATTTGGAGTGGGAATCAAAATTCATAGGAAATACCTAGGACCTTATGAAATCTCAAAGGTGAAATCCAATGAGAGATATGAGAGATATGACGTTGTGAAGGTAGTTCATCATGAGGGACCCTTGCGTACTTCCACTTGTGCAGAATTCATTAAACCATGGGTTGATAATCAAAGTGAATCCGAGTCGGATTCAGAGTAGGATGGCCGAGTGTGGGAAGTTGAATTTTAATTCTTTCATTTTTACTTTTTACTCATATTTTATTATTTGTATTGTTTGCGTTTTTCATATCAACATTCAGGAAGAATCACCTGGTATACGGTCAAATTGAGATTTCCAGGGATTCGGGTACATGATTGGTAATTTTGAGCAATTTTGACGTTAACTGAATTTTTGAGGAAATAAGAAGTATTCCTTTATATAATCAAATACCTTAGACGAAAAGACGTAGTCGAGCCGCGACTGATATATGCTGAAGATTCCCGAGACACCAATAGAGCAAATTTCAGAAATACATACGCAGAATATTGTGACGTACAATTTTGATAATCTGTCACTGTTCCTGAGAATTGGATATTTCCTTCATTAAACTTGTTCATCCACCCCTTGGAATATCATTCACCTAGACATTCGAATAAAAATCTACATATATATATATATATATATACATCTATATATATATATATATATATATATATATATATATATATATATATATATATATATATAACAGGAAGTTATTCATGACATCTACAGTCACGGTATTGATTCTTGAGTGGATTCGTTTTGATTTCGAGAGCTCCATAAATCCTTTCTGATGAGTGCGTTAGCACGAAACAGCTGTCAAAGGTTCGAACTCTCGGAATTAAAACGAAATATACTCTATTTTCACTTATATATATATATATATATATATATATATATATATATATATATATATATATATATATATATATATATATATATATATATATAAGTGAAAATAGAGTATATTTCGTTTTAATTCCGAGAGTTCGAACCTTTGACAGCTGTTTCGTGCTAACGCACTCATCAGAAAGGATTTATGGAGCTCTCGAAATCAAAACGAATCCACTCAAGAATCAATACCGTGACTGTAGATGTCATGAATAACTTCCTGTTATATATATATATATATATATATATATATATATATATATATATATGTATATATATATATATATATATATGTAGGTTTTTATTCGAATGTCTAGGTGAATGATATTCCAAGGGGTGGATGAACAAGTTTAATGAAGGAAATATCCAATTCTCAGGAAAAGTGACAGATTATCAAAATTGTACGTCACAATATTCTGCGTATGTATTTCTGAAATTTGCTCTATTGGTGTCTCGGGAATCTTCAGCATATATCAGTCGCGGCTCGACTACGTCTTTTCGTCTAAGGTATTTGATTATATAAAGGAATACTTCTTATTTCCTCAAAAATTCAGTTAACGTCAAAATTGCTCAAAATTACCAATCATGTACCCGAATCCCTGGAAATCTCAATTTGACCGTATACCAGGTGATTCTTCCTGAATGTTGATATGAAAAACGCAAACAATACAAATAATAAAATATGAGTAAAAAGTAAAAATGAAAGAATTAAAATTCAACTTCCCACACTCGGCCATCCTACTCTGAATCCGACTCGGATTCACTTTGATTATCAACCCATGGTTTAATGAATTCTGCACAAGTGGAAGTACGCAAGGGTCCCTCATGATGAACTACCTTCACAACGTCATATCTCTCATATCTCTCATTGGATTTCACCTTTGAGATTTCATAAGGTCCTAGGTATTTCCTATGAATTTTGATTCCCACTCCAAATTGTGTTCGCTTAATTGCTACCAAGTCTCCTATTTTATAAACTTTCGGTTTTCTTCTCCTCAGATTGTAAGATTTTTTGTTTTCCTCTTGTACTTTTAAAATCTGTTTCTTACTTTCTGATCCAAGATTTTCTCTAGATTTATTGTGTCTCTGTATCAAAGCATCTTCTAATAATTCCTTGATACGTATGTCTTCATTATTTCTCATCTTGACACCTGTCAGAACTTCAAAAGGTGTAGTTCCAATGCTTCTTTGAATTGTGGAATTCAATGCCCTTTGCACCCGCTCAATGTATTTGAACCATTTTCCAGGATCTGCTAAACTGAGTTTAGTGAGAACTGGAATAATTGTTCGATTGATTCTCTCAATCTGACCATTTCCTCTTGGAACTCCTGTGGTTATCATCAAGTGCTGAATACCTTCCTTTGTACAGTAACTTCCAAATTCCTCTGCTGCAAAAGCAGTTCCTCTATCTGTGATAACTCTTGCTGGATTTCCGAAAACTTGTTTTTGTTTTTCGAAAGAATCAATAACTTCTCTTGCTGTCGTTGACTTACAAGCATATAACCAGGTGAACTTGGAGAAGTCATCATCAATAGCGAAAAGGTATTTATATTGTTTATTAGTTGAAGGCATCGGTCCTAAATGATCAGCGTGATAAGTATGCAGTGGACCTTCTTGTTTAGGTATAGGGTACAACATCCCTTCTTTTTTTCCTTCTTTCTTATTACCCAATATACAACGTATACAATTCCCTATACACTTCTGAATTTTTTCTTTGAGCTTGGGAATGTAAAATTCTCTTCTAACTACTTCTTCTGTCTTGGGATCTGCAAAATGACCAATTTGGTGTGCTTTTTTTATTATTTCAGTTTGCATCACTTTTGGAGCTACTATTAACTCTCTTACATTTTCAAATTTATAAAGTATATCGCTCTTCATGAAAAAATCTTCATAATCTTCTGTACTCAATATCTTCTTTATTGCTAATATGTGTTCGTCCATCTCTTGTGCCCGCCTGAGTCGTTCTACTAGACCATCTTCAATCAACGTCATCGTCATAACAACTGGATAACGACTCAAAGCATCTACGTGAGACATTCTATTTCCTTTCCGATGCTCGATTTTATATGAATATTCTTTCAACAGTAAAGCCCATCTTGCAACTCTAGTCGTTAGATCTTTTTTACTCATAGTTTTCTGAAAAGCTGAGCAATCTGTAACAATTTTAAAATGTATTACTAGTAAATAAACACGAAACTTTTTGACTGCTTGAATAATAGCTAAAAACTTCAAGTTCGTAGCTACTATATTTCTCTTCAGCTGGAGTTGTTTTTTTGCTCATATAGTAGATTGGGTGGAATCTACTGTCTTCATCCAACTTCTGTAACTCGGTCTCTCTGCCCTGTGTATAAATATGTAACACTGGTTTACTAGATGAAAGTTCCTTTAGTATTCTGAAGGCCTTCTCTTATTCCTCTTCGAATTTAAATCGATGATCCTTCCTCAGCAAATCACTCAAAGGTTTCGCAATGATCGAATACGATGGGATGAATTTGCGGAAATATCCCGACAAACCTAAAAATGATTGGATCTGCTTGACAGTCGTCGGTTGTGGATATTTTTTAATTGCCAAAGTCTTCTCATTTGATGGTTCAACTCTTCCATATTCAATGATGAATCCCAAAAATTCAATTCGTCTTCTCAGAAACTGACATTTCTTTTTCTTTATATCCAATCCATGGTCTTTAGCGACTCGTAAAACTCTATTCAATCTCTCTAGTCCTTCTTCTTCCGTGGAACTCATTATTATTATATCATCCATACAATAAAGCAAAACTTTTTCCATCATCAATTCCCTAAATACAGTACTCACGTATCTCTGAAAAACCGCTGGACTATTACATAATCCAAATGGGCATTTCAAGAATTCGAATTGTCCGTGATGTGTAACAAATGCTGTATATTTAATACTAGACTCTTCTATTCCTACGTGGAAAAATCCATTCCTCAGGTCAACTGTACTGAAGTATTTTGCACCCTATCCAATACATCCTCGATGAGTGGAAGAGGGTATCTATCTTTCACTATATTCTTGTTGAGTTTTCTGTAGTCACAACATATCCTTGTACTGCCATCCTTTTTTTTGCGTTAGCACGAAACAGCTGTCAAAGGTTCGAACTCTCGGAATTAAAACGAAATATACTCTATTTTCACTTATATATATATATATATATATATATATATATATATATATATATATATATATATATATATATATATATATATATATATATATATATATATATATATATATATATATATATATATCCCACTATCTTCAGGGCGTCCGTACATTGACAAATTACTATCTTCCAAGCGTCCGTCTCCAACTGAGCGTCCGTATACGGACGCTCTGTTGATTTCCTATAGAAAATGTGCAAAAAATCTTCATAGTAGTTTACAGATTCGAAAATTTGCCGGACGCCGTCTTAATAGTAGGACCTCCTTTTTTGTATACTTTTGTATATTATTAGTTCACCGGGTTTACCGCTAGCAGCGCAAAGAGCACCGTCTGTATATTTCTCGGAGTATGATTTACTTTTAGACTGCCGATTTCCAAGCGTCCTTCAAGTTGTGGTGAATACGGCAACGCTGAAGAATTTCAATGAGCATTGTTTGAAAATCGTTATTTGCGGTATTCGTTAGTAATCGTGAATGATATTTGGTGTGCTGATAGTAAAGTAAGTTGGAAAATAAATGAAGAATGGACTTACAGTAATATTTATCATTGTACTTGTTCATTATTTCAGCTTGAACGAGCAAATCCAAATGCATATCTGCGACAAAGGTTTTGGAAATTAAACAGCTAATTATGTGAAAATCCTTGTCAGTTTCGAGAGTCATTTTCATTTCTGATCTTGGCAAATTTATGTGTGTTGTTTTCCAAAAGAGTTCATGGGATTGTGTTGCAGTCCATATCAGTGGAAAACTAAGTCATTAAAAAGTTGAATATTCCAAAAGTACATCAAACTCTAGAAGTTTTTCACCCCCTTCAAATAAAAACTACAAAAATTGTTTTTTTTGTCAACCTGCTGCACCCTCACCACAGCCCTCAGAAGTATTCTTCGAAAGACTTGTGCAAGCTATAGAAGACGTACGACAATTGCACCCACGCCCCTATGATAGAGAAGCGAACCATCACCATCACGGCCCAACTGTGACAATCATAAGTTTATTTTCCACCACTGTACATGACAAGTCAATATTTGATACTTGAATATTATTTTCTTTAGGCTGCAAAAATCAGATTTTTAATAAAATCAATGCCTTTTCAAAAATGTTTTTTCCTTTTCAAAAATATTTTTTTCCTAACAAAACTTGTATTTACAAAATAATTCAACTAGGATTTGTGTGATTATCATTTTGAACTTATACAGGGTGACCCAGGGTTAAACTGCCAAACGTTCAGGATCGTTTGTTTAGTTGAAAAGGATACTTTTTTTCCTATAACAATGTGTCCTAACTTGCTTTGTTTTGGAAATACAGAGTGTTCAACGTTTTTACAAAATATCAGTTTTTCATCATATTATTTAAAAACTTTCTAGCTGATTTCAATAAAATCTGTCATGCTAATATGCGGTAATAAGGGGTTTCTTTTAATTTACTTATGGCAACATTATTATTTCCAGAGGCGTCCCAAGGGCTAATCTCATTAATGTTAGAACGAATCATTGTACTCCACTGTTTTATTGCATGTTCAGTTTTTTTTCTGGATTAAGCCAATAAAAATACAATTTTTTTGTTTATTTCAGTATCTTCCTTCATTTTTGAGAAATAATTTAAAAACCGATTTCATGTAACAAGAAAAAAAATTTCCTGAGAAATTGATATTAGGACAAACGTATTCATTGTATTTTATTAGTAGGTGAAGAGAAAACAAAAATTCACAAAAATGGCCACCATTTCTTTCAATGCAAAGTTCGCACCTACGAAGGATGGATTCTGCAGCTGCACGGCATCTTGCTGGTGTGATCTCTACAGCTGCTTGTACGATCCTTTCTAGGAAAATACCTTGGTCGTTGATGGGCTTAGCATACACTTTGGTTTTCATTGTACCTTATTCAAAAATCCATAGGGGTTAAGTCAGGAGATCCTGAATTTTAAAATTCTGAGATATGTCGGAATTTTATCTAAAACTTACGAGTTACATTTCGGAATTTTAAAATTCCGAGTTATATCTCGAAATTTTACCTCAAAATTTCTTGTTTATAAATCAGAATTTTAAAATTCTGAGTTATAACTCGGAATTTTAGGAAGGCAACATTATCTTTTTATTTTATTATTTTATTTGTACAGAGCTTCGTACAAATGTGACTGACCATGAAGTACTTAGTTCGAAAAACGTGGTTTCCACCCAAGACAAATCTGTAGGCTCCACAAATTTCCTGAAATTTGCAGACAGGACCCAGCGGAAGTCACTGAAATTGAAACTGGAGACCCTGCAAATTCAACAATATTCGTGGACAGAATACAACATAGGCCACTGAATTCGAATAATGAGGTCACCAAGGTCTCCACCCAAAAAACCGGAGACACTACATAATTCAATTCGAAAAAAAAGATTGAAACTTGAAAATTTAAAACAGAACAGGGGTCAAGCGTTACATCGTTGATAAGATAATTCAATTCAAAACTGTGAAAAAACGTATTAACAAAATTTGAATTATTGCAGATGGTTGAAAGGAAGATTTGGATTATCTTTTCACAGTTGAGAAAATTATTCCTGGATTATGAAACTGGTTTAACTAGGCTCCATGAAGTTGATGAGTAGTATAGTAATTTCAAGAACAATGTAGAGTAAATTCTCAGAAAATAATGTTTTTTCAGAAACTGCGGTTAGCCTCATTGTTCTGTACCATCACAAAATCCACAAGATTTATTATTGAATTTCATATTTGATTGAAACCAAAAATCTAGTTGGCTTTTGACACAATGCCGACTGACAAACATCATGTTACTTTTGATGCGGCTGCCACCAAAGCAGCAGTGGAAATGTCAAAGGTACCGCAGATTCCTTCGATGGATTATGACGCGAAAATGTAGATAATTATTTTTTGTACTTAAATATATCGTCGGCATTTTCTTTGGCGACCGATTATACGAGCTCTAGTTCACCCCTTTTCGAGGTGGAACAAAAGTTTTATAATAGGTGTTTTTTGTCGATTGTGGATACAACAGGAAGGTCAGAGGCGCTTGGTTTTCGCAAGTTGATATAAGTAACTTTTCAGAGGAAATTGTTATTGTGGATATTTTGTGATCAGTGATATTTTTTTGATTGAGAGACAGCGTTACAATGCCTCGTATATTAGTTAAAGAATCGCGAAGGGTTATAATTTGAAAAGTGAGTATGTTCAGTTGATTTTAAATATTTTTCAAAAATTTTTCACATCAAATAATGAGCCTTCTAGGTTAGAAATGTAATAAAAATTCATTCTCAGGTTATCACATGCTTTGTATGATACAACATTAGGTATTCGAAAATGATAAGATGAATTTCGTTTACGAAACCTAATATGGAAATATTCTGGAATGAACTGTATAAAAAAATTAAGTCAGCTTATTTTTTCTCTAAGTGCGAAAATGCTGGCTAAAATTAGATGGCCATAAGTAACTTCGTGAAAATCCCGGAAAAATACAGAGAAAAGGCTACTCACCACGTCGACTCCTAGGATTTATGTAAACGTCTAGCAAAAATTACTTATGCACTGCGACAACTGAGGCTGAATTTGGATATGGACCATTTGAAAATGGCATAGTTTGCAATGTTTCATAGCGTTATGACTTATGCATTGATCATCTGGGGAAACACGTGTTATAGTAATAAAATATTTGTTGTACAGAAGACGGTTATTCGAATAATAACATCAAGCAAATATGACGATCATTGTAAACCTCTGTTTAAAAAACTTGGTATATTGCCCTTACCATGTTGCTATATTTTAGAGTGCCTAATTCATACTAAGAAAAAATGTCTCTCGAATATAATGACTCAGCACAATTATCTTCACACTTACAATACAAGAATAAAAAACGATCTTTGTCCTCCGCTATTTAGACTTGCTAAAAGTCATGACTCATATAGATATCTAAGTATAAAATTGTACAATGCTCTGCCACTACAATTCAAGCAAAACAATATAGCTTTTGCATCTTTCAAATCTCAGATACGGAAATACTGCGGCACTGCTTTTATTCCGTAGATGATTATTTTGCACATGTTGGCGTATGTGCATATGAGTAGGTAATATTGTTATTGTTTGTTGTCTTATATTTTATATTTTATGTTATCATTTACATGTCTGACAAGTCGATTTATATGTTTGTATATATTTTATACTTTATAAGTACATTTTTCTTGGTGATTTCTATGATTGTTTTATTGTTTTATTGTTTACATGAATATATTCTATTCTATTCTATAGCTGCGGAAACTCGGAAGGGCCCTTTTCTTCGGCGAATATACACAAAACTTCTTAGCGAGCATAAAATCAGCGTTCGCACACATGGACAACCCAAGCTATTGTAACCATTTCTCATAGCGAAATTTAAAACATCGGATTCGCGCCGTATAGATAGGCAACACATCGCACTTCAATAATGCATTTTAATTTAATATTAAACAGCGCCACCTTAAAATGCAAGTTCAAGACTGGCATTTTACAAAAATAAATTAATGAAAAAAAATAAATATCGTATAGATAGGCAACACATCGTACTTCAATGATGCATTTTAATTTAATATAAAACATACCGCCACCCTAAAATGCAAGTTCAAGACAGGCATTTTGCAAAAATATATTAATGAAAAAAAAAATACGGATAGTTTCCAAAGAGGAAAATGGATGATTACATCAATAATAATAATGGTAAAAAAAAACTTCGAATAGGTACATGAACACTTGCACAGACATAGGAAAATATTGATTTAGTTATTATCAATAAATAGGGAGAGGGCATAATTTTACCAGAGGCCTCTTGAGGACTCCTCCAGAGGTCAGTACATCTGCGACACGAGAAATGCCATCGCCTCCCGGGTATAATTTAGATATGCGACCCAATCGCCATTGAGTGGGTGACATTTGTTCATCTTTAATAACCACTAATATACCATTTTCAGCGGGTAGCAACCCATCAGAATTTGTCCACTTGTTGCGTTGATGCAAAGTATGCAGATATCCTTCACCCCACTTATCCCAAAAGGAGCGACACAATTTTTGCAAAAGGGTCAACCTTACCCCAAGCAGGTGAGTTGGAGCCAATGGTATGTCATCGGGTTCCACGATGGTAGTCAAGGGCTCCATAGTTAGGAAATGCCCAGGAGTTATAGCCAAACAATCATTTGGATCTGAACTCATAGGTGTTAGGGGGTGCGAATTAAAAAAAGATTTGATCTGAACTACAACAGTGTTCAACTCTTCATATGTTAAAATTTGTTCTCCAATCACTCTAGATAAATGGAACTTAACTGATTTGATCCCAGCCTCTCACAGTCCACCCATATGAGCCGCAGAGGCAGAATTGAAATGAAAGGTGATTTGTTTCTAAGAAGCAGCATCTTGCATTTGTTTCAGTATGTTAGAGGCGCCAAGAAAATTTGTTCCATTATCAGAAAAGATATTGACACATCTTCCCCGTCTAGTAACAAACCACTGAAGGGTATACAAAAAAGTGCTAGTGGACAAATCAGATGCCAGTTCGAAGTACACTGGAGGCACAAATAAACCTTACAGGACTTTGCACCACGATATATATTCATGGTGACATAGAAAGGACCACCAAAATCAACACCAGCGTTGATAAAAGGTTTAACTTCGGAAATTCTCGAATGCGGTAAATTTCCCATTTTTGGCTGGTAGGTTTTAGGACTATGTTTCCAACACTGAACACACTACGACAAGACATTTTCCACCTGGCCATTGCCCGTTACTTTTTTTTTCACAAAAATTAGGTGCACCAGTTTAATATTGTATTCTCAGATGTGAGTGAGTTCAAGATAATTTTGTTTATAGATTGTTAAATAGTAGATTGAAGAATACGTTATTTACATTTTCCCTATTGAAGATAAGAGATTTAAGACAGAAGGAACCACATATGCAGGTCATTGAAACAATTTCATACTATATTTTCATCCATTTTTTTTTAGGATTGAAACAGGGAACCTCGAGTAAGAAATGGCTATCAATATTGAATATTCCAGTGGAAAATGGTGATATTCGTGTGTAACGAAGCGTTATTTTTGGACTCCGAAGATCTTTTCAAACCCCTGTATATGGACCGAACGCCGGCATTTTTCACTTATTCATCGATTCGAAACCCTCGTATATGGATCTGCCTCCCGTGTTCATGTTGATTCATTCCAGTAAACTCTGCTGCCATATCACGCCAAGAAACTTCGTTTTTGCACTTTTTGTGGTGTGTTAAAAATTTTTACTTTTATATAGGTTTCTAACTCCGATTTCTTATTGACCATGTCTTTGGATGTTTAAAAAGTCAGAGCAAACTTTTTGCCGTTTTTTTATCCATTTTGCTACGGCCCGTTACGAAGGTCAACCCGACCCTATATATATGGCTGCACCGCCTCATTTGGGGATTGGATTTTTGATAGTGAGTCATTGAGTCTTAGCCGCTGCCCGATTTTTGATATTCAAGAAGTGCTGTCCGTCGTGCATAACGAACCATTATTGTGTTAAAATACGTGAGTGAGATTGCTGCATCAGTGAACAATCCGTAAGACAATTATCCTTTTCATCATTTCGGAAAGAAAGTTTTTTTTTATGAAAACCGTTCTGCTTATTTTATTTTCTCGAATAGAATATTACCAAGTGCAAATCAAGACGTTTTATTTATTTGTATTAATTTTATTTATGTCATTGAAAACTTAAGCCGACTTTTAAAACCTTAAGGGAATCACCTCCGTATCATCACCGTTTGTTGTTTCGTTCCACATCCAGGACACTTTTCGGTTGTCGAACGAAAGTTGCTCGCGATAGCTAACGTTTCTACAGGGGTTCCCCAGGGTTC
The DNA here is from genome assembly GCA_944452925.2 of Chrysolina oricalcia. NCBI lineage: Eukaryota > Metazoa > Arthropoda > Insecta > Coleoptera > Chrysomelidae > Chrysolina > Chrysolina oricalcia. The sequence goes on from OX101826.2 coordinate 23,057,626, forward strand.
CGTTCGGCAGCGCCTTCAGCGAAAGATCGTCATAATTAGACTGGGTTTCCTTTCCCGGAGTTCCCTTCGTGTAGTAAGCTGAGCTGGGAAAGTTGGAGCTCGACAGCTAGGACCCTTTCGGTTTTCGACTCCATTTCCAACAGAGAGCTCGAAACTTCGTTCCACGGCTAGGACACCCTTTCGGCTGTCGAACGAAGGTTGTCCGAGAAGAGTTAAGTAAATCAGGGAATTCCTCAGGGATCCGTCCGTAATCGCCTTCAGCGAAAATAGTCGTCGACAGACCGTGCTTTCGGCACAGGATTTCCCTCCGTATAATAAGCCGAGCTGGAAAAGCTGGGGTTCGACGACTAGGACCACTTTTCGGTTGTCGACTCCATTTCCTACAGAGAGCTCATAACTTCGTTCCACGGCTAGGACACCCTTCCGGCTGTCTAGCGAAGGTTGTTCGCGAGAATTGAAATAAAACAGGGATTCCTCAAGGTTCTGTACGACAGCGCCTTCAGCGAAAAGTCACGTAGCAAGATTTTACTGGTGCCCAGTTTGTTCCAGATCAGTATCGCGATCTCTAATCCCTGAGGCCTGTGTACAGACCATTCGGGATTAGCCGTATTAAAACAATAAAGGGGAAACCCTAGTAAAGCTTGCTACGTACTGTGGACAACCAGTTTTGCGAACTTTCCCGGTGGTATAGTAACACCAGGTCTTTTCTGCCTTGGTTTTATTCAACTCCGCCGCCGAAGACCCGTTACAGACACTTTGTGCACCCGTCTGGTGATATCCGTCGAGCCGCTAAATAAGGTAGGGTGTACTATAGTCGGTGTGGTCTGTGTTCTTTCCGCCGTACAGTGTATTCTGTCCGCCGTACATTTAGAGCATAACATCAAAGCAGCCGGTATTCTTGTTAACCAAGTGATTGTAATTAAAGCCTACAATCTCTTGAGGGATCGATAGTGTCATAAGAACTGACCCCTGGGATACCGCATCTCCATCTGTAGCTGCCCTGGGCCTCCCACCTTGCTCTAGTCTGGGAGAGTGGAGCATATCACTTAAAAATAACTGGCGCCGAGGATTTGTTGGGTTCTGATCAGTTCCTGGTGTTCGGGAACTGTCAGAAAACAATAACCGAAAGCGTCATTGTAACGTCCGCCGTACGGCTGCACTCAAAGCACGTTACAAATTGGCGCACGAGCAGGGACCTGATTTTTTTTATGGTCTATCGAGAACACTGACAACTGAAAGTGGAAAGTAAACTTGTGGAGAGGAATTAGTCATTCTGACAGATACAGAGGACAGTCAATTCACTCTTAGAGAGTTGAATTATGGCGACCAACGACCTGAAGAAATCCGAGGATGTACCAGTCCACGGCACAGGACCTTTTGAGACCTCTGCCGCCTCGACAGGAGGACTACCTGGCGACACTCGAGTAGGTTGGGTCTACCTTCTGAGGAAGGAGGAATTGGATATTGAACTAGCCAAGTTTCACCTCGCCGTCACCGGTACGGTAGATGAAAAACGCCGTCGCCTTAGCAAGTTTATCCGTGAGGGTCAAGCTACCCCCGTACCCTTAGTTACGATGCCATTTGTATTCCCAGCACCGACTGTGGGGATTACAACCGCTACTCCGTTACCCACGATTACAGTAACAAGTACTGGTCTTCCGGCTGTATCAAGTGCTCTCAGTGGCACCTTTTTGGGAATTCGAACCGTCCCGCCTCAGCCTGGAACTTCTGCGACGACCGTGACGACACCCTTGAAGGTATGGGACTGGAGGCTATCTTTTGATGGAAATGAAGACCCCGTCACGTTTCTAGAAAGACTCGAGGAGATTCGTGTTTCCCAAGGCATCTCTCCTGACCGTCTTCTCCCCGCTATGCCCGAATTATTACAAGGAATGCCCGCCTTGTGGTTCAGAAACAACCGCGCATATTGGAGAAATTTGCAAGATTTCTATACCAGCTTCCAAGACTTCTTCTTTCCGGTAAACTACCGATTCGATTTGGAAGTTGCTATCAGTAGAAGAATACATCAACTACCAGAAAGTAGCTTTGTGTATATTACTGATATGCAGACTCTCATTCGCCGGCATGGAGGAATCACACCGGAACAGGAACTGAACTGGCTTTACCGGAATCTCCACCCAGAGTTCAGACGTCAAATTCGGCGAACAGACTTTATTGACGTACCTAGCTTTGCTAAAGCCATCAGAGAGTACTAACAGTTGCTCGTCGAGATAGAACAAGCACAGGCGTCCGTGACATACCCTTGTACCGTTCGGCCATCCGCCCCAACGGTACCTGTTTCGACGCCTCCTCTATTACCTCAGGGGAGTACGTATACAGGCCCGTCCGTAACCACCCCGTTCCCCTCCAGGCCGTATGCTTCGGCCGGGAACGCCGCCGCCGCTGCCCACCGTACCGTTCGGCAGAACGGTACCCCTGCGGTGGCAACCTCGCCACGAGAGGCACCGGGTATATCTTATCGTGAACGACCGCCGCCACCCCCAAGAAACCCACAAGGAAACTCACCACCAGCAGGGCAAGGAAAAACTACCTGTTGGAGGTGTGGGCAAAGCGGACACATGAGAGCTGACTGCCGTAACCCACCAAAAATATTTTGTTTCCGCTGTGGCCGGAATGGTGTCCTCTCCCGAGACTGCGACTGTTGCCCGTCGGGAAATGGACCAGAGGCTCGATAGTTTCAAGAACCGTCGAGCCTCCGCCGTTAGCCACCTCAAATAATGTCTCCGCCGTCCGTACTGCTGACAATAGACCATTTGTGAAGGTAACCATCGGTGACACCACATTCCTGGCCCTGATAGACTCAGGGGCAACCCGAACTTTCGCAAGCCCGGCCGTTGGCACCTGTTGTGAGCAAAATGGGTGTCCGATGTTACCACATACCGTACGCCAGTCTCGACAGGCTGACGGATCACTCATTCCAGTGAACCGAAGTTATAGACCAATTATGATCATTGGACAGGGACAGATATCCGCTGAACTTCTGATTGTGCCTCAACTCACGGTAGACATAGTGATTGGCATGGACGTCCTAAGAACGCACAGCTTCCAAGTAGACTTGGGTAGCGCTACTGTTTTTCTAAATCAGGAGGACGTTACTTATCACCACAATCATGATACCGAAGCGAGTAGACACCCATTTACGACTACGTCGGCTCCCGGGGAGGCATGCCCTCTTCAACCGGTGTCTACTGCGCTTACAGAAACACAAATGGGTGTCCGCCCCGAAAGCCCCGAAGTACCACCGGATAAACGACTCTCGTGTACGGCAGATACGGAGGAAAGAAACCTCACCTCCGTGCAACAAAAACGGTTGGACCGGTTCCTGGAGGTTGAACTGCCTGTGTTCCAGGAAATAAAAGGAACGACATCGTGGATTCAACATCACATCCGATTGATAAACTCCGAGCCGATTAAACAAAGATACCGTCCCCAAAACCCGAAGATGCAGGAAGTTATCAATCAAGAGGTGGACAAGATGTTGAATGAGGGTCAAATTGAGCCGTCCAGCAGTCCGTGGAGCTCGCCGGTAGTTATCGTACGAAAGAAGGATGGTAAGCCGCGGTTCTGTATAGACTTCCAGAAGGTCAATGAAGTCTCCGAAAAGGATGCGTATCCGTTACCATTTATCAATGCCATCCTGGACAAACTCCGTGAAGCGAGGTATATATCCAGTCTAGACCTCAGGCAGGGATATTGGCAGATACCTCTCGCTCCCGCTAGTAAGCCGATAACTGCGTTTACAGTACCAGGACGTGGTATGTTCCAGTTTACCGTTATGCCGTTCGGGCTACATTCGGCCCCGGCCACGTTTCAACGGCTGATGGATACCATCATCGGACCTGACATGGAACCGTTTGCTTTCGCCTACCTGGACGACATTATCGTCTTAGGCAAAACTTTTGAGGAACACCTGGACAATTTACACAGAATGTTCAGAAGGTTGCTGGGAGCGAACCTTCAGCTGAATCCCGAGAAATGTGAATTTTGCATGAATTCACTCCGATATCTTGGACATCTAGTTACGCCGGAGGTTATACGAACCGATCCCGATAAAGTTGAGTCCATCATCAAATGGCCCGCCCCTACCTCCGTCAAGAAACTTCGCCAGTTTCTGGGGATGATATCCTGGTACCGCAGGTTCATCCAGAATTTCTCTCAATTGGCGTCTCCGCTGACCAAGCTTTTGAGCAAGAATTATCGCTGGAGGTGGGAACATGCCCAAACTGATGCGTTTGAGAGACTCAAACTTTGTCTGACTGAAGCTCCCATACTGACATGTCCTGACTTCACGAAACCGTTTGTCTTACAGACCGATGCGTGCGAATATGGGTTAGGTGCCGCCCTAACTCAGACCATGGACGGTCTAGAACACGTAATTGCGTACGCCAGTCGAACTCTGTCTCCACCAGAGAGGAATTATTCTGTCACTGAAAAAGAATGTCTTGCTATTGTGTGGGGCATAGAGAAGATGAGACCGTACCTCGAAGGTTACCGATTTATCGTTTTGAGTGACCACCAATCCCTCAAATGGATTAGATCGCTCAAAAGTCCGTCCGGCCGTATTGCCCGGTGGGCAATGTTTTTGCAACAGTTTGACTATGAGGTCAAGTACCGTAAAGGCGCGTTGAACCGAGTAGCCGACGCCTTGTCCCGGCAACCACTAGCAACAGACGCCGAGCTTAGTGCCGCTTGTCTGGCCGGTGCAGCTGTCGAAGAAGAACCTGGCTGTCCTTGGTACGTGAGGAAGAAAGAAGAGGTTAGTAGTAACCCCGAAATGTTTCCGGATTATTGTGTGAGAGAGGGAAAGTTATTCCGTCACTTCTGGGATAGCAGTTATATGACTGAGCCTGAATTGGCTGATCCGTGGAAACTATGTGTGCCCAAACCCCTTCGAGCAAAGGTGCTGGAGGAAAACCACGATGTGGTAACGGCTAGCCACATGGGTATAGCTAAGACAACCGTTCGTATAGCACGAAGGTATTATTGGCCAGGAATGTTTCGTGACATTTCCCAATATGTCCGGAGGTGTTTGAACTGCCAGAAGTATAAGGTACCTCAGCAGCAGCCCCCCGGAAAAATGCACGTCTCCTAATGTGAAACCATGGAATACGGTTTCTACCGACTTGGTAGGTCCCCTACCACGGTCCAGCAAGAACAATAGCTACCTGTGTGTTTTCCAGGACAGATTCACGAAATGGGTACAAGTCCGTCCTCTTCGAAAAGCTACGTCTCGTGCTGTAGCACAAGCTTTTTACGAAGATATCGTACTCCGTTTCGGCCGTCCCGATACCGTCATTAGCGATAATGGGACTCAATATACCAGACATGTATTTTCCGAACTGTTAACCGAGTTAGGTATACACCACCGTCTCACCCCGCCATATACACCGCAGACCAATCCAGTAGAAAGGGCTAATAAAACCCTCAAGACGATGATTTCACAGTACTGTCACAACGATCATCGGAAGTGGGACCTATATCTTCCGGAACTACAGTTTGCCATAAACACCGCGCGTCAAGAATCGACTCGATTCAGCCCCGCCTTTTTGAATTTTGGGAGGGAATTGAACCACCCTAAAACCGTCTTTCCGACAGCCAAGCCCGACGATGGATCTGAGGATACGTCCCCGCGCACATGGACGCCGAACTTGGAGAAACTTCAGGAAGTCCATGAACTAGTCCGTATAAATCTGGACCGAGCATTCACTACTCAAAGTCATTATTATAATCTCCGTCGACGAGAATGGAGATGTCATATGGGAGAACGGGTAATGAAGAGAGAACATACCCTTTCCTCCAAGGTTCAAGGTCATGCCGCCAAGCTGGCTCCGAAATACTCTGGTCCATTCACGATTATCCGGGTACATTCTCCTGTAGTATACGACCTTTAAGGCCCGCATGGTAAACGCGTATCACAGGTGCATATTAAGGACCTGAAACCCTTCCAGGAGGAGTATGTAGTATGAATGTAATTTCAGGTGCCATGACCGACTGTTCCGCCGCCGTTAGTAGTCGTTGCGACGATTACTCCGTAGAGGGAATCCGCCCACTTCGGCCCGGTATTGCTCGGGCTTCGCCTTTGCCCGGTCCTCCGTGTGTTTCGGATCTCCCATTGTCCGGATCCGTCCGTCACGAGTCCGAAGGATACGAAGTCGAGGGAATCCAGCGACTCCCGAATGCCATCGACCTGACCACTCCGTCACCAGGAGCTACTGCATCCTCTTCCCCTTGCTCCCCTCGACCCGAAGAAGATCCCGTCAGATCCAAGATTCGTGTACCTGAGTGGCCAGGATCGGAACGCTTGACCGAGCGGGATATCCAGGCCATGCAGGATATGTTCGACCTCCTAGACCACCAGCATCCGGTCGACCGTGCCATTTGCCACGTGGCGCTCGAACTCGCACTGCGGCGTCTCTATTCGCCGACTGTTCTCGCGCCGACCACCCTTATGAGAATGGCCGTGAAAGTGTGGGTAGCTGAAAACTGGGCCCACAATGTCGACCGCGGGCACACGTCCGTCATCAGGGAACTACTATCCCGTCTACGGCCTAGCCACGTGCCTCGGAACCGCCGTCACCGTCTGCGGTTGCCGACTTTGGATGGTCGACGCATTTGGGTTACCATACCCGCCGAATCCGAGTGTGTACAACCGACCGTAAGTACGAAAAAAACCGATAGCTAATACCTTGTTAATTCACAGGTAGCATATCAACGTTGGCAATACCTTCCGCAATCCTATGTCCGAACGACTAAGCCTCAGTACGTCGCCACTTCCAGAGGAATGGTGCGAAGTAACCACGACGGAGGAGCCTGAGCTCACAGGCGAGCCTGCTGTCGCCGACAAGAAAAACCTTGATAGCAACGAGGCATTGGAATGCAAGCAGGACCCCGATAACAACGAAGAATTGGAACCCATGCCGGACCCCGATATCAACGAGAAATTGGAATACAAGAAGGACCCCTTCTCCGAGAATGCCTACTTCACGATACAAGCTTCGGAGGAAGCGTATGATGCCTCCCTAGAGATCCCGAGGTACACCACCCGCGTTCCGATTTCCCTACACCCGACTAGCGTCGCTCGTATAGCCCAAACACGGTACCAACACGAGGATACCACTCAGGACTCCACAATTATTTACTTGCCCGTTGAACGCTATTTGTGCTGGCGTTGTGGATACCCCGGGCATACCAGAGAAGCCTGCAACCAGACGCGACGTCTGTTCTGCTCCCGTTGTGGCCGGTATGGAATCCTGTCCAGGGAATGCCCGTGTTCACCAGCAGGAGTTCCAACCCGTACTCCGCCCAGGAGGATAACGGTTCCCACACAGACGACAACTCGACGGGTCGCTGACACAGCCACCCAGTGCCGTATATGTAAGTGCCGCAACCGTCATTTCTAGACTTACGCAGACTTAAGGCCGCCACCAGCACCTTCAAGAATCCCACCGAAGATTTTCTTGTTCAGTCGTCCCAAGAGAAGATGACGTCCGCAGTCCCAGAGAAAAAAAAAATGCAACAACGTTGAATTTTTTTACCGGAAGGAAGAGGGGGATGTAACGAAACGTTATTTTTGGACTCCGAAGATCTTTTCAAACCTCAATATATGGACCGAACGCCGGCATTTTTCACTTATCCATCGATTCGAAACCCTCGTATATGGATCTGCCTCCCGTGTTCATGTTGATTCATTCCAGTAAACTCTGCTGCCATATCACGCCAAGAAACTTCGTTTTTGCACTTTTTGTGGTGTGTTAAAAATTTTTACTTTTATATAGGTTTCTAACTCCGATTTCTTATTGACCATGTCTTTGGATGTTTAAAAAGTCAGAGCAAACTTTTTGCCGTTTTTTATCCATTTTGCTACGGCCCGTTACGAAGGTCAACCCGACCCTATATATATGGCTGCACCGCCTCATTTGGGGATTGGATTTTTGATAGTGAGTCATTGAGTCTTAGCCGCTGCCCGATTTTTGATATTCAAGAAGTGCTGTCCGTCGTGCATAACGAACCATTATTGTGTTAAAATACGTGAGTGAGATTGCTGCATCAGTGAACAATCCGTAAGACAATTATCCTTTTCATCATTTCGGAAAGAAAGTTTTTTTTTATGAAAACCGTTCTGCTTATTTTATTTTCTCGAATAGAATATTACCAAGTGCAAATCAAGACGTTTTATTTATTTGTATTAATTTTATTTATGTCATTGAAAACTTAAGCCGACTTTTGAAACCTTAAGGGAATCACCTCCGTATCATCACCGTTTATTGTTTCGTTCCACATCCAGGACACTTTTCGGTTGTCGAACGAAAGTTGCTCGCGATAGCTAACGTTTCTACAGGGGTTCCCCCGGGTTCCGTTCGGCAGCGCCTTCAGCGAAAGATCGTCATAATTAGACTGGGTTTCCTTTCCCGGAGTTCCCTTCGTGTAGTAAGCTGAGCTGGGAAAGTTGAAGCTCGACAGCTAGGACCCTTTCGGTTGTCGACTCCATTTCCAACAGAGAGCTCGAAACTTCGTTCCACGGCTAGGACACCCTTTCGGCTGTCGAACGAAGGTTGTCCGAGAAGAGTTAAGTAAATCAGGGAATTTCTCAGGGATCCGTCCGTAATCGCCTTCAGCGAAAATAGTCGTCGACAGACCGTGCTTTCGGCACAGGATTTCCCTCCGTATAATAAGCCGAGCTGGAAAAGCTGGGGTTCGACGACTAGGACCACTTTTCGGTTGTCGACTCCATTTCCTACAGAGCTCATAACTTCGTTCCACGGCTAGGACACCCTTCCGGCTGTCGAGCGAAGGTTGTTCGAGAGAATTGAAATAAAACAGGGATTCCTCAAGGTTCTGTACGACAGCGCCTTCAGCGAAAAGTCACGTAGCAAGATTTTACTGGTGCCCAGTTTGTTCCAGATCAGTATCGCCATCTCTAATCCCTGAGGCCTGTGTACAGACCATTCGGGATTAGCCGTATTAAAACAATAAAGGGGAAACCCTAGTAAAGCTTGCTACGTACTGTGGACAACCAGTTTTGCGAACTTTCCCGGTGGTATAGTAACACCAGGTCTTTTCTGCCTTGGTTTTATTCAACTCCGCCGCCGAAGACCCGTTACAGACACTTTGTGCACCCGTCTGGTGATACCCGTCGTGCCGCTAAATAAGGTAGGGTGTACTATAGTCGGTGTGGTCTGTGTTCTTTCCGCCGTACAGTGTATTCTGTCCGCCGTACATTTAGAGCATAACATCAAAGCAGCCGGTATTCTTGTTAACCAAGTGATTGTAATTAAAGCCTACAATCTCTTGAGGAATCGATAGTGTCATAAGAACTGACCCCTGGGATACCGTATCTCCATCTGTAGCTGCCCTGGGCCTCCCACCTTGCTCTAGTCTGGGAGAGTGGAGCATATCACTTAAAAATAACTGGCGCCCGAGGATTTGTTGGGTTCTGATCAGTTCCTGGTGTTCGGGAACTGTCAGAAAACAATAACCGAAAGCGTCATTGTAACGTCCGCCGTACGGCTGCACTCAAAGCACGTTACACGTGTGTGCAGTGTAAATATTGATATTTTTGTGTTCACTAGGACTGACAAATTTTTTCAATTTTATCAATTTTCAGATTCATTTAGGAACCAATGATTTCGATCAAAAGACCAAAAATGATCCTTTAAAAAAGTAGCTTATCCTATAATAATCACCTAGATGAGATGAATTGTATATTGCAAAAATGGATCCTTTTATTTTGAACCGAAGGATCATAATTCTGTATTGACTTTTATTTTTTCAAAATTGGTTAGACTATTATAAAAGATATTTAGTGTTAGTATATTGGTAATGTCTTCAGAACAGCTGTTTCATCGAAGTGAACGGCTATATATTTCAACCATGCCATGTGGAGGTCATAATTCATGTTCAGATTTCGGTGATATTTTTGAAAACTGGATTATTTTTATTTATTCATACAACACTATCTCCAGAAAGGACCCCGCACGAAAACATATTGGCTGACATTTCATTATGTTATAGTGGGACGAGTCATTAAAATAATGTGTGAGTTTAAATAACTTTGTATGTGTCAGTTTGGAGATATAAGCGGCCAAAGTTTAAGAAAACGACGTAATCGGCTAGGATTGATAAAGAAAAAAACTGTTTTCTCATTCGAAATGAGACGAATTCAGGATGAAAATGTATTTATCGGAACTCGCTAATATGTCCAATTAAAATTAAATGAACTATAGTATATTAGGTTGTATACGGGGCATAGTAGAAAAGTTATTATTTGAGTTTTTTGTTCTAGCACTATTTCAGAACCAATGAGTCATATTTCGGTAGGACATCATAGTTTCAGTCTATTCTACAAGATAAAAACGTGTATTTTGTTTCTTGATAACTCTCTGTTTTTGAACTACGATATTTTAAATTTTGGATAATACCCCTATACTAAAAACAATTTTCACTACAAATAAAATTAATAGTTGCCGAAGTCAATTGAACAATAGATAGGGTACCTTTCTAATGAATTCAGTTATTTATTCATTCAAATATAGGGTGCGTTACATTTTTTCTTTTATGTCATTTACATTGTTTTCATTGGATATCTCAAAAACCGTTTCGTTAAATCAGAACTGATTTTATTCACAATGATTTGAAAATGTTTACTACTATATGTAAAGGTTTTGTCAACTTTGCATGTTGCGTTTCTGAAATATTCATTTTTGAAGTTTACGGTGTTACAATATTTGAGGTTGTTGAATTCGTTATTTATAATATGTTCTTGAGTATGCGTGTATTGATGAAATATTGATATTGACTGTAGTTCGCATTGTTTATGGTATCGAACAATTGATTTGAAGAAGTTTTGTTATATAATTTAATTTATTCAAAGGTTCCCTTAAAGTTTTGTTCAATCGATAGTAATATATCCATATGACATAATACGGTGAACTTTGAAAGTGCATGTTATCTCGATAATTATGAAAGTGACTTTTTAAAAAGAATATACGAGGTGGTGTGTACCACCGTTACAAAAATACGACTTGATACAGTAACGAGCTTTAGTGAAATAACTGGCAAACTCGTGTTCTGTCTTTTATAACTATACAGAGTGTTGATTCAGCAGTTCTCATCGTGGAACTCTGCGGATGCTGATAACAAAGATTAGTTTTTCCGAGAGAATTGTTATCGCTTCTAACCCGATACATATGAGAAGGCCATACTGCCATAATATCGCATATAACATGCATATCTTATAAACGCACCATGCAAAGTTGACAAAACTTTCATAAATAATTATCATCATTCTCAAAATAGTGTGAGTGAGATTAGGATCAAATTAACGGTATAGTTTTTGAGATATTCAATAAAATCATTTTAAATGACCTAACAATAAAATATAACGCACCCTGTATCTAAATGAAAGGTAATATTGAACAACTGAATTCAATGGAAAGTTAACTCATTCTTTGTCCATTCAACAGGAGTAATAAATAATTTGTTTGTTGTAAAAAGCGACAAATCAATTGTTTTCAGTATGTGCGGGTATAATCCAAAACTTTGAAAATTCATATTTCAAATAGAGAGAGTCATCAAAAAACAAAACACGTTTTTATCTGTTAGAACAGACTATAACTATAATGTTTTGCCAAAATGTAACTTCTGGTTCTGGAAAAGTGCTAGAATAAAAAACCAGAAAAACGACTTTTTTTACTATTCCCAGTATACACCCTAATGTACTTTTTTCCATGAGATTATTATTGGACATGTTAACGAATTTCGGAGAGTACATTTGCGTCCTCAATTTGTCTTATTTCAAATGACAAAACAGTTTTATTTCTTCGTCAATCCTACCCAAGTACCTATGACGTTTATTAAGAACTTTGACTGCTTATATCTAAGAAACGACATATACAAAATCACTTAAATTCGCACATTTTTCTGACATCCCATCTCACTGTAACATTATGAAGCCATTCTGACCGAGAGCCAATAACCCATATGTTTTCGTGCGGGATCCTTTTGCAAAGTATGGTAGGAATACAAAAAAAAATTATACATGGCATAATCATACAAATGAGAAACTACAAAAATATAAGATTATGAATGGGTGAGTCCGAAATGTCATATTTCAATCATGTAAATATTTTTTTGGAAGTTTTTTTATATACAGTGACCGCCAAAAGTATGTGCCAAATGAGAAAAAAGTTTATTGTTAGAGAATTGGAAAAAAAAATTCTGGGGAAAAGTTTTTGCATGTCCGATAACCTTGAAATCGATTTTGATACATGTAAAGTGACCATTAGTATGGCGGTAAATTAGAAAAAAGATCAAGAAGAGGAGTAAGGTGGCAATATATCGAAAAATGTGAATTGAAAATGTTGCTTGGAATGTAATTTTATACTAATATACAGAGTTTTGAGCAATAAATCGGAAAAAGTCGAAATTGTAATTTATTAAAAATATTTTCCGATCTGTTTGAAAAAATCAAAGTTTTTTTCTGGATGGCTTGACTATAGTGGACTAAATGTTATGAGTTTTCAATATGTAAAATGAGACTTCCCATGGATAAATTAAGAATAAATAAAGAAAATAAATTCTCTTACACCTGATTTATGTTGTAAACTATATGAGAGTTTGTCCAAAATTTCTCTTATGAAATACAAAACTGAAAATGATCAAACTACACAGTAATGTAATTCTCTTGACTGCAGCATAGACGGCCGACGGGTTTCTCCGTGCTCCATAATGGCTGGTGGCCGGGCCACAGAATATCGGAGCCGTGTCCGGAAGTCAATCGACGCTTTTTCGTAAATCGTACATCTAACAATTTCAATCTATAAAAAAATTTATCAAAATCAACAACCCTTGCTTTGAGAAAATAAATAAGTTTGGATAACATGGTTTGTTTCAAATTAAGTTTCAACTAGTGACTGTAAAAACAAGCTTCAGTATTAGTTAGGGAGGTGGCGAGCATTTTGGTATATGATAAGCATAAGTTTCACATCAAGGTGGATAGCAGTTTAGGTCACTACAAATTGATTTGGTCCAGTAAATTATAAGGTCCTATGTCGCTGCGTTTCCGCGTTACAGCGGGTTGAAGTTACTCAAAAAAGGAGGGTATTAAATCATTTGCAGTCTGCCTGTCGAGGTCATGGTCACAATCATCCTGGAAATGACGAAAATTGAAGTGGCAGACCTTCAGGGCTCTGCATTATCACGGGACGGAGTTGCTCACTGATTTTTATCTGTACATTTGTTTGAATTTCATGGAATGAAGGAAAAACAAAAATTGCATAGGATTATTGTGATTCTTCATAGTTTTACTGTCATTACCAAATATTTCCGACACGTTTTGACTTTGATTTGATTTTCAAAATCATTCCTACAGATTACATCAATTATTTTCACTTGTAAGACCGCTAGAGCTTCAATTATTATTACTGGAAATTTTGTCGAGAACACGCATATTTTATTAAATATTCGTGTTCAATAAAAAATATTCTGGTTTTGATTGAAGCTAGAGTGGTATTTGGTAAAAAAAAATCACACCAAAATATTATTGAAAAAAGACTAGGATAATGAGGGTTTTTGATGGTTTTGAAATTCAAATATTCTTTTTATGTTAATCCAGAAGCAATATAAGTTATAATAACAATCATACATGAATTACTAAATGCTTGGGAAGAAATTGTTTTCAAAAAAGTTCCAGCAGTGGAATTCGATCTCACTCCTTGAATGTCATTCCAACTATAAACGTCAAAAAAATTGCAGTGTAATTTTGTGCTCCTCTCCCCAAGGAGGAGACAAAAAGGACCCCGCACGATAGCATAGGGAATTGGCCCACAGTGGGATTTGCCTGAAATTTACATATGATATTGGTATTGAGTTTCTGATCAAATGTTCTCATGGGCCCAATCCTCTAAGACCAATGATTTAGCTCTCAGGGCCGTATTTAGTATAGGTGGTAGATGAACAATAACACTTTTTCTCAATTCCATATTTTTTTTAAATTAAATTAAATTTTAATAAAATAAGTAATATTTCAAAATCTCAGCATTTGTCCTCTGTGAAACATGTTTTGCCCTACAGGACCGTATTTAGTAAAACTGTATTTTCCAAGTGATCCACAAAAAACTGAGTCAATTGATTTTGTTATAACTTTCTTATTTCTTGATCTGTCTGTGGTTGATGAATCGTTTGATAGATGAATGTAGCTTCCTTTGTGTAGGTACATAACAAAAGTGGTCGGCATCTCAATATCCAAGATGGCCGGCTTAACCTATAAACATTATGTAGGACTTATCTTGTATCTTTTTGAGGAAGAAAGTAACAGGAAAAAATAAGAACTACAACGTTTTGATTGTTTGAATTGGTCATTTACTCTTTGAATTATCTAACTCCATAATATAAATATAACTCTTCTATCTGATCTTGGAGTAATAATTTCATAAGGTTCAATAGATTGAAAAAAATTAATGAACCTGGATTTGTTAGGCATATAGTATATTCACGATTCAGAAAGGGAGAAAAATATCAAGTATGTATTCAATAAAATATGCATGAAAACCAGCCAGACGAGAATAATGAAGAAAATGTATTGATAATAGGATACTACTGCAGTGCAATCATGGGCAAGGACACCAGTAACATGTGCTCATATTTGTAGCATATTGTCGTATTTGAGATTTTCACGCCATAATCAAAATACGAATTATCCATCGACTTCTGTGTTACAGTAATTTAAAGATGCCGCAAATGGTCCAGTGCAAGATGCAATACTCTTGCATCTGTGAGTGTTCAAGTATTATTTTCTTGATTTTGATTTTTTGTTCTCTTCCACCACTCTGGAAATATTGGTTTCAACGTTGTTTGTTATGGATTAGATGTAGTTTTGATAAGATAGTAGAGTTATATTTATATTAAAGAATTAGATAATTCAAAAATTGAATGACTGATTTCAACAATCAAAACGTTGTAGTTCTCATTTTTTCCTGTTATCATCTTTCTCAAAATGCTACAAGATAAGTCCTAGATGGTTTATAGGTTTGGCCGACCATCTTGGATATTAAGATGGCGACCACTTTCGTTATGTACCCAAAGAAAGATACATTCATCTATCAAACGAGCCATCAACCACTGACATAGATCAACAAATAAGAAGGTTACAACAAAACCATTTTAATTCAGTTTTCTGAAGAACACTTGGCACATACAGTTTTGCTAAATACGGTCCTGTAGGGCAAAACATGTTTCACAGAGGACTGGTGCTAAAAGACAAATTCTGAGATTTTGTAATATTTCTTATTCAATTAAATTCTAATAGGAAATACAAAAATCATGGATTTGAGAAAAGTGTCATTGTTTATTTGGCATACGGTATACGGCCCTGAGAGCTAAATCATTGGTCTTAGAGGATTGGGCCCATGAGAACATTTGATCAGTAACTCAATACCAATAACATATGTGAAATTCAGGCAAATCGCAATGTGGGCCATTTTCCTATGCTTTTGTGCGGGGTTCTTTTCGGAAATTTTATTAGTTGCTATGGTAATGTTAAAATATACAGGCCTTCCACTGGTAAAAAATGTTAGGTTTGGAATTTTCGGTAATATTATTTAGTAGTCGTAGAATTTTGTAATCGTGACTTGGCGTGAGCTTCGGGTTAGAAAAAAATTCATATTTTATGCCTTTGGAATATCACAGGCCTAGTTGTCTGTCTCATCAATTTTCTTGCTTTTTGTGAGGACGCTAAACATCAGTTCAAGAGGCAGACATGTGCGCATAATGAAGCAATTTTTTTTTTCTAAATTTTTGAAGCTCTATCAATAGACAACGCAGAGAAAACTCATTGCTTTCAATCGAACAATTCTTGCCTGCCAAGTTTGCATTTTATATACAGTTTTTTAAGTCATAGAAATAATTCAAAAAATTAAGTAATACAACAGTCAGAGCCCTAGATGTCTGCCTCTTAGATTTCATGTGTTTACACGATTATCGTGACCATCAGCCCCAGAGGCAGACATGTGCGCCTAATATAGCTCACCATTAATTTTAACATTTTTTAAACGCTGTCAGTTGACATCGTAGCGCCACCATAGTGGTAGTGGCACCTCCCAAACTATATGTTCTGTTAGGCATTTATGTACGCAACGAGGAGGTTAGTGAAATAAACACAAGTGATGATTCAAGGTTTCTATTCCAAATACTCTTCAATTATCGCAGATGAAGGAATTAACCATCGTGGCAAACACAAGATGCACCCTGGCATTCGCAAATGTCATCATTACAAACTGCTGGATCGCATATCGTTCTCTTCTCTCGTAGCCATCCAAGATGGCTATGACGGATACCATCTATTCCTGAAAAAGTAAAGAGAAATAAATTGGTTGTTTTGATCTTGTCTTGGGGAACTCCAAGGGATACAGATAGCATAGTAGTAGCTTCACATTACAGACTTCTTGCTGCAACTTTGATAGCCCAAGAGCTGGTGACGCACGTTTCATGCATGAAGTATTTGATGAACCTTGAAATTTTGTGTGATAGTATCTACTGGATAGATGTTGGGTCGACCTACCTGGGGACATCTACCTAGAGGCCAACAACCAACAAGCACTAATCGAAAGTTAAGGTAATTCAAAACACAGAAATAAACAAGTCGGAAACTTTTGAGGGGGTTAACATTGAACAACAACACCCCAAAGATACCAAATGAATGGTTTTATTCACGCTGAAATTTTAACAGCGTCTTGAAAGCGTAAAGTAAAACATAAGTACAAAAAGCCAGACTCTTTTTCCGGAGTTCACTCATTGGCAAACATGAAAATAAATGTTGCTTATAATAAAAAGAGATATAGGCCGGTGCTTATTATTTTTGAGAAAAAAAAAATCAACAGGCAAAGACCAGGTGAAAGATGTTGAGGCTCAAACTTCGTGGAAAAGAATATTTAACGAAAATTTCGAAATGGTGAAATGTGGATGTAGTTTAGGAGTTGAAACCGGTTTTTTGCGATTTGCGGCGAAACGTGACCTTTTAGCAGAAAATGTTCAATGGCAAAGTTGTAGACAATAAAGAAACCAAACACCATTGTTTCCATCACTTATCGACATAACCTCAAATTACCTGTCAAACTGGCGAAAAACTGATTTGTCAGTATTGAATTTTTTTCTATGGTATACATTATTTAATTCACCTAAATATTTTTTGGAATATGTCTTTTCTGGTGTTGAATGATCATGAGTTTTTCGCAATTCAGAGGACAACTAGTTTTCGAGTTATGACCATTTTTTGAAAAAAATACCCTTATCTTCCATTAATAACTATTCTGAGTTTTTTTTTGTATTTTGAAGGTCTATGATCATTTCAATTTTTGAAATGTCTACTGGAAAAGGGTCTATGTAATTTGGTGATTTACTGATCGTTAAACCGCTAAAAATGGAGAAAAACCAACAACAAGTATCTCTGAATCATAATTTTCTCAACATTTACAATGATATTTTGATATTTTGACATTTTGTCATATAAAAATAATGAAGAAAGTCGAAAATCATTCAAATTATTGAGAAAATCATGATTCGGAGAGGCATTTTTCTCAAGTTTTAGTGGCCAATAAACTTCCAAGTCACATACACCATTTGCAAGTAGACATTTCAACAATGAAAACGATCACTTATACACCTTCAAAATACAAAAGAATATCAAGACAATTGTTCGTGGAAATAAGGGTATTTTTTTACCTATTATAATAGATTTGTCAAATAATCATGCTTATTCATCACAAGAAGACAAATATCTACAAATTTCCATCAGAACTGAACAATTGCAAGAATAAATAAATACTGAAAAATATTTTTTTTGCCATTTTACGATTAATTTGAGGTTATGTCAAAAGTGTTGAAAGAAGGAATTTTCGATTTTTTTACAACTTTTGTATTGAACAAATTTCGCTAGGAAGACAGGTTTCGCAGCAAATCGCAAAAAACGTTTCGAACCCCTGAACTGCATCCCCATTTCACAATTTTGAGTGTTTTCGTGTTTATTTTTTTTTTTGAAAGTTGGAACCTCAACAACACTCTCCACCTGGTCCTTGCCCGTTATTTTTTTCTACAGCTATTGAAAATCATTAAAAATATTGATAAAATCATGATTAAGAGAGACTTGTTGTTTAACGATCAACAAACCCCCAGTCACATAGACCATTTGTAAGAAGACATTTCAACAATTGAAATGATTACCTGAAGACCTTCGATATACATAAAAACTCCAGAACAATTGTTCGTCGAAGATAAGGGTTATTTTTTCGAAAAATGTACATAACTCGAAAACTAGTCGTCTTCTGAATTGCAAAAAAATCAAGCTCATTTGACACCAAAAAAGATATATGCTTACAAATTTTCATGTGAACTAAATTATTTATGACGGTTAATTTGAGGTTATGTCGAAAAGTGTTGATCTCAAAAGTTTTCGATTTTTTCATTATCTACAACTTTGCCTCCAAACGTTTTCTGCTAAAAGGTCACGTTCCGCTGAATATCGCAAAGAACCATTTTCAACTCCTAAACTGCATTCCCATTTAACCATTTTCTGTGGTATCGAGTTTAATATAATTTTTTTCTTTAAAGTTGGAGTCTCAACAACATTTCTCACTTGGTCCTTGGCTATGACTTTTTTACACAAAAATTATAGGCTCCAGTCTAGTTCATATCTCAGTTTTTTCAAAATCGAAAGTAATTTCTACATGTTTTTTTTTTATATAAAAGAAGTTATTGGCAAGTTTCAGAAATCGCCAACTGATAATGTTTGCATTTCAAAGCCTACCAAGTATCAAACTGTAATCGAACATTCTTGATGTATTTATTCTGATAAACAGCCAATTGAGAAAAATACCAATTGTGCTACACCGTTGAATAGAAAATTTCAAAACATACAGGTTGCTAGTGAATAAGTACGACAAACTTCAGAGGGTGATTCTGTTTGAAAAAATAATGACATTTTGCTTTATAACTTTTGTCCGCTAATGCTTCGTTTTCCGAAATACGGGGTGTTGAATTTCTACTTAAAAACTGACTATTTATTTATTGCTCTGAAATCGGTCAAAATATGCAAATGAAATTTGGTAGATTCTAAGAGGTAGTTATTGTGCATTTTCTGACATACATTTAAGAATTTTATGTTCATTATTGGCGCCCATATGGGTAATGATCTCAATTTTTTTCAAGAAATCTCTCCTGCCTTTTTTTGAGTGGGGCGCCGTTTTCATGCAAAAAAGTGGAACATCTAAACACGTATTCTCTATTTCTTCAACACATTATCTAGTGGCGACGTTAGTAGGCTACTGTCAACATTACTAAATACGAATATTTCAGTAATTAAATTTTCCTTGATCGAAAAGAATGGGAAATTATACTAATGCGGAATTGTCAGACATGCATCTTGTCTATGATCAAAGTAATGGAAATAGTCGGCAAGTTCGACGATTCAATGCTAAGTTATATCCAGGACGTAGGGACCCCATCACACAATATTTGCTCGTCTTCATCAACGTTTGCGCGAAAATGGTACATTTAAGAATCAAACGGCTGACTGCGGGCGCCCTCAAGAAGTACGATTTGTGCAACTAGAAGAAGCAGTTCTCGAGTTTATTGCGGAGTCACCTAAAACAAGTACTCAAAAAATAACCAACAGCATGTAAGCAAATTCAGTGTGTTTAAAATTCCTAAAAAACAGCAATTGTATGTATCCATATTCAACGTGTGCGAGTTCTACTACCTAGAGACTTTCTTCCGCGCCTAGTTTTTTGCCATTGGATTCTTCATCAAATCGCTCAAATTCATAATTTTTTGAATGGCGTTTTGTTTACTGACGAAACTAATTTTGGACGACAGTATATACGAAATTTCCATAACAATCACTTCTGGGATGAGAAAAATCCACATGGAATCTTTGAAGCTCATTTCCAGCATCAGTTTTCAGTAAATGTATGGCTTTAGGTAATTGATGATCATTTAGTCGGTCCATATTTCCTCCCACAACGTCTATCAGGTGACTCTAACCTTCATTTCCTACAGGAAGAGTTACCTGTTCTTCTTGAAGAAATCCCACTACAGCTGTGACAAGACTTATGGTTTATGCATAATGGTGCACCAGCCCATTTTAGCATCAATGTACGTAATCACTCAGATACAGTCTATACAAATCGTTGGATAGGTAGGGGAGCGGAACATTGGCTTGCTTGATTGCCGGATTTGAATCCTCTAGATTTTTGCATTTGGGATTTTCTCGAGTCATTAGTTCATTCCACTCTCATCGAAAATGATGAAGACCTGAGGAATCGAATTATAGACGGCTGTGATAGAATAAGAAATATACCAGGAATATTTGCGCGAATACGACAATCAATGAGGCGAAGAGTTGAATCTTCTATCACGTCTGAGGGAGGTCATTTTAAACATTTGTTATAGCTTTGCGCCTAATTATTTATTAGTGTTATTTTCTGTTATTGATCTGGTTTAATGTTATTGTATTAGTATTAGATAGTTCTTGATCAATTATCAAAGAAATGAAAAATACGCGTTAAGATGTTTAATTTTTTTGCATGAAAACGGCTCCCCACACAAAAAATAGGGTCGAAAGATTTTTTGTCACAAATTGAAAGAAGAATCCAAAAATGATTGTTACTTGAAATATCTCAGTGGCGTATAATTTTTTTCTTTGAAAAATTGAGATTATTACCCGTATGCGCGCCAATGATGCACATAAAATTCCTAATTGTATGTCAGAAAATGTGCAATAACCACCTTTCAGAACCCACTTAATTTAATTTGCATATCTCTACCGATTTCAGAGCAATAAATAAGTAGTCAGTTTTTAAGAAAACCTTTAACACCCGGTGTCTCGGAATACGAAGCATTTGCGGACAAAAGCTATACAGCAAACTGTCATCATTTTTTCATGCAGAATCACCTCCTGAAGTTTGTCACATTTATTCACTTACACCCTGTATAAAACAGGCTAAAGAAATACACAGGGTGACATTTATATAAAATTGAGTTGTTGTTACTTCCAGTCAAACAGGTGGTTGAAAAAAAATGTCCTCATGTTCAAAAAAGCGCTATCATTGATAACGTTTCTCCTGTGAATTTCAAATTTTCATCTGTACAAAAAACAACTACAGGCTGCTGCCAATAACAAAATTTGGAAAAAAAAATGCGTGACTTTTGTAACTTTGATTGGTCATATATGTTCTTACCGGTTTCCTCTTCTGGTAGGGAAAAGCCATTGGTGCCGAAAAGGCCAACAACTGTAAAAAACACAAAAACGAGTAACAGGAAGACTTTCATCTTTGTATCGATTTTGTTCTCAACAAAGTGCAACAGTTTGTTCAAATTGTTTTATGAAATCTCAAAGGAGTTGCCACTTTATATATCAACGAGAACTACTGGGGATTCTTTAAGCCTGGGATTTTCAATTCACTGAGTTGTTTTCAGAACAATTATCAGTTTGTTATGTTCAATTAGCAATGCATAATAAAAATCATATATGGAAAACGATAAAACGAATGAATTCACTGCTAGAGTTTGATAACTGGAAAAAAAGCGTATAATGTAAATATAATCCTTTGCTCAATGAGAACAGTACGGAAGACCCATTAATCAATATAACAAAAATATATAAAATACATTTTATGACTGCATTCAAGATATTTCAGAATCAGCATAAGATAATGAAATGGTGCATCATTCACATTAACTTTTTTTAGTGTTTCAGTATTTTACGCCAGTTCTAACTTTCTAGACTGATCATTATCAAAATGGCGAAAACAGATTTTTCAGTATTCAACTTTTTTCTTGCGTATATATGATTTTTTTTTTAAATAATGTCTTTTTCGTTATTGAATAAGCATGATGTTTTCGCAATACAGAAGTCGACTAGTTTTCGAGTTGGGTATATTTTTCAGAAAAAATACCCTTATCTTCCACGAACAATTGTTCTGGTGTTTTTTTTGTATTTCGGAGGACTATAAGTGATCATTTCAATCGTTAAAATGTCTCCTCAAAACTTTTCTATGTAACTTGGTGGTTCATTCGTATGTTATATCACAAGACCTATAAATTTAATCGATTTAACTATCAAAATATTCTGAGCATGATTTCGCTTGGAAAATAGTTCAATGCACAATAATTTAATAAAATTCCGAGACTGCGAAGCGGTCGAGGGGTTTTATTTTATAATTATTGTGCATGAAATTATTTATAAAAAAGCACAATCATGCAAAAAATATTCTCGTGGTTTAATCCATTAAAATGTATAGGTGGTGTGATATAAGACAAGATTATTTCTTAAATGAGGTAGACTAAAACCAACAACAAAGAATTTTATTGATAATGAACACCGAAATTTCTAACAGTTTCTTTAATAGAAATTGTTTTGCTTAAGCTTTAAATACGAGACGTTTCAGAATCAAACGATTCGTTGATGAAGTTTGTTTATATACTACTTTGGTTACCCATCTCAACAATGCATTGAAGTAGCCTTTGCTGCGAACTTTGCATGTAAACATTTCAAATTCTGATGTATTTTCTTTGCCTTATGTCAAAATATTTCTATAGCAATTCTATCGCAAATAGAGTTTTCACTGATGAAAATCAATATTAGGTCTTCCAAACGATTAAAAAATTGTTGCTTTTTTATAAACTGTTGCCTAGAATTGTAAGAATCTCTGAAAAACCACACAACGAAAACCAATAAGGAGGACGAAAAGGACCCCGCACTTTTTATAGGTAAAATGGTTCTAGGTGAAATTGTTTGAATTTGTAGTATATTGTAGTATTCGAGTGAATGATTGAACGTGCAGAATCGCAATGTTCGTTGATGGATAGATTACGAAATACAGGGCGTTCAAGTTAAAAATCAGTAATTTTTATCTCATTATTGTTTCGGGATTCGAAAGTGCCAACTGCATTTTTTTTCGCTCTCATAATCAACGTACCTTCATATTACTAAATATCATTCAGATGGTGCAGATTATATCATTATGTACAGAGTGAAGAATAAAAATAATTTTGTAATGTCTGAAAATTGGATGTGATAATGAAATATTGGTAAAAATATTTTAGCATGCAATATACCATTTCATTTCATTATCAATCATAATTCATACATTTCGTACAGGGTGATTTGAAAAATTGGTGAAATATATGGCCGGTTCTTTCGTACACATCCTGTATATTCAGGTGAATTATCATCCTCCGAAGATAGCTGATACCGTATAAACATGACTTCGTTGGGATATATAGGGTGATCATGAAAATTTTCGATTATAAAAATTACAAAATATTAACTTTTCAGAAATCACCCTATTATTCATGATTAACTTGGTTCAATTTCCCTATTATTATTTGATATATTCATCATTCTCTACTCAACACTGTCCCAAAAATTCAGTTTCCTGCTAGTACTAGTTTCATAGTTATTGATTGAGAAACCTATTACCATTTGCATGACGAGTTGAACGAACTTGTTCACTCGTACATTCTACTAATGGCCAAGATTTTGCACAAGTAGTGGAACGTGTGAATGTGGAGATCAAAATAAATGTGGAAGAGGGTGAAGATTAGAGGTAGCAATCACATAAGATATATGAATTTAATAATGTGAGGTACAGAGAGTTCGGTGAATTTTGTTGGTTTTGGCTTTGTCGGAATAAAAAACGAACTATCTGGGAAATAATCTATAACTTCCACCCCATTCATGATAACAGGAATAGTAGCTATTTAATATGATACACATCTCTTTGAATTCTCATTTACAAAACAGCCCCTGAAGCACAAAGAACGTCTTGCAAACGTCATTAAACTTCAATCAAAATGTACCCGATAGCCGATAGGTTTTTCTTGTTGTTACGGGGGAGGTGAATTCGGTTAAAGCTGTTCGTTGTCACCTT
Source organism: Chrysolina oricalcia (assembly GCA_944452925.2). Lineage (NCBI taxonomy): Eukaryota > Metazoa > Arthropoda > Insecta > Coleoptera > Chrysomelidae > Chrysolina > Chrysolina oricalcia. The sequence continues at coordinate 23,081,568 of OX101826.2, forward strand.
CAGTGATTGGTGATGTCCCGAACTGGGGCCTCATACACGATTGGGCGAGTCAAACTATCCAAGAATAAAGAAATTTATGAAGAATTTTATCTGGCTCATGCCTGTGTTGTAAGTTGTAACCTGTGTGGTATTTTCAGTCAGTTCCTAATTGGTAGATGGAATTGAATGGGCCGTCATTGGTCATCACTCTGCATCTAATATTACATTTATTTTGATTTCCACATTCTCACGTTTCACTATTTGTGAAAAATATTGTCTACTAGTTGAATGAACGCGTGAACAAGTTCCTACAACTTGTTATGCAAATGGTAATAGGTTTCTCAATTAATAACTATGAAACTAGTCATAGCAGGAAACAGAATTCTTGGCACAGTGTTGAGGAGAGAATGATAAATATATCAAATAATAATAAAGTAATTTCACTGAGGAAATCGTAAATTATAGGGTGATTTCTGAAACGTTGATGTTTAGTAATTTTTTTCATCGAAAATTTTCATGATCAGCCTATACATCCCACCGAAATCATGCTTGAATATACAGGATGTGTACGACAGAACCGGTTATATATTTTACCAATTTTTCAAATCACCCTGTACGAAATGTATGAATTGTGATTGATAATGGAATAAAATGGTATGTTGCATGCTGAAATAATTTTATCAATATTTCATTCTCACATCGAATTTTCAGACAATACTAAAATGTTTTTATTTTTCACTCTGTACATAATGATATATTCTGCACCATCTGCATGATATTTAGTAATATGAAGGTACGTTGATGATGAGAGCACTTCAATTCCCGAGACATTAATGAAATTAATATTACTGATTTTTAACTTGAACTTCAAATCTTGAACTTCAAAATCTATACATCAACACTTAACTTACGAGTTATATTTCGGAGTTATAAAATTCCGAGTTATATCTCGAACTTTTACCTCAAAATTTCTTGTTATAAAACAGAATTTTGAAATTACGAAACCTAATATGGAAATATTCTGGAATGGACTGTATAAAAAAATGATGTTAGCTTATTTTTTCTCTGAGTGCGAAAATGCTGGCTAAAATAAGATGGCAATAAGTAACTTCGTAAAAAGCCAGAAAAAATTCTGAGAAAAGGCTACTCACTATGTCGACTCCGTTATAGCTGCGGAAACTCGGAAGGGCCCTTTTCTCCGGCGAATATATACAAAACTTCTTAGCGAGCATAAAATCAGCGTTCGCGCACATGGACAACCCAAGCTATTGTAACCCTTTCTCATAGCGAAATTTAAAACATCGGATTTGCGCCGTATAGATAGGCAACACATCGCCCTTCGATAATACATTTTAATTTAATACTAAACACCGCCACCTTAAAATGCAAGTTCAAGACTGGCATTTTACAAAAATGAATTAATGAAAAAAAAAAATAATACAGTATAGATAGGCAACAAACACATCATACTTCAATGATGGATTTAATTTAATATTAAACAGCCTGTAGATATGCGACCCAATCGCCATTGAGTGGGTGACATTTGTTCATCTTTAATAACCACTAATATACCATTTTCAGCGGGTAGTAACCCATCAGAATTTGTCCACTTGTTGCGTTGATGCAAAGTATTCAGATATCCTTTACCCCACTTATCCCAAAAGGAGCGACATAATTTTTGCAAAAGGGTCAACCTTACCCCAAACAGGTGTGTTGGAGTCAATGGTTTGTCATCGGGTTCCACGATGGTAGTCAAGGGCTCCATAGTTAGGAAATGCCCAGGAGTTATAGCCAAACAATCATTTGGATCTGAACGCATAGGTGTTAGGGGGCGCGAATTAAAAAAAGATTCGATCTGAACTACAACAGTGTTCAACTCTTCATATGTTAAAATTTGTTCTCCAATTACTCTAGATAAATGGAACTTAACTGATTTGATCCCAGCCTCTCACAGTTCACCTATATGAGCAGCAGAGGCAGGATTGAAATGATAGGTGATTTGTTCCTTAGAACATCTTGCATTTGTTTCAGTATGTTAGAGGCGCCAAGAAAATTTATTCCATTATCAGAAAAGATATTGACACATCTCCCCCGTCTAGCAACAAACCGCTGAAGGGCATACAAAAAAGTGCTAGTGGACAAATCAGATGCCAGTTCCAAGTGCACTGCTTCCGTAGCCAACCGAATGAAGAGGCACAAATAAACCTAACAAGACTTTGCACCACGATATCTATTCATGGTGACATAGAAAGGACCACCAAAATCAACACCAGCCTTGATAAAAGGTTTAACTTCGGAAATTCTCGGATGCGGTAAATTTCCCATTGTTGGCTGGTAGGATTTAGGAGTATGTTTCCAACACTGAACACACTACGACAAATCAGATCGAATTGCTCTTTTTGGAGATAAGATCCAAAAATGCTGGCAAGTAAAAAATGCATAGTATTCGAACCAGCATGAAATTAACGTCTATGATAGAACCCTATCAATAAATTTGTGAATCGACTATTTCGAAGAAGAACATCGAGATATTTTTTGTCATAACTCAACAAAGCGTATTTTAGGCGACCACCAACTCTTAAAATACCATTACCATCAATGAAACATTAAGCTTCCGGAAAGGTTCCGAAAACGTTTTATTTTCATATTCATCTCCAAAATGAACAAGTTGGGTGTGCTTCAACATAACCTGAGAAGCTTCAAACAATTCTGCAGAACTCAAAAATCCATACCGTTTCTCAGAAGAAGGTTTAAGTTTGAATATAAATCTCAGAATGTACGCAACTACTCTTTGCAAACGAGAAAACGAAAAATGATGATTCAATAAATCATCGAGGAATTGTGTCTCTGCGATTACAGTGAGAAAAGTCCTACGTTCTTCATCCAACATCGATGGCTGATCTTCAACCCGTGAAGGAGAGAAATTCTGGTAATCCCAATCAGGAAGAGAATCGGGTCCCTTTAACCAAAATTAACTACCTATCATCTCAGAGGGAAATAATCCCCTCGAGGCCATGTCAGCAGGGTTATTTTGGGTCGCTACATAGAACCAGCATGAAACCGACACCTTTTCTTGAATATACGCCACTCGATTAGCGACGAATGTTTTCCACCTATGTGGTGATGACTTTATCCAATCTAAAGTAATAGTCGAGTCATTCCACGCATAAGTTCCATCGAAAGCCAACTTATCCTCGAATGTTTTCAAATTTGAAGACACTCATTTAGCCAGTAAAACTGCACCACAAAGTTCCAACCTGGAAACATTAATTGTTTTCAAAGGATATACCTTGGATTTTGAACAAACGAGAAAGGAATCAATTTCAGCACCAACAAATATTCGAAAATAAAAACGCTTGCGTACCCTTTCCCACTGGCATCACAGAAAGCATGTAATTCGCAGCAAGAAATACCCATAGAAATAATCAATCGAGGTATCTGAAGTTGAGTGAGTAAAGGTAACTCATATTTATTTTTTAACCATACTGCCTGAATTTCATCAGCTGGATTTTGATCCCAGTCTAACCCACTCTTCCATAAACACTGGATCAGATACTTGGTGAAAAATGTAATAGGGGCAAGAAACCCAATAGGATCGAAGAATCTAGCTAACTCCGACAAAATATACGTTTCGTACAAGACCTATCCAGAGCTTGTACAGAGAATGAAAAGTGTCAGGGTTCCACTCTAATCCTAGAACCTTCAATACTGATTGAGAATCACAGTCATCAAAAGATAGAGGTTTTTTACCAAGATAGGTGTCTGGAAAACCAGCCAAAATAGAAGAATCATTACTTGACTACTTACGGAGTTCAAATCCTCCCTTTTCGAGTAATGAAATGAGCTGAGATTGAGTAATACGAGCATCTTCAATAGAAGAACATCCAGTGACAATATCGTCCACGTAGGTATCTGTTTGGATAACTTCTTTTGCTAAAGGAAAATCATCACCTTCATCATCGGCTAATTGCAAGAGGGTACGAATCGATAAGTAAGGAGCTGGACGAGTTCCGTATGTAACAGTCAACAAACGATAATCTTGTATCATCTCATCCAGAGAAAATCTCCAAACTATTCTTTGATAATCACAATATTCAGGTTTAACCCAAACCTGCCTGAACATTTCACAAATATCAGTTTTGTAAACAAAGGCATGAAGCCTGAAGCAAAGCAAAATATTGAAAATATCTCTCTGCAACTTACAACCAACCTACGAATGGTCATTGAGAGATAACTGATTTGGCAAGTCAGCTGAAGCATTGATTGTTTTGTAGAAACACTCTCAGGTATAATGACACAATGATGGGGTATATAATACGACCGAGGAGGAATCTCTGCTTCCAAAACAGGTTCCATAGGTCGTAGATCTAGATATTCCTAAATGAAATCACAGTAATCTTTATATAACCTGGGTTGCCTGATCAGTCGTTTTTCCAATGACAAGGAACGGCTCAGAGCCAATGAACGCATGCCACGAAAGCTAGGCAATGATCCACGGAAAGGGAGTCTTACTGAGTATCTTCCAGACGAATCACGAATAATAGTTTTGTTGAAAATTTCATCACATGCTGAATCCTCAGATGATAAACAAACCACATCAGGGACGGATTCAATTTGCCAAAAATTTTCAATTGAACGGTGAATCTGCGATTGTAGTACAAAGGAATGAGGTGATAGACTCATAGTGAGAAATACTAATTTATCCCATGATATAACCAAAAATTATATTCAGTGCATCAGGTTCTCCAGTTCCACCTGTCACTTTTCTGTACAATAAAATATGAGAACATACGTCAGCTCCCAATAACAAATCAATATTGCCTGGACTATAGAATTGTGGGTCAGCTAGCCTCAAGTTTTTAATGTGTGACCACTTATTACAATCGACAGAATTACTTGGTAAATTTCCACATATTTCGGGTAAAATTACACAGTCGATGTTTAAAATGGGTTCAAGCTGGCCTACAGGGCGTAGAGACAAGGTAACACTACCTTTATTCACGACTGTCTCCAGAGACCCAAGATCATTTATATTCATTAAGAAATTCGACCATTCCCATCCCAAACGATGCGCACATCTTTTCGAAATGGATTCGAATCGAAATTTCCATTATGTTGAGATATATTTTTGAAATGTAACTAATTATGATGAGACAATCCACAATGTCCACAAACAGACGTTACCTCACAATTTTTCAAATAATGTGTGTCACTTAAACATTTGAAACACAAATGTTATTTTTTACAAAAGTTGAACCTTTCATAAGGAGTTTTATTCATAAATGAAGAATACAAGTGGTGACTTTCTTTACACAAGGGACATTTCACCGAATCTGTGTTTGCAAACAAAGAAAAATCGTTGGTTTTAGTTGAAGCCCTATTATTATGAAAATCAGATTTTTTCACTTGGAGTGAACTGTTAACAGAGGAACACGAAAATTTGAAAGTGTCTAAAGCCACACAGTGCTTTGTTAAAAATTCTTCGAGATTATCGTATTTGGGAATTTCAGTTGAACCATGTTGCAACTAAAATCTTTGTTTTTCGTATCGTCGTTTAACCGATTCAAACTCATACAAACTATGATAAAATCCCATTCGTACACAGGAAATGACAGAATTTGTAATGCAGATAGGTTTTTCGAAAAAGTATCTAATAACTTTCTATTGCCATTTGCATCATTCGAAAAAACTTTCGGAAAATTTTCAATTGCACTCCAATGAGCCGTTGCTCTCAAGCGTGGATTGCAATATCTTTCTTGGGGCTTTTAAAAATTTTGTCATAATTATCTCCAGCAAGAGGCAGAGATCGAGCTAAAGAAAGAGATGGGGCCTTCCAAAGAAGTTATTAAATAATTTTTTCTCCGATTGGCAGCAAATAATGATTTTGCAGACACATATCAATTAGCAAATATTACATTTCCTGCCTAGGCAGCAAAGTGATTATACTCAATGGGAATGAAACATTCGACGTAAACATTTATTAGCAATTAATACATAACATACATTCTCCGAAAAAGTCCTCGCATTTTTCTCCATGCAATAATCCATAAGTCGTTTATAATTTCCTTCATATTTCATCCGAGACTTCTCCGGCAACAAATTCAACTCTATATTTTTTGCCACCTCCCTTATTTCTGGAGGAGTAAGTACTTCCAGGTCGCTATCACTGTCCATTATATAATAATTCAAATATACCGATATCATTTCACACAACTGTCAGAAATTTCATGAATTGTCAAACTATAATTATTATGGACATTTCCATAGCAACCAACCATTCCAACAACTGCGATTTCTATAAAATTTTATTTTAATTGAACACTACAGGAAAAATGAAGAGATTGTGGGAATTGTAATAATTTGCAAATACAATATCCTCCTATATCATTATGACCAATCGGAGAAAAAATTGTATTCAACTCGGCAGCAAAGTAGATTGACTGCCTTAGCTGAATTCATAGCCTCGCTACGCTCGGCTATGAATTCAGCCTCGACAGTCAATCTACTACTTTGCTGCATAGTTGAACAAATAACTATAGCTTTTCAATATTCCCCAACGAATCATATTTATCGACCAAAACTTCAACCAAGTCAAAAAAGGTTATAGCATTGGTTATATCACCATGAAATTTGATTAATTCAATTTTGGGTGGCCTGACATTGGACGACAAAGAAGAATTTTGTCACGACAGTGACTGATTCGGAGTATTTGTTTGGTTCTCAAAAACTTCAACGTAAGTTGCTTTCACTGCATAATAGGAAAGCTTCACGAATTGTTTCATCATTGGTCAAATCAGCGTCAGGGTTACTTTGTAAAGAATTATTCCAAATACTATTACGATTTTTCAAAAAATCCTCATGAGACTGTTCAATGTCGGAGTATCTAACTTTAAAGATCAGTCGTTTACTATTATCAGTTTCAGCTGCAATAGAATAATTCAATTAAACAGTCATATCGTTGATACAAGCATTCCTATTGTATATTAACTGTTTACATTTTTCAGTCATATTGATTAAATGATGACAAATAATGCATGTAGAATTGAAAATGAACGCGAGCCAATAGTTCCTCACTGAAATCAGACAACTAACGCCATCCAACCTCTTTTATCAAAAACACCAAATATTGCCCTACACTAGTGTACAAATATATCAATTATACCTAATCGATATTTTTCCACAAAAGACTAAAAAATTGTACAAATGAAATCACCAATACACACAAAAAAACGGGTGCCGTATAAAAAACGGTAAACAGCACTGTATAACGACGATAAAAGAATCCGTATTTATGCTTGACAATTCATTTTTCAAATGATAACGAAATTGTTATTACTAAATATTATAATGATTGAAAGGATTTCTTATTTTGAAATGCACAAATGAAGATCGAATGATCTGAACTTATTTGGCCAAAATAAGGCTTTCCATTTGTATGAATAAACAGAAATAATTTAGAAACGAAAATTATCTTTCAAAATCTCAAAAGCAAGAATCTCAAAAATCCTGGTTCAGAAGGATCAATGTTCTGGAATGGAATGTATAAAAAAATGAAGTCAGTTTATTTTTTCTCTGAGTGCGAAAATGCTGGCTAAAATTAGACGGCAATAAGTAACTTCGTGAAAAGCACGGAAAAATTATGAGAAAAGACTACTCACCATTAGTTAATCCCACGTCGACTCTGTTATAGCAGCGGAAACTCGAAAGGGCCCTTTTCTTCGGCGAATATACACAAAACTTCTTAGCGAGCATGAAATCAGCGTTCGCACACATGGACAACCCAAGCTATTGTAACCCTTTCTCATAGCGAAATTTAAAACACCAGATTTGCGCCGTATAGATAGGCAACACATTGCATTTCAATGATGCATTTTAATTTAATATTATACAGGAGATATAGAAAATTATGAACTATAAAATTAGTTGTCTTCTGATAGATTTCACAACAACATTCGATATTTTCATATAGGGTTCCTTTCAATGAATTTCGATATTACCTATACAATAATCAAAAACATTGTAGAAATATTCTTAGTTACCATTTCCTCTTTCCTGGATATATCTGAGGAAAACTTTTAAAAAATATTATGGATCTTTCTCTAATTTTCGTGGAATATTTTGCAATAACATTCGATATGACACTAAGGTAAACACGATTAAATTTCCACATAATTTAAATCTGTGAAAATTCAGTCGTGTTTACCTTAATGTCATATACTATGAATTTCCATCAAGTAACGGCCACGTCAATCCAAAATAACATTTGAAATGAAATAAAGGTATCAATATTCAGCTGAAAATTTCACATCAACAATTTTCGTTCTTTTTTGACATATTACCATGACAACCACATCAATTTCCGAAAATTTCCTCCAGGGTGCACTGGAAGTGATTATTTTTTTTTTTTTTCTTTGGTGTTTTGGCATCGACTGCTATGGTCATTAGCCATGTGTTCTGGATAGGCCTTGTTACTAACTCCATACGCCACTTTAGGAGCAGCACTGTTAATTTTTAACGCAACAGTGAATCGTGGAGGATTATTCCCAGCCGTCACGAGCCTCAGTCATTCAGACTTTCACATCTGAAAATGAAAAAAGATCGCACCGTCTGGGAATCGAACCAGCAATCTCTCGATTACCAGGCGAGCGCTTAACCACTGCGCTAATCCCCGCCCTCGGAAGTGATTATTACACCTGAATTTATTTTGACGTATCAGTCACGTGATTAGACAGTAAAACAAGTTAATTTTGTATAGGTACTTCTGTCAACTTTAGTAATACGAATTGAGGTAAAGTTTCAAGTTTGAAATGTTCCAAATCTACTAAAGTATATGTTTTGTAATAATAATGATACTCCTTCATAAACACTTATCGTAGAGTGTATCCAAAGGCATAACCTGTGTGGGTAGAGACAGCTATATTATTATTATTTGACGTAGCGCTCTGGAGCGATTTACTGGTTTTTGGTGGCGTATTCACTTTTCAGCTGCAGAAAACCCCGGAAAACCTAAAACACTACATATTAATAAGTAAGTTTCCAGAAATTACCTTTTTTGGCAACCACTACAATAACTTCATAAAATAACTTATCTGTCATCACGATTTTTCATATTCCATTTAAGAAATGAGCTATAGGAAAAAATAACAAACATCGTTAATTTCATAAATTCATACCAGACATAATTTAACAAGAAACTCAACTAGTAAAAATGCACGAATTTATTTATTGTAGTAAGTAATCAATGTAAATTATACCACAAGCACAATTTTTACAATGACGTTTATGAAAATTTCTGTAAAACGTCAAAGTGCAGTGAAAATCAAAGGTGACTAGATAGTGGAAAAGTATGAAATCGTATTATTATGACTTCAGCAGCCCAAGGGACGACAAAAAATACTGTCGGTCACATTTTTGGGGTTGACATTATTCATTTTCATATATGGTAGGCGAAAAAATATTTTGGTGTGGAATTTTCCTCGTTCTTGAATTATTAACCGAAAATTTTAGTTGTGCACGATTTTTAAAAAAAAAATCATCCCGCGTCTGCGAGTCGAGTTAATTTTCAATAATGTCTGGTAATAATTCAAGCACTAGGGAGATTATAATTGAGGATATTTCGATGACATTTCATGTTATCTAGGATATCACTTCAGTGATTTCAAAGCTTATTTCTCGTAATGTAAATATAATACTTTCAGGAAAAAAGGTCGAGAGCATTCGAGAAAGGAGTCCAAATATTGCAACCAAGTGAGTTCAGTCAATTTCATTTTCACCCATAAGTACAATATGGTCAATATTCGATTTCATTTTAGGTTATATCAGCATACTGTATATCTAGAATGAATGATTTCATCTGAATATAATTTTATAGCCTAGATATTTCCTTTTATCATTTACTTCTCTTTTCGAGCGACTGACGGTTCTATTCAGATTTCAAACAAATTTTCAGAACACCAGAGCCGGTCTAGGACTAGCAATCCTTCATTACTTTCCTTGCTACATTCATATTACAGCATGAAGTATATCATAAGAATTGAACAAAGTATTGTTCTTACATCGGGGTGAAACGAATGAGTGGAAATAACGTAGAATTTCATTGCAGAAGTAACTAGGTTTGATTCCATTCATTCAATATTTTTAGTTTGATATTATCATTAACATAAATCAACTGTTAGGTGCGGAAGAATATAGGTTTGCAAGAGAATTAAATAAAACATCCGAAGGAAATATTGGTCAATGTACCTACAGTGATTGTTGATGGAGGTTGGAGTCATAGATCATATGGACTTCAAAGAGTGAATTTACTTGTATCATTAAAAAATATAGTAAACAACTTCTCTTCATTGGTGTCAGGAACAAGTATTGTAGTATATGTGCTATAGCTGAACGCAAAGGCGAAGAAATTAATACTTATCGCTGTTACAAAAATTGGTCGGGCTCATCACCTGCTATAGAAGCAGATATTATTGTGGGAGGGTTCAGTCAAAGTGAATCGATGCATAATCTTCAGTATACCGCTTTCATTGCAGATGGGGATTCGAGTGTACATTCAAAGAATTTGGAGAATGTTCCATATTCCCGAAATATAAAAAAGTCGAATGTTTCGCACATTCATTAATTAAACAAAAAATGTAACAAAGCACCTCCATGAACTGGCTAAAGAATCTTCCACTAACAAAAAATTGTTGGCCAGTAATATGATAAATTATATAGGAAAAAGTTGCAGAAAGCTCATATCCTCACACGCACGGAGAGCAACACCTTTTGTTGCAGATTTAAAATATGATTGGAAGAATGTCGTCAATCATGTTTTTGGAAATCATGAAAAGTGTAAAAAGGACAATTGTTTGAAATCTGGTAGAAGTAATGAAAATAATTTCCAAAAAGCTTCAACCAAAACCCAATTGAGAATAACGAATATTGTAGGGAACTTGATCTTCAAGGCTGATAGCCTGATTACGGATTCAACTAGTAATAGTGCTGAACAATTTATGCGTCAAGTGGCAAAATTCAATAGTGCGAAACAAACTTTTTATAGTCGCAGAAATGCATTCAACATACGATGTCATAGTGCAGGATTGGCATATCAATTTGGAACTCGTTGGGTGATTGATGCGTTCAAGCATGAATTCAAGAAAAGTCCTTCAAACATTCTTAAACGTTTAGCTAGACGAAGGTGTAAAAATATATACTTGCTAGATCGCGAAAACGCTTGTTCAGTCTGGAAGCTAAAATTGAAGAAAACAATTGTGATTATGGTAACGCATGCAACAAACCCGACATGCCAGAGGAAGCAATACAGTCTGCGATAGAAGAACAGATAAACATTTTTAACACCACTACAGAAAAGCAGAAAGAAATAGAAGAATCAACTCATGGCCAGAGTGACAATCCTAAATGGCTGGAAGAACGGAAATCGCGATTGACGGCATCCAAGTTTGGAGAAATTTGTAAACGAAGGATTAATCACGGAAAACTTGTAGAAGCTATGCTGTACAAGAATCTTCCACGGTTGAAACAATTTGAATATGGAAAATTAAATGAGTCAGTAGCTATAGAAGCATATAGTTCCAAAGTGAGGAAGACTGACACTCCTTGTGGGTTACTCGTTTGCACCGACAAAGAATTAGGGTTTGTGGGGGCTCCTCCGGATGGTTTAGTAGGGAATGATAGGATAATAGGAGCCAAATGTCCGTATTCAGCTAAGGATTTTACTCCTTTGGGAGCCGCTAAATACCTGAAAAATTTTTACTGCATTTTATTTGATGATGGGAAAAGTATGAAGTTAGATAGGAAGCATAATTATTTTTATCAGATACAAGGGCAGCTTTATATATCTCAAAAAACATTTTGTGATTTTATAGTGTAGACACCTAAGGGTATTGAAACGATAAGTGTGGAAGTGGAATTTGTGATGAAAATGCAGTCAAAATTGGAACTATTTTATTTGAATCATTATGCTGTAGATATGGTTGATAGTAGACATAAGAGAAATATGCCGATTCGATATTACTGTAACTCGAAAAAATCTGAAAAAGCGAATAAATTGTGAAAAGATATAGATACAAGATTTTTTATTACTTTTCGTCATGCCAACAATCACCTTTTTGAATATCTTCATATTCAAAATCACTTCACTCCATGTTTATTTCATACAAGTATAAATGATACGATCAGATGACAACTAATTATTCACCACCCACGATGCCGACCATTCAACTTTGAACTATCACATGAGTAAATATTCATGCGAGTCATGATTTTTCTGAGTGGGTAATTTATTTTCCATATCAATAACTTCTCTGTAACTTCTCTGAGACAACCATTATAATCTATGTCGATATTTCTGCTTTTCCGTATCAAGATTTTTCCGGGATATTTTTGAGACATCCTGTATAGAACATGTTGATTATTCTGTTTTTTTTCCCTGTCAATATTTCTACTTTTTGTGTAGCTAGATTTTCCCAATACATTTTTTGGAACAGAAGTATTTTCTTATAAGAAATTTTTTCCCATATCAATACATTCTCTGTAATGTCACTAGACAGTTAGTCTTGTAGCGATTGACCTGAAGTAATACTTTGTTATCTCAGGGTAGGTTTTTTTCTTTTAATTTACTGGTGAATAAAAACAACTGTGTCCGAAAAGAAAAGGAGAACAGGTTATTTATTTGCCTTAATCGATACAACAGCTGTCCAGATGTACAAGTACGAAATCTAAAATAAAACAATATCGATATAAATGTTCCGAGATTCACAGATGCAGTGGCATAACATTTCGCTATGTACAACAACGGAAACATAATCTTGGAGTAAAATGGTCCATTCACCTAATACCAGGGAGAGATGGCTCAAAGTTCAACAACCATTTTACCTCACCAACCCCAAAAGGCTATCAAATTCGCCATATACTGAATCAAAAACCTGTGTACAGCTGTCGTTTCAATCCACGATTCCTGTGCCTCGGTCCTTCATGGATTTTATTGTACAAACCAAAAAACAAAAGTAAACTCGGTGCTTCGCAGAGCGATAAATTGGTTGAAGAAAATCTCTTCATAGAGTTTCGGACTACTATAGTCCTAATACCGGGTGATTCTGTTACAGTCCACGTCGCCATTTCTGCTTTTTGAATATCAAGCTTTTCCGTGATATTTTTGGGACACCCTGTATAGTCAATGTTAATAATTTTGATTTTTGCATGGTAATATTCTTCCTCATCCATATTTGGGACACCCCTGTATACCTCTATCGCCTCTAATAAGGTGGTAGCAACGTTTCTACTAACGAACAATTTTTTTAAATAGTATTTTTTTGAGACTGTCCCATGTCTATGTTTCTACGTTTTGTATAGCCGTTTATTTTAACAAATAATAGTAATTTTTTTATATGCGAAAACTTTCGCACATTAATAGTTTTTCCAACTTCTGAGACAACCATTACATCCATCTCGATGATGTTTCTGCATATCAATATTTTTCCATGTTACTTTTTCCCTACCCTGTGTGGTTGGTACATGTTATTATTCTGATTATTCCATGCCAATATTTTCCAGTTATCATATTCAGGACACCCCTGTACACCTTTCGCTTCTAACGAAGCGATGGTACCGTTTTTTCAAAAATATACTCTCCTTGATTTCCGGTATAGGAATTCGTCAGAAACAGAAACAACATTCATCGGTTGTCTTTGTTTAAAAATAGTGGCAACATTGTATTCACTGAATGATAGCGCAACACCAAACTAGTGCGATACGTGTGGACAGTAGCACAACTATAATTTGCATTCATTTATTTCCAGCAGAGGCAGCACGTACTGGAGTTATGAAGTTTTTTCAGTCCAAAGCTTTAACCACTTTTAAGAAGTGAAAGAAATCGTTTTCGTGTTTGAAAAGTATTAGAAATTATTTCAACATGTTCAATTTGCCAGAATTGATTGAAAGAATGCGATTCTTCTGATTTCTATTGATTTTACAGCTAGTGTTTAGGAATTTTTTACCTTTATAAAAAAAAAGCGAGTAGGAGAAAAAATTTGCAATATGGGTGTTGTTTGTTACAACAGAATTGATATTGAAATCAAAAAAAACATCTAAAAATTACCTTTTTTATTTTTTAACTCAAAAATCATTCAACTGATTTTTTTCAAAATCTCTGGAATTTTTAGATTTGGGATCTTGATGTACTGAGAAAATTTTCATGATTTTTAAACTAATATTTTTTTTCATGGGTATACAGTGTGTCCAAAATAGGAATGAACAGCATGGAGATATCGGAAACGGTAAGAGATACGGGGTCGATTGAATTAGAGAAAAGTAGCGCATTTATGTGCCAATAATATGTCACTTAGAAAGTTTTAATCTAGCGATTAGTTACGGAGATATCCGAGAAAAACCGAAATTTGAGACTTTCGTTTTTATTTTCTACTAGGTTTATTTTTTAAAGGAAATGTAAAACAAATAGCACTTTGTTATGGCCACTTTTTAAGGACTACCTGATAATGTAAGCAGAACTTTTCTGCGACGTTTCGTCTTTTAGAAAACATCATCAAATTTTTATTTTTATATTGGCCGAAACTGAAGTATACCCTGTATACGACTTCATTTTCCATTGTGAATACAGCAACGTATCACACAGTATGATTTCAGAACCATTTCTCGCGCAAAATGAAATTTAGTGATTACTTAACCTGTTTTCCTTCAATTTTAAATAGTAGGCGCTGGAAAAAATGTCATATTTTGATACATGAAGTAAATAAATCAGTCTTATTTATACGAGTATAAATTTTAACTGACCACTTGCCGGAATTTTTGCGTTGTTGAATACAAAGGTAAGTCGCAACATCAAAAGTTCAGTGTATTAATGTAATTGTAATGTAATAACAAGGAGCTAATATGTAATACAGGAAAATAAACAGAAACTTATAACAAGTGTTCAAATAACCCGCCGTTATTTTCTAGGCACAAGTAAGCTCTTCTCACAGACGAATTTGAAACTTGAGTTAACATATTCGGAAAAATATTGTTAAAGGACGCAGTAACCGATCTTAGCAAATCTTCTTCATTTTGAAAATTATGATTAGAGTACACTGGATTCTTGATATATCCCCAAAGGAAAAAGTCAAGTGGGGTTAGGTCGGGGGACCTTACAGGCCAGGATGTATCACTATGAGTACCAATCCACTATCCTGGGAAGCGACGGTTCAAATAATCACGAACAATTCTAGAGTTATGTGCTGGAGCACCAGTAAATTTATGTACCGCTCTGCTGTTAAATTATTTTGGTAGATAAAATGCCCAATTACATTCGTACCGAGAATTCCAACCCACATATTGACACCGAAACGATGTTGATGTCTGGACACTTTGTGTACACGCAGATTTTGTTGTGACCAATAATGAACATTCCGCCTATTGAAAATACCATTGTTGGTGACCATACTTTGATCATACCAAATTATTTTAAAAGGGAAATTTTCATCGTCTTGGCATTTTCTAGTGTATTCACAAAAGGTTCTTCGCCTTGCAATGTCACCTGGTCTGAGTCCATGACAAATCCTAAATTTATATGGATGATATTTATTTTTTCTTAAAATGAAGTGAGCGGTGGATGTGGCCACTCCGGTATTATCTTCAATGATGCGAGTGGATATCTCAGGATTTTCAACAACGGCCCGTAACACATCACGCTGACTTTCTTCATTAGATAGCTTTTGTCGGAAAACCACAAGTTTTTTAAATGATCCGTATTCTTTTAAATTAAAAACTAACCGTCTGAATATTGATTTACCAGGTTGTCGCCTCTCTGAAAACTTATTAGAGCACGCACGTTCAGCATCAACACAATTTTTCTGGCACAAAATGTAACATGACAACATATCCATTTTCAACAAAAATTAGGTAGGTAACGAGATGTAAAAGTAGGAACGGTAATATGTCAAAAATTCCACCAAACTACAGTATTATTATGATAACACAACATTATGTGTCATTTTCTCCAGCGCCTTCTATCTAAAATTGAAGAAAAACAGGTAAAGTAATCACTTAATTTCATTTTGCGCGGGAAATGGTTCTGAAATCATAGTGTGTGATACGTTGCTGTATTCACAATGGAAAATGGAGGGTATACAGGGTATACTTTAGTTTCGGCCAATATAAAAATAAAAAGTTGATGATGTTTTTTAAAAGACGAAACAACGCAGAAAAATTCTGCTTACGTTATCAGGTAGTCCTTAAAAAGTGGCCATGACAAAGTGCTATTTGTTTTACATTTCCTTCGAAAATAAACCAAGGAGAAAATAAAAACGAAATTCTCAAATTTCGGTTTTTTTCGGATATCTCCGTAACTGCTCGGAATATTAAAACTTTCTGAATGGCATATTGTTGGGCACATAAATGCGCTACTTTTCTTTCATTATATCGACCCCGTATCTCTTACCGTTTCTCCCCATGCTGTTCATTCTTATCTTGGACACACTGTATATGAACCTTAAAGTGGTCACTTATAGACCACCAAAATACAAAAAGATATCAAGACAATTGATAGTGGAAGATAAGGGTATTTTTTTTGCAAAATGTAAATAACTCAAAAACTAGTATGTCTTCTCAATTGCAAAAAAATAATGCTCATTCGACACCAAGAAAGACATATTCCCACGAATTTTCATTTAAATTAAATAATGTATTCGAGAGTAAATACTGAAAAATCGGTTCTTCGCCATTTTGACGAATAATTTGAGGTTTTGTAAAAAACTGTTCGATACAATTGTTTTTGAATCTACAACTTTTCCATCGAACATGTTCCGCTAAGAATTTATGTTTTGCTGCAAATCGCAAAAAAACACTTTGAACCCCTAAACTATATCCCCATTTCACCATTTTGAGTGTTTTCGTGTTTAATTTAACTTTTCCTTAAAGTTGGAAACCCAGAAACATTCTCCACCTGGTCCTTGCCTGGTACTTTTTCTTTTATTTTAAGCGTTTAGAATTCTTTTTTGCACCAGCCTACTCTTACATCAGTTCAATAATATTTACATTGGACAACAAGTGCAGAAAATAGTATATTTCATACAAGTGTGACAAGATGATAAACTACGAGCCATACGCCAGAGGTATTTCTGTTGAAACGTGAAAAATAAGGCACCCAAAAATGTTTCCCCTACTACAGACCAAAATTTTATTGTTTGCTTTCCATTGAATTTAAATATACAAGGGATTTCAGTGATAACTCCCGAACCATACTAGGCAGAAGGTCGGTGAAAACTATTCGAAACTATTAGGGCAGGTTTTTGAGATTTTACGAAAGAACGAAATTCGATCATTTCGAATTTCGGGTTATTCTTCATTTATTTTCAGACGTACCAAAACGTTTTTCGGAATTTCATTCGAAGGTAAATTCTCTTTGATTAGACTTTTTCAGGTTTTACATCCAACGTTTCGTATTTTCTGGGCCACCATCAACTTTTTTTTTGTTATTTATTGTGGTAATTTCTTCTTTTCTTTAATGAAGTAAAACTCGTTTCTTCCTTTAAAATATATTCAACATGCAGTGTTTTATTTCCAGTAATATCTTACAACTATCTCAACAATCTGCATCTTATGGATAACAATGGACGACAGACAAAAGAAGAATTATTTCATGGTCATTATTCGTATCTAACCTGTATTCTTCTTCTTCTCCTCATCTACGTTACTAAAACTTCTTCCTATCACATATGAAGTACAAAACGGATGACATCTACTGTTCATATGCCTACAGTAGGATAAGAGAAAATCATTGTAGACATATAATTTATCTTAACATTTTTATATACAGACCTGGATATTTAATGACACTATTCAAAATAACTTTTCATTCTGAATCCAGCGGTGTATCAGAGAATGACTTTCTAATGCGGTTTTTTGGGCAATACGGACCGCAATCCAAATTTTTTCAAATTTACACTCAGTTTCCGCCATCTTCAGTTGAATCGACATAGTGCCAAACCTTCCGATAGAAAAATGAAGTCAATTCTACAAAACTTATGTAATACTCCGGAAATTAAACAATTCATCAACAAAACAATAGTAATGTAGATGAATAAGAACGCAAAATCTGATAATAACAAAGGGAAAATAATTTTTTGGAAATGGAAACCAAATTATTTGAAAATATCATTGAAATTAATAGAGTAATTGTTCACAATATTTACCATTTTATTCAATACATTTGGCAATTCTGAAATTCAAATTCCCTATGCAATTGCTTATTTCATCTTCTTGGATTTCCTCCAATGCATGTTCAGTATTGCGGAGAATCTCAATCGTTAAAGTTGTTGTACATAATTCATTCATGAGATGCCTCCACAACTGAAACTCTAATGGATTCAGATCTGGAGACCTGGCAGGCCACGCCACTGGACCTTTTGTTACCATCCATGGATTTGGAAAAGACAATTTCAAATAATTTATGACCATTCTTGGATTGTGTGAACCACATCCATCTTGTTAGAACAAGATTTCTTGCAGACAATACTGTATAGGGAGATCATCCAACACGACCTGCATTATAACTAAATATTTTGGTGCAATCAGGTTTCCATCACTTATAAAATACGGTCCTAGTACTTTATCATCTAACAAACCACACCACATACTCAAATGGATCCGATATTGATGTTCCACTTTTCGGATTGAGTGTGGATTTTCCGTGGCATGAAAATGTTTGTTTCTTCGATTGAACAAACCAGAATTTGTGAATGTTATTTCGTCTCCCCATATGAATTGCGTGCAAAGTTGTTATTACTTCTTACCTTCTGTTGAAAGCAATTACAAAATCGCAATCTTCTTTCAAGATCTTTTCGGAAAGAATTGCGTCTCAAATTGAAATTTCGTCAGACGGCGAGACACAAATGTCTAGGAATGAAAGTGAAGATGATCTACCTATACGAAAAAGGGGAAGTATCACTTTTTTTAGTGGCCAAAATCATTTTTCAGTTATTAATGGGAACAATTCACCCGATGATAGTGATAACTTGAATAGTTAATCATCTGATATATCGATGAAGGTCACAAGAATGAACATGATGATGGTTTCATAAATGAACTTGATGAAAGTGTCACTAGAGATCTACATTCTTCAATCAATCCATCCGATATCACAACAATTGATGGGTTAAAAGATTGGGCGGTTTCTTATAATATATCCCTTACTGCACTTAAAGGTTCACTAGGCATATTATCACGCTCAAATGGGACAGATTTTTCATCACTTCCAAAAGACCTTCGAAGCTTTTTATCAACTTCTAGAAAAACTAATATTAAAACGATTGAACCAGGTTTCTACACACATTGATGGACAATATTGATGGTCTTCCTCTTGCGAAAAGTTCTGGTAGTCAATTGTATCCCATTTTAGGTATTAACAGAAGTTCTGGATGAAGTTCGAAACAGTGTTTTCATAATTGGTTTGTATCATGGTTATAAAAAGCCAAATGATTTTAACACTGACTTTGTTGAAGAAGTTGATTATTTATCAACAAATGGAGTAGAGTTAATTGGTAAGAAGTATAGATTCAAAATTTCAATGTTTTCATTTGATGCTGTTGCCAAAGCACCAATCTCATCAATTAAGGGACACGGATGTTACAGTTCGTGTACAAAGTGCACCGATCATGGTATTAGTTTCAAGGTTAGTACTTCCAAATATCAATAGCGATAAGAGAACTCGTGCTGATTTTGTTCTTAAGAGGGATGAGGATCATCAGGAATTGATTTGATTTTAGATGTACTGTTGGATTAAATGCATCTCACTTGCTTAGGAGTTGTGAAAAAATTCTTAGCGGAGTTTGGTGCAGTGGACCACCTCCCAATAAACTTTCCGCATATCAATTGAAAAGTATTTCTAAACAATTACTGCAATAAGCACATTTTATTCCATCAGAATTTGCAAGAAAACCTCGAGTTCTTGAAGAGGTAGAAAGATGGAGAACTACAGAGTTTCGACAGTTTTTATTGTATACTGGACCAATAGTATTAAAAATGTGCTTTCTAAGCAAAAATATCAACATTTTCTGTGTCTCTCTGTAGCAGTAAGATTATTATGTCAGAATCAAAATGATGAAATTATTGACTATGCAGGAAATCTTTTGAAGTGTTTCGTAAATAATGTGGAAAAATTTAATTGCCATCAATTGCTGAAGCATAATTTTCATAACTTAGTACATTTAGCAGACGATTGTAAAAGATTTGGATCTCTTGACAATTTTAGTACATTTTGTTCAGAATATTATCTTCAAACGTTATCGAAGATGGTCAGAATACACGAAAATCTCTCAGCACAAGTTATTCACCGCTGGGAAGAAATAAACAAGAATAAAATTGTTATTAAAAATAATGAGAAATCAGTTTACACATTCGAGCAATCTCATGATAATGGTGTCCTTGTTGCTGACTGTTCTTGTCTCCAATAAAAAACTGAAGTGTTTAGTAATTTCAGACTATCTCTAAATGGAAGAGATTCTTATTGTGCTTTGAAAGATAATTCCTTAATCAAAATTGAGAATTTTGCCTTTTCTTCTACCTTTAATGATTATGTAATGATTGGAAGAAAATATGACAAAAAATAAACCTTTTTCGATATTCCCTTTGCTTCATCCATTCTTGATATTTGCTTTGTTCAAGAATTGAGTGATCTAAATTATTGGGCCTTCAAAGAAATAAGCCATAAATAAGTTTGGTCTGCCATATGATGATGTATTTGTGGTATTTCCAATGTTACACCTCTTATAAATCTTTAAATACAAAAATTAATAAATATTTAGTTGCCATTTTTAATCATCATATTGAAATAGTATAATTATTTGCAAGTGTGATGCCAATTTATTTTTAATGCAAGATGCATTTAAAATTTTTAAAAATATTCTCAGAAACTATTGGTTGAAAGTTCAGGTGAAGGAATTTATAATTTGATTGGCTAAACTCTAATAAGAAATATTTGAGAGGTATGTTTATAACAAAAAATGTAGATTCCTAAGTGCCCACAGCTCTTCGATATGATATTTCAGCAATAACATATACACATATCTTATTAGTAATGTCAAATAATGCCTTACTTTGGTTATGTTACTAGTATTATTTTTTTAGAAAAAAAATGGGCCATTTAAAGTCAACACATTCTTACAAAAATAGAACGAATGTTTCAACCTGTGAATCAATTAATATGATGTTTTTTTTCCTAGTTATGCCTTGGATAATAGTGAGATTCGTTGAAATAAATGAGGTAGAGGCTATTTCATTGAAATGGTACAATAGTAAACATGAATCGGTTGTTTACCCCACCTTCAGAATGGCACAATTAGAAAAAGCGATTAAATCAGAGATGCACCCAGAGGAAAACTGGACTGAATATAAAGTGGTTTTAATGAGGCCCGATCCTATTGATAATTTCATGACAGCCTGTGCAAAGGCGTCGAAGGCTTGCCTAAAATCTGATGTATCTAATGCAGAGGCAATTATTCCTGCTAAACGACAACCTATAAGAAGACATTTGTCCTCTTCTGATGAAGAATCATCAGAAGATTTGTCAAATATTCCTTCATCGAAGCAATTAGGTACAATCTTGGTTTTTGTGTCGTTAATTTTAAATTAATGCATATCTCAGACATTCAAAACCAGTTTTTCACGTATAAGTATCACGAAATATTGGACCTCAACATTATCAAGCCAACTTCACCTTTATTATGAAATTAATTTATTTTATGAAGGGTACAAAGAGTTGATTTTTAAAAAGATTCAGCAACTTTCCCATAAAAAATACAAAAGTGAATCGACCCTGTCATTTCACCCCCGTACAGCATAGCAACCGAGATGTATTTATTATATGTATTGAATGTATTCATTATATTATATGTATATATTTTCTAAAATCACACCCTGACATGTCCAATACCATTGGTGTTACTGGAACAAATATTATCATTATTTTTACTGAATCTTACTTGTTTCAGGACACCTAAAAAAACAGAGAAGCCTAGTCGTGAGTTTCACCTAATGTATAAAAGTAGTATGAAAATGTTTCCAGAAAACATGGGGAATTATGCTTTTATTACTTTTCAGCTCAAAATCCAAGTCAGCAGATCTACTCCGATAGTCAAAATAGCCCTGAGTCTCCAAAATCAACGAAGACATCTGGTAAATTCACATAAACATCTTCCAAAACATGAAACATACATTGTCAATAATTTATAGTGTGTGTAATGTCTTGATTTTCAGATAATCCTGATACAAAAATGATATTAATGTAGTATATTTATAGTCCAATTAACTCTGAAATAATTTATTTTACGAAATACAATGATACAATACTCTAATTTACATAACAATCACTCTACTATTTATATTCGACTTTCACTTCACTGACTGCCCGACTGTCCGCTGCGTAGTTCTTTTTATATCCGACGTTGACTTCTCTGAATGCTCCAGAATTTTCCTTCGAATCGCCCAGACTCACCAAACCGTCCAGATTCTTCTCGGTGCAAGCGCATCGACAGTCTCCCGCGGTTGGTCGCTAGCTATACGTGAGAGTTCAGGTCCGGCATCGCCCGTAGCTTCGCCACATTGCCCCCTTCTTAGAGATATTTCGTCCCGAAATGTCATCTTTGGAGTGTGTCGATATTTGCAGGATTCCCCATATCTGCACCGTGAAGTTCGATGGAAGTAACACTCCACAGTCTTCATGTTAGGTCGTGGAATAGGATTACAGCAAACCAAAATCTGGATGCCGCTGGATCGGAATATCGTTTCCAACATACTTCTTATAACTCTCCAATCCAGCCCATCAATACCACAGGATAATTTTGGGATTGCCAAGTGCACCAGATTCTGGTCCACCATCGTATCTCTCAGTTGGGTGAGGCTTCTCCAGACATCTTCATATGACGGATTATCTTGAGAACGCTTCTTGGTCACCAGGTAGTAGATGTTCCTCTGGCCCTTCTTCAGCTGCAGTACACCTCCAATTTCTGGATTCTGTTTTCGTAGTGTTTGGAGTTGGCCAAATTTCTTCGAGAACACCACAGCGATGCCTCTGGACATTCAAAGATCTTCTGCGACGCAGTGCGCTAGGGCGTAATCTACTGGCACTTTGAAAATGTCCCGTGGCTCCTCTCGAGTTACCCCGTGTGACACTTTCTGTCCATTTGAGTATTAGGACATGAATTTCTGGAACGTCATCGCATCCTCTGGTGGTCTGAGGGTGCGGACTTGGTCATGGTTTCCAGCGTAAGGGGCCAACCTGTTGAAATGAACGACCCTGGGTTTACCTCTGGGTGGCTTGTGGATTCGGTAAAGCAGGCCATTTATCCTCTTGATGATCTTGTACGGACCTTCCCATGAATTCCGTAATTTCGGTGACAGGCCCCGGCGACGCATCGGGTTGAACAGCCAAACTAGATCACCAACACGAAATCCTCCAGCATCGGCATTGATGTCATAAGCCGCTTTCATTCGGTCGCTGGCACTCTGGATATTCAAACGGACTCGTTCGTGGATGTCTTCCATTCGCTGACGGAGTTTGCTGATGTAGTCCTCTCCCGCGGTATCCTGTCCTGGTGGCATCTCAAACTTTAGCTCACAGGGAAGTCGCAGCTCTCGGCCCATTATGATACTAGCAAGGGTTTGGCCGGTCGACTCGTGTACTGCGGAACGGTAGGCCATCAAAAACAAATGGAGATACTGATCCCAGTCTCTTTGATGGTCAGAGACTACCTTGGACAAGTGGCGATTGATAGTCCTGTTCATCCGCTCAACCATTCCATCGGACTGTGGATGTAGAGCTGTGGTTCTCGTCTTGCGGATGTTCAGCAGTTGGCAGATTTCTTGGAACAGGTTGGATTCGAAATTTCTGCCTTGGTCCGAGTGCAGCTCCAAGGGGACACCGAATCGACATATCCACTCTTTCACCAAGACGTCCGCGACGGTGATGGCTTCCTGGTTGGGCAGGGCATAGGCTTCGGCCCACTTGCTGAAATAGTCCATTGCCACAAGGATGTATTTATTTCCATGATCTGATACGGGGAACGGGCCGGCGATGTCAATGGCGATTCTTTCGAATGGACTACCTACATTATACTGACGCATCGGGGCCTTGGGTCGTGTCCGAGGTCCATTGCTGGCAGCACAAACAGCACACTTTCTGCACCAGTCATTGACATCAACTTGACAATTGACCCAGTAAAACCGTTGTCTTACTTTCTGCAGGGTCTTCGTCACACCCAGATGTCCTCCAGCAACTCCATCATGGATCTCTCGGAGTACTTCCTGTCTTCTGTTCTTGGGCACCACTATCTGACGTCTGTCGTCCCCACCATCTTCGGACTCCAATACACGTTTCAGGACCCCATTGTCCAGGGTAAGGGAATTCCATTGGGCCCAGTAGGATTTAACTGCTGGGGAATATCTTGCGATTTCCTGCCATGTCGGTCTTTGATTACTATTTTTCCAACCGATGACTAAACCAAGATCCGGATCTCTTTCTTGGTCTTTCTGGACCTCGTTGTCATTCCAGTTATTGTCAACTGCCGTGGTTCTACAAATCGCTGCTTCCTTCTCTTCTGCTCGTCGGCAGTGTGAGCAGTCGTCTGGGCATGGTCTCCTTGACAGGGCATCTGCGTTCTTGTGGCCACTCCCTGCTTGATGTTCGATCTCGAAGTCAAATTCTTGGAGTCTTTCGATCCAACGTGCTACTTGGCCCTCGGGATTTTTGAACTGTAGAAGCCATTTAAGGGCTGTGTGGTCGGTCCTCAACAGAAATCTTCTCCCGTACACGTATTTGTAAAAGTGTTCTACTCCCTTGACAACAGCCAACAGTTCTCGTCTGGTGACGCAGTAGTTACGCTCCGGTTTACTGAGAGTTTTACTGAAGTATCCGATCACCTTCTCTTGCCCATCCTGGATCTGGGACAAGACAGCTCCAAGTCCCACGTTGCTGGCGTCCGTGTCCAAAATGAATTTTCCACTCGGAAGGGGATAACTCAGAATCGGTGCGTTGATCAATGCCCCCTTCAGCTTCCTGAACGAGTCTTGGCATTCTTCGGACCACTGAAACTTTGTTTGTCCTTCCGTGAGCCTGGTCAGTGGTTTAGCGATGTTGGCGAACCCCAGCACATATCGGCGATAGTATGTGCACAAACCAAGGAAACTACGTAGTTGGTGTATGTCTCTCGGAATAGGCCACTCCTTCACTGCTCTGATCTTCTCGTCATCCACTGCTACTCCGTGCCCAGAGACAACATGGCCAAGGTAACGTACTTCTTTTTGGAACAGGTGGCATTTCTTGGGGCTCAGCTTCAATCCAGAATTTCTCAGTCGCAGGAATACCTCCTCCAGGTTTTTAACGTGGTCTTCGGACGATTTGCCAACTACAATAATGTCATCGAGATATACCAGACACGTCCTCCATGAAAGCCCTTTCAGAACCGTCTCCATTAATCTCTCGAATGTGGCTGGAGCATTACAAAGCCCGAATGGCATAACGGTGAAATGCCACAGTCCTGAGCCGATGGTGAAGGCTGTCTTTTCTCTATCTTCTCGAGCCAGTTCTACCTGCCAGTATCCACTCTTCAGATCAAGGGTCGAGAAAATCGTGGAGCCGGCCAATGTGTCCAGGGTGTCGTCTATTCTCGGAAGAGGGTAACTGTCTTTCTTCGTCACGTTGTTCAGTTGACGATAGTCTACGTAAAACCGTGTTGATCCATCTTTCTTCTTCACCAGCACGACTGGAGAGGACCATGGACTGTCGGATGGTTCAATAATTCCATCTTTCCCCATTTCACTGACTGTTTTGTCAGCCTCTTCCTTCTTGGCAAGAGGGAGTCTTCTAGCTGATTGTCGGATCGGCCGGGCATCCCCAGTATCAATTTTATGCTGAACTACATTCGTTCGGCCCCCTTTTCCTTGTCCGGTATCGAAGATGTCTTGATACTTCTTGACTAATTCTCTCAATCTGGGCTGTTGGGCTGGTTTAATGCCCTTGGAAGAGATGGTAACCAATTTTTCCAGTTCCGCTGTCAGGTTGTTGTCTTGACTAACAGTTCCGTGTACACTCCTGATCACAGAGGAAATTGACGAGCAGTGCCCCAAAACAGTTCCTTTCTTCAAGGTCACTGGGTAATAATTGACATTCATTACCCTTACTGGCACAAATTTATCAGCACGCAACAAAGTCTTGCCTAGTGCAATCCCTCGTCCAATTTTCTCATCATGAAGCTTGGGCTCGAACATTACCACGCTTCCATTGCTCGCACCTCCGTCCGAGCGAGCCTCAAGTATGGTCTCAGCCCTCTCGGGTACACTTACATCTTCAGCCAGCAGAACACGAATCATCTCTTCACTTCTTCCATGTAGCACCAGCTCTTCTCCGTTCACACGTAGAACGCCATCTTTGAAATTCAATTCGAACCCTCTGGAATTCATGATGTCCATTCCAATAATTGCCTCGTCCTCAATGTCCGCCACTAATGCCCGATGTTTCACTTTTGTGCTGCCTAGAATTAGTTCAATCGGTAGCTCTCCATGTACAGTGGCCGGCTCTCCTGTTGCTGTGCGTAGCTTCCAGGATGATGATTCCATTCTGTCTGATGTCTTAGTAAAAGCAGGCCCAAGGATTGTCCTAGTCGCACCTGTATCCAGCAGCATTGCGCATGGCTTGTTGTTGATGAAACCGTCTACGAAGGCTCCTTTGTTCTGTCGTTGGAGGACAGCGACATATGCGTTGTTCACCGGGGCTTTCTGAGTATAGGCCGATGATTGCCCCTTCTCAACAACCTTCGTTAGTCTCGACCTCTTGAGGGTTGGACAATGACTACGTACGTGTACAAGTTTCCTACAGTTCCGGCATCTCACTAGTCTCCTCTCAGGCAACATATCCTTCACGGCCTTTCTTATTGCAGCTTCCAGGTTAGTGGGCTCCTGTGGGTCTTCTTCAATAACTGGGACTTTACTCTGGCTTCTGCAGGATTGTTTCGCTGCCTCAAATTCCAAAGCGCGTGCCAGTGCATCTACGAGATGTGTTGGACGTGCTAGTGTCAATGCTTGTCTGGTTTCCTGGTCACGAAGTCCATCTAAGAATGCCTGAACTGCTAGTCGCTCCATTACCTTTTCCGGTGTAGCTGGGTATGCAAGGCGAACCAAGCGTGCAATGACTGCTTCAAACTCCTGTAGGGACTCGCTTGATTTCTGGCAGCGGTTTTTGAGCTGTGAGTGGTATACATGTTCTAGATGGGTCTGTCCATACCGTAATTCGAGATGTTTAATCAGCTGCTCGTAGTCCTCTTGTTCTTATGCCGTGAGGGTTTGTAAAATATTCGTTGCTTCTCCACGCAAGGCCAGTGTTAATGCCACAGCTCTTTCTCCTGCATTCCATCCATTTGCTTTTGCTGCAGCTTCAAATTGTCGGCGGTAATTTGCCCATGGTGTTTTTCCATCGAACTGAGGTGGTTTCATGGAGAGCTTTCCTGTTTCAGAACTAATCTTCACATCTTTCAAACCCTTCTGAACATCATCCAAGTTCAAACTCAGTTCCAGCATTGAATTTTCATTGACAGATCTGTGGTGTGGGTAGTGTCAATCTGGTTTTCCAATTTGCTGATTTTCTCCTTTATTTTGTTAATTTCCGCCTCGAGTCCGCCTTTGATTTCGTCACTAATTGTTTCCTTCAATTTTCCCATCTCTTCTTCAATTTCATCTTTGATTCTCTCCATCTCTGTCTCGACAGTCCTCATTCTTTCTTCTAATCGATTCGCCACGCCACAAAGTTCTTCTTTCATGTTCTTCGAGTTTTCTAGAAGCTCTTCCCTCAAACCCTTCGAATTTTCTAGAATCTCTTCTCTCAAATTCCTCGAACTTTCTTGAAATTCTTCTTTCAGACTATTCGAATTTTCTAGCAGCTTTTGTTCCAGATTTTTTGAACTTTCTTGAAGTTCTTCTTTCAGACTATTCGAATTTTCCAGAAGTCTTTCTTGAAGTTTTTCTTCCAAATTTCTCGAACTTTCTTGAAATTCTTCTTTCAGACCATTCGAATTCTGTTGCATTTTGTCTTCCATTCCGTCGAGTTTACCAATTATGGAACTCATATCTATTCCAGAAACTTCGAATAAAAACGTTTCTGGGTCCTCGCCCTCCTGGACTAATCCCTCTGCAAGTCTTGTTTGAAGCACGGCCTTTTTACCACTTGTGTCAAGTTCCCTCTCCTCCAGTTCTTGCTTCAATTCCGCAACCTTCAATTCAACCAGGCGAACTTTCCTCGAACACATTTTGTCTTAGTCTATGTCTCACAGTCTATTTCCCGGACATTAGTCTATTACTATTATTATTGCCTATTTCACACAGTCTATTCCACGGCCACCAGTCTATTATTATTATTATTGTCTATTTCACACGCGAAAATAATTGTCCGAAATACACAAACTTTCCACTTACACGAACACTCTGTATTTAAAGATCGCACTTCTAACACCAATGTAGTATATTTATAGTCCAATTAACTCTGAAATAATTTATTTTACGAAATACAATGATACAATACTCTAATTTACATAACAATCACTCTACTATTTATATTCGACTTTCACTTCACTGACTGCCCGACTGTCCGCTGCGTAGTTCTTTTTATATCCGACGTTGACTTCTCTGAATGATCCAGAATTTTCCTTCGAATCGCCCAGACTCACCAAACCGTCCAGATTCTTCTCGGTGCAAGCGCATCGACAGTCTCCCGCGGTTGGTCGCTAGCTATACGTGAGAGTTCAGGTCCGGCATCGCCCGCAGCTTCGCCACATTAACATTATTGAGTAGACAGAAAAAAATGTTGATGGACAATGAGTTGAAGATGCAAGAGTTAAATAGTAAACTCGACGAAACATATTTGCTGTTAAGGACAATTCTGGAAAAATTTAATGCTGAAGGTAGTAATATTCCAAAGAATACCGAGTCCCTCAATATATTTCAGGGTCTTCCAGTGCATAAAGATAATTTTCAAGCTGTGGAGGAACAGCTGAAAAATACTGAAGTTTTCCAAAATTTGGTAAGAGTTCAACCTTTTTGTATTTCATAGCTAAATGAAAAAAAAAAATAGGTTGCAGATTTGAGTAAACTGGGTGGTAATAATTACAAAGAATGTACAAGACGGATCCTCAAAAGGGTTTTAGAGGACCAATATTTCAAATCCTTTAGCCTATATGGGCACAAGGGTAAACAAGTCTTCTCGGATACCAAAATATTTTCTGCTATAAGAGGTATATCTAGGTATTCACACCTTTCAGAAAATGCATCAAAAACAAATATTTTTAATTTATAGGAGCAGTTCACAAAATTTATAGCCAGAATTCTCTGAAGGAGATTGAGTTGGTTATAGGAGTTTGGTTGGCAAAATTTACTGGAAGACTTAGCAAAAAAGGATTGGCTCAAGGGAGGAAAGGATCGGCAGAATAGAAGTAAGGATTTATGGATAATATAATACTTTTTCTCAGTTTAATTATGGGCTTTTTCTCAGACGTGATTTTTATTTTTTATGCTTATTTAATCTAACGGTTTGTATTTTATTCAAGTAAATACAAAATGAATTTAGTTTGAAAAGTTTTGCTTATAAAATTGTGGCTTCAATATGTCGATATGCAAATTTTGAGTTTCTTGATTTGAAATTTTGTTTAAGGAATGCAGGAGCAGAGTCAAATAATGATAGATTTGAAGACAATCCGATTGCAGAGATAGAAGAAACCCTGATCAATTGACTAAATGTATTACATACATACCTGCAGGTACATGGCAAAATAAATTCTAGAATATATTTAGAGCTTGGGTCATCAACTGTTAGCATGTATTTTTTTTTACGTAAGTATGTGCAAAAAATGGGATAATGTACATCTTCATAGATGTGGATATGTGATGTGTACAGATTTGATGTCAAAATGTTCAATTCACAGTCTTGAAATATTGTTGTCAAACATGAATCCTCACCTACTGTTTAGAGAGATCAGGGAGGAATCGCCCAAAATATAATAAATATGTTCTGATTTTTTCACAAGTTCAAACCATTTTGCAACACATTCATTAATGTTTCATTCAAATATTTTCATTACATATTACACTAATGATGTTTTTTTCTTTCTTTTACAGGACCGATAAGACGAATCTCCTTAGTTTTTTTAATAAATTGAAGTTTTGTTTTAATGCACTATGGAAAATAAATCATTTAAATTTTTTCATGCTGCTCTTTCTTTAATTATTGTCCACAGTTCTCTCCTATATTATACTTACACAAAATATCTGTTCTCAGGGTGACAATTTTGAAACGATCAATCGGTTATATCTGAAGAAAGGAAAAATATTTCGAAAATTGCTCGAAACTGTCCCGATGATATTGGGGGGGAACCTAAGTGGTGGCACCACCGAGCTACTCCGCCTACCCCTGAAGCTCTAGCCACCGCCATAAAAAATAGGAGTGCCATCCCTTATTTGTCATAAATGATTGGAAAGCTCATAAAGAATGCATCATATAGTGTTTTATCAACTCAATAAAGAGCAAGGTGAGTGTATTGAATCTTTGTTTTCAGTATGTGCATTTTTTTAACAGCATTGATTCTAAATGCCATTGTTTGAAGTGATTCCTTTAGTTTTGACACTGTTTATGACATTGTTTATGAGAATTTGCAATATTATGACATGCAATTCTTTGCCCTTAGGTGTTCAATTGACTCAAGGTTTCATAGATAATTGGCTTGAGATGATCCCAAAGAGAACAAATAGTGGCGCCAAGTCTTGTGATCTCGGTGGTCTATATGAATTCATTGTTGCGGTAATTTTGGTGTAACCATGATCAACATTAATTTATCACTTTCATCAGACATTGGTTATACTAAAATTACGCCATCTAGTTGATTGTAAAACTCAACGTAACTGAATCGTGTTGATTTTTCCAGAAAATCACATAGAACATTCAAACAGTTTTATCATTTGTTACAAAACAATGGAAAGACACTTTGAACATTTATTTAATCCAAGTTGAGTAAATAAATGCACATAATGAAAACAAAGATTCATTATGGTTACTAGTCTCATTTCAGAAATACAAATATTGCGTGATGTTATTTTTATATATTTGGAAAACATTTTTAAGAGCTTTCAAATCAAGTGTGAGAAAGAAGGGTGTTTTGCGTAGACTATTTTTAATGGAGATTGTCTGGTGCTTCACAGGGGTATGTGGGAGAGGTTGCTCATTTGTGCTATCATTCAAGCTCCCTCTCTCAATATTTTTGAAATGTTATTGAGCAATTATTAGTATCTTTTCATTTTGCAGATATAGCCAACTGATCGTTTCAAAATTGACACCCTGTATATTCCATAAATATGCAAATTTCAGGAGGAATAATCCTATATTGTTCAGAGAATATCCTGGATATTCAATGAATATTTATTCATATACGAAATCATTCTATGAATATTAATAATTATATAATATTCATACCTAGAATATTCCATGAGTATTCATAGGTGTAATAAGTGTTCGCTACAAAAGGCCTAAGTATCAACTATCTTGAGTGTCACGGTGCAGGCACCGATTAAAACCAGTCAAGCTGAGATCGTGTATCATTCCACCACGCCATATTCCTTTTGTCCTGAAACCTTTATAACACATGGCGAAGTCGGAAAATCGAAATTAAATAAAAATCTTCAATCATCCGTTGTTGAAAAGCAGCAAACACGAAAAGTGAAAGTTCACGTAGTTAGTTATCAATTGAAGAAAAGCTGAAGGATGGATTTTTGTGGTGTACCACCAATGGTCATGTCCGGTAACCTTGCCGAAAAATTGAGTTTCTGGAAGACGAGGTTTTTAACGTATTTGAAAGCAACTGAAATCGCAAAGAAGGAAGAATCAACGAAATGTTGATAGGAGAGGAAGGTATGAGAATTTACAATACTTCTACTGCAGACGTAGAAGAGACCTTAGATGCATTATTGAAGAAGTTTGACCAGCATTTCAATCCTAAAAGCAACCTGACGTATGAAAGGCATAAGTTTTTGACATATAAGCAGAAATAAGGGCAAACTATCGAACAATTCATAACAGAGCTTAAGAACCTATCTCAAAACTGTGAGCTAGGTGACCTTAAGGACTCGCTAGTTAAATATATTCTAATTTGTGGTCTCAAAACAGAGTCTCTAAGAGAAAATTTGTTACAAAAAGATGTCAAAACTCTTGAGGAAACAGTTATTGTATGCATAAGTATGGAAAATAGCAGGTAAAACAAGCACATTACTAATGGACAAGGTGAACACTCCGGAGATGTTGATGCCATTAGTTCCAAGGAACGACCATTTAGAAAACACTGTAAAGGCCCACACTCCAGAACAACTAATCATCAGTGCCAAAAATGTGGAAGACATCATGGCTATGGAAAATGTGTTGCATTTGGCAAGAAATGCGACAGCTATGGAAACTTCAACCATTTTGCAACATTCTGCAAGAATAAATCAGGACAATATAAAAGGGATGGTAAAAATTTATATAATAAATATACCAAACTCTCAGAATAGGCAGAGAATTCAATTAATGGATAAAGCTGTTTCAGAGTATAATCGTAGTGAAGGGGGAGACTATGAAGAAAATTACACTTTTGTAGGTTCCATTGAACATGGAGACATAAACAATGTACACAAATATTTTGAAAATTTATTTAATAATTAAATCTAGTGGCAATAAATGTCACAATTTTATTTACACCGACACCCTTGATTGTGAATGTACTAACAGATCTGAACTTTCAGGTAGCCCAAAAAATATAAACGAGATACTTTCGGTATCTGAGATGGATGTGGAAGTATGGCTTGCGGAGATCGAGGTCAATGGAAAGTCCCTCGTTAAAATGAAATTAGACACATGAGCAGTAGCGAATATAATCCCCATGGACATTTTGCGAAGGATCAGGTTTGACCCAGATAAATTGCAGAGAAGCACAGTTGAATTGAAATCATATACAGGTAATCAGTTGTCTATAATAGGCCAGTGCTATCTTGAATGCAGGTATAAAACCAAAATGAAAAGTATTTTATTTCAAGTAGTCAGTACAAAGAGTTGTCCAATTTTAGGCTTACAAGCATGTTTTCTATTCAATATAATTAGAAGGATTGATAGTATTGAGGTGTCTAAAGAAGATATAGAAAATAGCCAACATTGTAAAATCCTAGTCAGTGAATTTAGACATTTATTTGAGGGTATAGGTAGTATAGAAAAACCTTACCATATAGAATTGAAAGCTGATGCTCAGCCAGTCACTTTTTTGTCCCGTAAAGTACCTTTTGCAGTACTGGAAAAGTTAAAAGAAAGTCTGGATAACCTTGAACGTGATAAAATAATTGTTAGATAAACAGAAAGTGCAGAATGGGTAAATCATGTTGTTTTAGTTAGAAAACCTAATGGCTATATCAGAATATGTTTGGATCCTAAATATTTGAATATGTCTATAAAGAGAAATTTTTTTCAGATACCCACTTTGGATGAATTAACCTCCAAATTGGCAGGGTCAATAGTATTTAGTACACTAGAGGCCACACAGGGTTTTCTACAAATTCATTTAGATGAATATAGCTCAAAACTATGTACGTTTGCTACGCCTTTTGGAAGGTACAGATTCTTACGCCTTCCATATGGCCTAGCAAGCGCTCCAGAAGTATAGCAGGAGAGAATGCTAGAGATTTTTGTAGACATCGACGGTTGTAACATCTATATCGATGACATTATAGTTTATAGAAAAAATCAACAAGAACATGACAAAAGATTAGAGGAAGTACTCAAAAGAGCTGAATCTCATAATGTTAGATTCAACAAAAGTAAATGCCAATTTTCTGCTAAAAAAATAAGGTACATGTGACACATAATCTCTAAAGAGGGCGTACCAGTTGATAATGCTAAAGTTTAAGGCATAATAAACATACCAGAACCTCACAATGTAAAAGAAGTTCAGAGATTTTTAGGTCTACTGAACTGTGGCAGAATTTGTAAGTAATATATCGGAAAAAACTGCACCACTGAGAGAATTGCTCAAGAAGAACATAGAATTTTATTGGGGTGAACAACAGCAGCTAGCTTTTGAAACTCTAAAAAAGGTGATTTGTGAAGCACCCTGCCTCAAATTTTTTTATGTAAAAAGCTCAAATATTATGATATTGGTGAATGCATCTGAGTCCGGAATGGGTGCAAAAATTCTCCAAAATAATACACCTTGTGCTCATGCATCACGTGCATTAACTGTAGTTGAACAAAATTACACCCAGATCGAAAATTAGCTTTTGAGTATATGGTTTGGTTGTTCTAAATATCATCAGTATATTTTTGGAAAACGTTTTGTTGTAGAAACGGATCACAAACCGTTGATTTCTAATTTTCTGCTGGTTTGCAACGACTTTTGATACAGCTTAGAAAATATGATTTCACAGTAACATATAAACCAAGCAAAAGTTTGATTATTGCAGACACACTATCGCGATCATATGTAAATGAATATTTTGATGAAATTATCGATATAGAGCTAGAGGCTCAAGTTTGTTCAATTAGTCAAAATTTAAATGCAAGTGATGAGAAAATACAACAGATGAGGAAGTTAACTGAAGAAGATCCGCAGTTATCATCCTTGAGAAACGTGATTTTAAATGGTTGGCCAAATCAAATGGAACAATTATATGAGAACTTGAAATGTTTCTTTAAATATAGAGCAGAATTAACAACAGCTAATGGTCTTGTATATAAAGGCACTAAATTAATAATTCCTGAAGCACTTAGAAATTAAATTATCGAAGAAATTCATTTGGGACATCAAGGGGTAAATAAATGTTTATCTAAAGCCAAAAACTCTTTTTACTGGCCTTCAATGGATAAGTGAATGCAAGATAAAATACTCACCTGTACAATTTGTCAGCAATTTCAAAAAAACAACTCCTCCGAGCCTATGATTCCACATGCCATCGAAAAGAAGCCATAGATTAAAGTTGGAATAGATTTATTTCATTTTGATAATAACTCGTTTTTAGTGGTTGTCGATTATTATTCAAATTTTTTTGATATTTACAATCTAAACAAGGATCTGACAAGTGAAAACGTTATTTGAAGTCAATATTTTCTAGGCATGGTATTCCTCATACCATCATTTCTGACAATGGCCCAGAATTCAGTTGCTTCATGTTTAAACAGTTTTCAAAAAAATAGAAATTCAATCACATTACATCATCCCCAAGATATCCACAGTCAAACAGGGAAGTTGAAAGAACTATATAGACTATAAAAAACACACTAAAAAAATGCAAATCAGATGATTCAGATCCTTGTATAGCATTGCTATCATTAAGAAATACGCCACTATATGGGAAAAACTCACCTGCAAGCATTTTATACAATAGAAACTCAAGAGAATTACTTCCAACCAGTAATCTCCAAACTGATTGTTATTTTAACAAAACTGCATATGATAGTTTTATTGACAAGTCTCAAAAAAGACAGAAATTTTATTATGACAAAAAATCTCATTGATTATCAAAAATGAATTTACTATAAACAGTAAAGTTTTAGTTGAAAAGACGCTTCAGGATGAGTGGGAACTTGGTATAATTTTAGAAAAAGTAGGTGTAAGATCATATAAGGTACGATTGGAAAATGGTAATACTCTCATCAGGAATTCTAAATTTCTCAAACACTTTCGAGAAAATGATAAACCACCATTCAACAAATCTCACTGTAGAGAAGTACCTTGTCAACAGTTTGACAATCATATTTATTTAAATGTAGTACCTAGTAGTAGCAACAGTGCGAACAGTAATGGTGCGAGAAATGCTGATAACGAAGTGCAAAATCAAAGTGTTAACTCAGATCAGAGTTTCCAGAGTTTAGGTGAAAGTGCAACTGATTTAGATGATTCAAATACCATCGAAGGTAAGCCTACACAGGCTAATTATGATATAAATGTTCGAAATACACATCCTGTAACACCTGTAACAAATAGTTATGAACATTCCAATTATCCTGAAAGTCTGATCAATTTTGAGACTCGGTCAACCACAACAAGATCAGGTAGAATAAGCAAAATTCCAAAAGAATTTTATAACTTCTATAGCGTTGACTAAGTTCAAAACTCTCATTACAAATATGATTAGTTGAAAAATATATTTTAGAAAACGGGAGATGTATTAAGTGTTTGCTACAAAAGGCCTGATGTCAACTGCCTTGAGTGTCACGGTGCAGGCACCGATTAAAACCAGTCAAGCTGAGATCGTGTATCATTCCACCACGCCAAATTCCTTTCAACCTGAAACCTTCATAACACAATAGGTGTGTAAACAAATAATCATGGATCATTCCAGGAATATCCTGGATATTCCTCAATATTCGAAAAAGATTATTCTAGGAATATCCCCAGTTATTCCCATTCGTTGATTCATTTAATATTCATACATTATCTGCGCATGATTACCAAACATTCAATGAATGTTGGCAAGTATCAAGGGGTATATCCCAATAATATTCAATGAATATCTGGTGCTGTCTTGGATATAGTTTTGTACCGCTTGGTATTCGTAGTCATGGTATCCCTGTCTTTCGACTATCTCATTAACAGCACTTTTTGATGAATTACATCCACCCACAATAGTTCTCAACCCAAGTCCTGGGTTCATTCGATTTTGAGCTAGAACATTTGGTACGGGTTTATTTCGCACTAGAACACCCTTTTTGTTTTGATACAATATTATCAAACATTCTCTATCATAGATATATTTGATTTTGAGCTAAAACATTTGGTACGGGTTTATTTTGCACTAGAAAACCCTTTCTGTTTCAATACAATAACATCAGAAATTCTCTGTCACTGATATTCTGTACGCCACTGTTTCAAAATGATAACATGATGGTTTTCATGGACAGCTCTTTTCGTATTTTAGTACTTACCTTTGCCCTACTAGTTCAAGCAAACATGAACTAACCTTAAAAGCTAATGACAGTTCATCAGTTGTTCATACACAAGGAGACTAAACATTATTTAACAGGAGAGTCGAATCCCCATAAGACAATGGGGACACTAATAGAAGAGAACATTTGTGACGAAATGTCACGTAGTTGGACATGTCATGGCCGCCGTTCTCCATAGACATTGACGGACTAGCTCTTGGTATATGAGAGTTACTGCTGACAGTTTTGTTGCTTGGTTCGAGTTTAACTCTGTACTCATATCCAAGTACGTCACTATGACTCGTTGATGCTATAAGATTCTGATTGGCTAGAGCTTATTGAACCCTTCTGTTAGTTCAGTCTCTTTGGTTCATACATACTTTTGGTTACTCTATTGTTTTGCGTTTGGAACAGGAAACCGTAACAGTTTCATTTCTATCTCCATGTTGTGCCATTGAGGTACTCCACTTTCGAATAATTGACCCTGTTTGTGTTTGGTTCTAAGATTGAAAAAGGGTGGCGTTTTCATTTTGGTTCAGTTGGCAACACTGGATCTTTAGGGTTCTGTCCACCTGAGTCGTTGTCCAATAGCTTCGAGTACCTCGTAGTAGATCTGGACTGATCTCACAGACCACGAACAAGCAAGGAATCGTTTTTGTCTGATAGTAACAGTTTTCGACTTTGACGTCTGAGTCATCTGAGTTGAGTTTTTGGGTTCGATATTTGATAAGAGTGATATCTTGACAACTAACCTTTTTAAAATTTTCCTGAATCAAATTTAATTTTGATCATCGTTGTTGGATCTTGGGAATATTCATATCTGGAGATTTTCCCATATTTTTTGCGATATTTGTATGTTTTTGAGAAAATCTTTGTTCGCTATGCGGATTTTTGAGGTTATGGTCTTGTAGTGTTATTCTTCGTCGATAAAACAGCTGGAACAAGAAACTAGCTATCAGACAGCAAACAGACCAACAGAGCTGTTACCAATAAAAGGTAGCGAGAACTACGGAACATCCTAGAATAAACAATACCAGTCTGACTTCTGATTACACTTGTATGGGGCCATAAGTATAGCCCAAATGCAAATACTAACCTCTATTGAGTGGAAGGGTACTGGTAACAGCTTTGATATTCTGTTTGCTGTCTGATACCTAGTTTCTAGTTCCAGCGGTTTTACCGATGAAGAAATGACTACAGGCCCTAAAAATACATAACCAAAAAGGCCTAGACATCAAGTGACAAAAGTCAGTCAGATGTGCCCACCTTCTAGAACTACCATAGAACATTTATATCGTTGACTGGCTCGATTCTTCGAACATATGGGACTGTAGGTTTATTAAATGTATTATGTTCAAGGAGAGTTGCAGACAAACGCCATTTTTTTATATATTTCAATGTATTCTTTGTAACTTGGTGGTTCATTCGTATGTTATATCACAAGACCTATAAATTTGATCGATTTAACTATTAAAATATTTTGAGCATGATTTTGCTTGGAAAATAGTTGAATGTACATTAATTTAATAAAATCCCGAGACTGCGAAGCGGTCGAGGGGTTTTATTTTGAAATTATTGCGCATAAAATTATTTACAAAAAAGCACAATCATGCAAAAATATTCTGATGTTTTTCCATTAAAATTTATAGGTCGTGTGATATAAGACAAGATTATTCCTTGAATGTGGTAGACTAGAACCAACAACAAAGAATTTTATTGATAATGAACACCAAAATTTTCTAACAGTTACTTTAATAATTTTTTTTTGCTTAAGCTTTAAATACGAGACGTTTCAGAATCAAACGCTTCGTTCATGATGTTTGTTTATATACTACTCTAATTACGCATCCCAACAATGCATTGAAGAAGCCTTTGCTGCGTATTTTGCATGTAAACATTCCAAATTCTGACGTATTTTCGTTCCTGTACCCCTGTTTTGATCTGAATTTCTGTCCTGTTTAATTCATAATTCGTATATATCTTATTTTTTTTGCAGTGTATGCTACGATTTTGTTCGATCAGGTGATAAGAAACGCATAAAAATCTTATGACCAATGAGAAATTTTCGTAACGTAATAAAGTACAACGTATAACAAATGAAGAGCCAGTTCTTGTTATTATGGATTGTTTTCACGGCCTCCCAGTAGGTTGATACTAAGTTGAGAGTGACCCAGAAAATAGGAAACTTTGGATTTGAAATCTGAAAACTACGAATGAAAGAGAATTTAGTAAAAAATGAAAAGCTTTCAAAATATTTTTTTGTATGTCTGAAAATAATTGAAGGATAACCAAAAATACGAAAAGATCAAATTTCGTTTTTTCGTCATATCTCAAATACCGGCACTGATATTTTCAATTAGTTTCCACCGCTAGATAATGCTTCTAGATACGCAATTTTTTCTCTATTCAACCGACCTTCTGACTAGCACGATTTGGAAGTTACCAATAAAATCCCATTGAAAAGGTGCCCCCCCCCCTGTATAAAGAACGAGAAAAAATATATCAAATTTAATTTGAGAAAAACTATGTTATGGTTACAGAGGAGTCATGTTTTTTTCAAATTCAATTGAGGAAGTTCCTTTCTCAACGTTAGTACCTACCAAGAAGTCATCTTGAGCTACGGAAAATTACGACCAAAGTTTGTTTTTCAGTCGTAGATGATTCCATATCCGATTTCATTAACATCATGCAAAATAACTTATATAACTCCGGATAATAAATAAAAAAGAAGGCAAATAAATTCTTCCGATAAGGACATACTCTCGGGAGATTTTCCCGGGAAAAGCAAATAGAAGCGCCAACTTCTCAATCCAATTCGTTGAAGCATATGCGGAAACTGTGAACCAAAGCGCTCAGAATCTATTAATGTACATTAAAGTCGCTTACAACTCCAAAGAGTCGTTTTTTGCAATTCCCCAGGGTGAAAGTTTTTAGCATTTTGCCAGAAAGGATTCCCGTTTTTCCCAAGATGGAATGGCAACTTCAAAGAAATTACGCGACGGAAACATACTTGTCAATCTGATTGAGTGATTTTGCTTATTACATTAGGTTAGTATATATTTAACAATTTGAATGTACACTGATAATGGATTTGTTTTTGGCGCAGTCAACTGCAATATTCAAATTCAAATCCAAAATGTAGGATTTTCAAAAAAAAAATAGTGAGATGAAAGTACTTCACTCGAAAACCCCAAGTTCCAAATATGTTTTAAATCGGCCTTAGCCCACTCCAGTTCGAAGGGAAAAAGCTGTCGACATTTTCAACTTTCTTCGCGTCTACTGTGATTATAATTTTGTTTAAAAAGTGATCATTATAATTGAATGAAGAAAAGTTGTATTTAGTGCAGAAATTTATTTATATGATTTCATAAATTTCTGCACGAAATACAACTTTTCTTCATGCAATTACATTGGAACGTACACACAGCTGGACAATTTTCACTTAGTAATCATTAGTCTAGTCGACATTTAAAAAAATTGTAAAGTCAATTCGTAATGTCATGTACAAAGTTCAAGGAAATGTCCCAAATGGGGCTAAAAAAATTGCAAAAGTGAAGAACAATCAAGTGAAAAAAAAGAGGTGCTTTGTTTTTTTTTAATATTTCGAAGAATATTGAAGAATTTTGAAATTTCAGGAAAGATCTGAAAAGATCAGAAAAGGACCCTGCAAACTCCTTATGGAATTTGGGTCCTGGTGGATTTTTTTGAATATTTGCTATGATGTATTCCATGTAATTCTCAACCAATGTTTCCATTGCGCCAACCCAAGAAAATTAACAGTTTTTTTACTGGGGGCCTTGAAATCACCCCTACGACTATTTATTTTTGAATCCTGTAACAATATTTCCACATGTTTCATTGTTGCTAATGTTGCACAATATTGTGCTGTTTTATAAAAAAAAATTCTTCCCCTCCTTTTTCCCCCCAACTCCTACTACGAAACGCAAAAAAAATTCTCGAGTACCTTTAAATTTATCGTCAAATGTTTAAATATGCCTGAATAAGGGAAATAGTAGTTTTTTATGATTATTCTACCTCCCCTCAAACGGCACAAAACGAAAAAAATTGGGTGGATTCTTCTGAATTTTCAATATGATGCAGTTCAAATCATTTTGAATACAAATTTGTTGGGTGACAAAACCCAAAAATGAATGGTTTTGATGCCAGGGGGCGTTGAAATCATACCTTGCTCAGAATAGACTATTCATTATTATAGGTAGAAACAATATCTCTACGTATTTTAGTTTAGATTATGCTGAATAATTGAGTAATTTTTTACTTAAAAAATATAAAACCTTACCCACAACCCCTAGTTTGAAACACGAAAATAATTTATTCTTTACTACTTTTGAATGCTTTATCAAAATAAATGTTTTTATCAGCTCAAATTAAGGAATCGTACAGTTGTTTAATTTCATCATTCTTTTCCTTCGAAAAAGTATTGGTGAATTTCGCAACTTCTGAGTAGGGCGTAGTTATTTGAATATCAATTAATTGGGCAAAAATCTTGAAAACAAATGAAAATTAGACATCAATTTGAATTTGAGTTGGTGCCTGAATAAATTTTTTCGTGTTTTAAAATAGGGGTTGGGGGTAAGAGGGAGGTTCAGATCATTTTAATGAAAAATTATACAATTGTTCAACATAATCTAAACTAAAATACGTACAGAGTTATTATTTCGGCCTGTAATAATTAATAGTCTATTCTGAACAACACCTCCTAGCATCAAAACTATTCATTTTTGGGGTTTTTCACTCAATTGATTTCTATTTGAATTGACTCAAACTGCATTATAATAAAATTTCAGGAAAATCCACCAAAATTTTTTCTTTTTGTGCTCTTTGGGGAGAGGGGAAATAATCATAAAAAACTGCTGTTTTCCTCATTCAGGCACATTTAAACATTCCACAATACATTTAAAGGCACTCAAAATTTTTATTGCGTTTCGTAATAGGAGTTGGAGGAAAGAAGGGGAGGAGTAAGAATTTTTTTTATAAAACAGCACAATATTGTGCAACATAAGCAACAATGAAACAAGTGGAAATATTGTTACCGGATTAAAAAATAAATAGTCTAATCTGCGCAAGTGCTGATTTCAACGCCTCCTCGTAGCAAAACGGTAAATTTTTTTGGGTTGGCGTCACGCTGACACAACAAAGATTGAAATTATTTCAACATATTGAATATTAATATTGAGGAATACAATAATTCATGTACTATTGGGATACATCAACTAACAATAATCCTTAGTTAAAACATTTTTATCGCAATTTCTCCATAAATTAGACATTTGCATGTTTATAACGAATTTTTCCAAACTGAATGTTGACATAAAAACCCCGATAATTATTGAACTAAAACCCTGGAAATTTTTTCACTCAGTAAAGTTATTCTCAACAGGCTTACAAATAGATAACCGATGCAAAAATGGTAAATTTTGATTTTTCCACTTTTACTAACAAAAATCAACAAATTGAAAAAAGTTTAATTTTTTATTTCAAATATCTTGAATGTTTCGAATTCTAAGGGTAAAGCCAAATGAAAATGATTTTTTCAAATTTTTTACCACCATTGTTCAAAAAATTGTTGTGAACAAATACATTGTTTATGAGCAAATCAAAATTATGTAATATATTCATTGATAGAAATCACGATTTCTGAAGAAAAACCGATTTCTCAAAAAATGTTTTTTTTGCTAAAAAAAATGTATTTACTTTTTAATTTTTTTTTATTCTCAATTTTTAACAGAAAAGTACAAAATCAAAATTCTACAATTTTGTAACGGTTATCTATTTGTAAGCCTATTAAGAATAACTTCACGAATTGAAAAAAATCCTAGGGTTTTTAATTATCGGGATTTTTATGTTAACATTCAGTTTAGAAACATTTGATGATTAACAAATGCATAATTTATGGAGAAATTGGGATAAAAATTTGTTAATTGCAGATTATCGTTAATTGATGTATTCCAGTAGTACATGAATTTTTGTATTCCTCAGTATTAATATTTAATATGTTGATATAATTTTTAATGTTGTTGTGAAGGAGTGACGCAACTCGCGCGGAAGCCAGTCTACTCGTTTTCGGCTCTATTTTCAGAGCTCTGTGAAAATTATAAATATTGGTGGTACAGTTTCAGGAGTCCGAATTTTCTTTCCAGCAAAGGATACTACACACTCTAATAGGGAAAGTGGCCCTCTGTCAAATTAACTGAATTTTTGATATGTTATAGTCCAAATCATTTTAAACAAAAAGTCCAATGGGCATAACTTTTTCTATAGGCTAGTTTTCACGCTAGAGGCCGCTGAAAACTCTCATTTTTTTTCCATTGTTAAACAACTCAAAACGTTATCCTGAATAATTTTCACTATTCTGAGTAATTATTAATATGAGAGACTATTAAAAGTATCGTTCATTGGTGTCATTACATGTGGTCAATTAGGTATACAGTGTGTTCCAGCTAGTTTGGTCAAATTATTACTTTATGTTGATGATGCGACTCAAGGAAGATATAACAAA
This sequence comes from Chrysolina oricalcia, assembly GCA_944452925.2. Lineage (NCBI taxonomy): Eukaryota > Metazoa > Arthropoda > Insecta > Coleoptera > Chrysomelidae > Chrysolina > Chrysolina oricalcia. Next base: position 23,125,022 of record OX101826.2, read on the forward strand.
AAGAGGTCTATTTCATTTCGATATGGTTGTGTCGAATGAGTATGCAACTATATCTGATTATTTCATTAGCGCTCAGGAAGTGTAGAGGAGAAACTTTTCCCGGCGAATAAACTAAGCCTCCATTCGCACATTTAGTATAAGTATAATATGGAAAAAATAATGGGCCATTACTCAATATATTGAATGTTAGATTTAACGTACCTAATGAACCTGGTACTGTTGACACTAATGATGAACATTCGAAACTTTAACATCGTTTCCAAAGAAAATTTAGTTTTTTCTACATGTAATGTTTTCATGTTACCCAGTACATACCTCACAATTTCGAAAATACCCAAACAAGTTTTAAAACAAATCTGGACTATAACATATTTATACAGGGTGGGCAATAGTGCGTCAAAGTTCGATTTCTCAAGTATTATTGTGATATCGAACGAAAGTAAGCTTAAAAAAAATTGTTTAAAATTGTTTGTTCCGTTAACCAGCTATCGTCCCCTTACGAACGGCAGCCCTCAGAAGTCAAAACTTGTGCGAGCCAAGGATTAACGAGGTCTTACCTTTTTACGTGCGATTCCTAGCACTTTCTTGGGCCATCAGAAGAATTTCGGCAGCCGCCATGGTTTGAACCATCGCCGACTGGCAGCCAAAGTGGAAACAGCAATGTCGCTTCAAACACTCGGCCACTAGATCCTGTTGAACAAGAATTTATTTGCACACATAGAGGTTGATACGAAAAAAATTGGGTTGGAAGGTGGAGTGCATTATTTTAAAATGAAATAATAATTATAATAATATATATAAATAAATTCATAAATCTGCGTAACCTTCACTCACCCCTGAATTATTATTGACTGAATCGCTTAGATTTCACGAATTTTTGGTAGAAATCAGTCCATTTGCAGATGCATTCCGTAGAAATCCGTGACGTTACAATAGATAGAGTAAAAAATATTTGTAATGCCATTTTATGGACAGAATTGTAATATTTCTTATACTTTCTCATGCCTTGAAATTATACAGGATGGTCGAAAAATATTTTTCATACGGAACTTTCCGAATATAACTTTAGATTTCTTTTATAAAAAATACTGCATATATTTTTCGACTATGTGACGTAGAATATGGTGTAGAATAGGACTCATAAACATTTTTTGATTGTAAATCCCTAAGGCAATTTGTAACCATTTTAGAATTATTGAACTCTAAAAATTGTAAGTAGCTGGAACACACTGTATAAATGACCTAATATAATACTATCTCATATTAATGACTGTCTACATTTTTATTAATCAGAATAGTGATAATTATCCAGGATTACGTTTTGTGTTGTTTAACATTGAAGAACAAATGAGAATTTTTAGGGGCCTGTAGCACAAAAACTAGCGTATAGATAAGGGGCCAATTTTCCTATTAAAGTGTGCGGTATCCTTTGCTGATCTTTTCAGATCTTTTTAAACATTTCAAAAATCTTCAATATTTTTCGAGATACTCAAAAAAAACCAAAGCCCCACTATTTTTTCCACTTAATTGTTATAACTTCTGCATTTTTTTCGGCCCCTGTTGGGTACCTTTCCATTGTAGCACGTACATTTTTGCTGCTTTATTTTGTTAATTTTTAGAAAGCTTTGGAGCAATGTAGACTACACACTGTGACCTACTTTCAATGAGCCTTAACACAACACACATATATGTTCATAGTTGGTTGTCTTACGTCATTCATATGAACCTTATCAACAATCCGATTCTAATTTCCATTCAAAAACCACATTTATTAATCAATCACAATTTACGAGTTGTCACTACAGGGCGAATAATCAAGTTCTGGGTGCACCATCAGAATAAATCATAATTTTTCTATTTCCTACTTCTCATTGAAACTGCATACGTTGTGGTCCTGAGTAGGGGGCAAATGAGAGAACAAACGGATTCGAAAAGGATTCGGTGCAAAAACCTATGGGAGAACAAATGGATTTACATAAATCCCTATGAGAGAACAAACGGATTCGGATAAAAACCTATGAGAGAGCAAATAGATTAAAAGTCAATGAGTGCACGTGTCAGATATTATATTTCACACTTTTCCTGTTACCTACATGCCAAGACAGGTCAAAAAAATCATTACACAAGATGGCTCATTAATATCTGAAACCATATACCTATGGTTTCATATAAAACCCATCCAAAAAATAAACTCTTTCAGGGTTATTGGTTTTCCAAATGTTTATAATCATGGTGCACCCTATATATTATTTATTAATCACATCAAGAATGATTTGAAGTTTATTGAAGGATACCTATCTGATTTCTTTCAGGGCTGTTGGATTTCCAAATGTTTATAATCATGGGGTAACATGTATATCATTTATAAATCACATCAAGAATAATTTCATATTTATTGAAGGGTATCTAATTCAACTAAGTGGCAAAAATTCCATAGTTTTGATTCCCATGTTTCAAATGTCCAGAAAGTGAAAACTTATTTACAGATATCATGTTATGAACTTTCACATGGTATTATTTCAAGATAAGCATATTCCATTGTCAAATTGTAATATGAAGATAATATCCAATTGCAAATTGCTTGGATTGCATTCTGCCAAATGTTTCAAATATCTGGACATGATGAAAAATATTCTGCAAATTACTCAAATAAGCTCACATGATTTTTGTTTCAAGACTAACATATCTCTTCTTACTATAGAGTGTTGAAATCTGAGGAAGCTCTCAGATTGCTAATTGCATACAAAAACCTATGGGAATATTTTTTTGTTAGAAAATATAAAGTTGTTATATTTCAAGGCCATTTTCAATGGGAAAAATATAGAAAAAATCTCTCCCACTATTGTAGAAATTCGTTTGCTGTTCTAGGCGGAGTGATGGACTGTTTCTATTGGTTGAAAACTCAAATCCCAAAGCAAATATTTTTTGAAATTTGCTGGTTTGCTAATTCATTCAAGAATGTTTTGTCACCCCCATTCCAGAGCAGTGAGGGGTAATAATATTTAAAGACTACTCTAGAGTTTCGCATTTAGTATTGAAAGTATGATGAAGTCGACTAAGGAAGTAATTGGCGAAAAGTCAATGGGCAAGCAGCTTAGGCTGCTGTCCCACTTCAAGAAGTTGCCCAGTGATGGGGGCTTTCAGTTGGTGAAAATGGGGTTTACGAGAAGTCTCGGAAGTAAGATAGAGGTGTTGGATGGAACCTTTTCGGATCTGCAGCCCATCAACGCTAGCAGAAAGGGTTTCATACTAAATCACCACTCTACACCGGCGCACTAATCAACACCGGCTCCAGCTCCAGTTGCAGCTCCAGTTGCAGCTCCAGTTCCAGCTCCAGTTTCGGCTCCAGCTTATGAGGACATAAGTGAAGCCGAAAGCCTCGTTGGAAGTCCTGCAATCACCACCAAAGGCCTCGGAAGTCATGCTGGCACCTCTGTGCAAAGTTGGGTGGACGGAAGTCATGCAGGCACCTCAGTGCAAAGTTGGGTGGACGGAATTACAGCAGGTCCACTCAACTTGAGCAACAAGTGTTGTACATCTTCGCACTTGATTTTACCGTACTGAAGAGAGCTTGAGCTCGAAACACGTGTCTACGGTTGCACAACATTTTGAGGGTTATACCCAATAACTTTTTTTCTTATATATATATATATATATATATATATATATATATATATATATATATATATATATATATATATATATATATATATATATATATATATATATCATAATTATTTTTTATCATTTTTACACCAGAAATAAATCAATATTGAAGTTATGTGCATTGTTTTATTTATGTTAAAAAGTTTGAATTTTCCTTTTCAAACTATGAAAGGTTAAACTTGTTTCATACTGTGAGATAGTTTGATCAAACAACTTTGAAGTAATGTATTTTTATTGGTATCAATTTCAAACATACCAATAGAAATAGCACTACTCCAAAATAGTTTGATTACAATATCTGGATGTGGCTGAAGTTAGCTTCAGATTTGAATCTGCGCTCCCGCCAATTTGTAGTAGACCAGACAAATAGTGCTGTCACAGAATATAAGGCTCATTAAAATTTAATATTTTGATACATCATCAGGTATTAATCATATGTGGACCTATGCACATCTTTTTGAAAAAAAATATAAATTCAAAAAAAATTTAATGTTTGAGAATAGCTATTTCAATCATACATCTCCGTCACCTTAATCATACATCATTTGATATGAAATACATCATTAATAAAAATAGCCATCTTAACAGAATCGACAGCGTAAAGAACATGGTAGTAAAAAAAAAGTTCGGAGTGACAACCCTTGATTTTGAATCATATTATATATCTGCAGCAGGCATTTTGAAAGGTGTATGGGGACAAAATAGGACTTGCTCGATTATTTCCATACGGAGATACAGATGTCCCATCTTCGTTAACGGGATGAAAACCTCTCATAACGAATCATATTATAGAACAGTAACACAAAAATCAGACATTGTCAGTCTGTTTGGAAGGTGTTTGTGGACACAATAGGATGTGCTTGAGTATGGCCATACGGATTTTCAGATGTCCCTACTTCACTAACGGGGTGACAACCCTTTATACCGAATTATATTATCGAACAGTTACACAAAAATATGACGTTGTCAGGCATTGTGGAAGGTGTTCGAGGACGTAATAGGATCTGCTTGAGTATGTCCATTTGGAGAGGTAGATGTTCCAACTTTACCCACCGGGTGACAACCCTTCATAACGAATCATATTATAGATCAGTTATACAAAAATCTAACGTTGTCAGGCATTTTGGAAGATGTTTGAGGACACAATAGAATCTGCTCGATTATGTCCATACTGAGATTCAGATGTCCCAACTTCACTAACGGGGTGACAACTCCTCAAAAAAATGTGTTATGATTTTTGCATTTCCAAATTTAAATGGAAGGATTCCTGGGGAAGGGTTTATCGATTTTATTTCAATTTCTGGGTTGGCCTTGGTCAATGCCATTGCCATTAGGAGGTTCAGGATTTTCAGTTTCTTCATTTTGAGCCTGTAACAAAGGAGGCTTTCTTAATTCTTTTATGTGAATTGTTTCAACTTTGCCTTTGGTATTTTTTAATTGTACCTTATTATGTTCCAATAATTTTACTATTGTATATGGGCCTAAAAACTTGTTGTTCTTTTTGTTCCTATTTTTGGGGTTTTTCTTGAAAACTTTTTGATTGATTTTAAATTCGTCATTTGAGTTACCTTCTGTGTTCACTTTTGCTATCACTTTCTCTTTTCGAGATTCTAATTTTTCTTTGACTTTTTCATATACGGGAGTTAATTTTTGTTTGTGTTCCTGGACGTACGCTGCAAATAGTTCTTTCGGGGTGAAAATTTCGTCTGGGTTTCTTGAGTTAGTATGGCCAAATACTAATTCAAATGGGGTAAAATCGGTTGAACTGTGAATAGAACTGTTGTAACCTAATATGGCATAATTGATAAGATCTGTCTCGTTAGGGTATGTTTCTTTCAATATTCGTAAATGTTCAATAAGGGTAGAGTGAAGTCTTTCTACAGGGCTGTTAGACTCGTGGTGTCCGGGGGTGGTGAAATTTATTTTAATTTTGTGTAATTTCAAGAGTTCCTTGACCGTTTCGTTGTTGAACTCAAGGCCGCTGTCGGCAGTTATATTTCGGGGGGTACCAAAGGAAGCAAAGTATTTTACTAAAGCATCACAAATGTTAATGGATGATTTTCCAGCGATTGGTATTGCTTGAGCAAATTTTAAGAAAGAATCGATAATTGTCAGGTATATTTTTGAATCATAGAAGAATGCATCAATGTGAATCAGTTGAAAAGGTTTGGATGGGGTTTCTGTCAAAACTAATGGGACATATGGGTTCTTTCGGGAATATTTAGCTCTATTACAAATTTTACAGGAATTTATGTAATTTGTTATAGATTTTTTCATATTTATCCAGTAATAATTTCGTTTTATATATTGCAAAGTTTCTTCGATTCCACGATGATTTGTTTTTCCTTCGTGATGATTTTTCATCATCAAGATTTGTTCTTCTAGATCCCTAACTGTATTAACTCGTTTTGTACATCTGAACAATTTTAAGGTTTGTTTACTGAAATTTTCTGAGTAAACATTTGTGAAATTATTGATTAATTGTGGATTTTCAAAGTAAATGAAGTAATTAATGTTGGGTTTCAGATAATCTTTCATGAAATTAAATATGAGAGGTTCATTTTCTTCTAAAGGAACTTTTAGAGCTATTATTTTGTGTATCTCGCATGTTTCTTGTTCGATTGAAATTTTATTTTGGTTGTTTTTGAAAACGTGAATTTGATATAATTTGTTATTGATAATATCGTCTCGGATCGGGATTCCATCGTTCATTACTTCTTTTGATAAAGAATGGGGTGTTTCGTCCGATTGAGAGTGGTCAATTTGATCGATTGGGGTTATTGGGTTCATAGGAGGGTTGATTTGGATATCAGAAAGTATATTGATTTTGGGTTGTTTTTCTAAATTATTTTTACTTGTGCTTGGCATTTGATAATCGAGTGGATTTTCTGCGAGATCTTTCAGAAATTCTAGGGTTTCTTCATTGACATTACCTGGGTTGTTAAATACCGAATCAGTTTCGTGCATATTGAGTTGTATACGGGAGAGTGCATCTGCATTAGAATTTAATTGTCCCTTTTTATAAATGATTTTGTACTCATACTCTTCTAACTTTAAGCGCCAACGAAATAACTTAGAAATAGGTTCTCGGATGTTGAAGAGCCAAGTGAGTGGGCGGTGGTCAGAAACAATTGTGAAGGGTCGTCCAAAAAGATATGGCCTGAACTGTTTGCAAGCCCAAACTATCGCAAGAAGTTCCCTTTCGATGGTACTGTATCTCTGTTCGGTTTCATTCAGAGTCCGCGAGGCATAAGCGATGGGTTTGTCTTGTCCTATTGTTCCTTGGGATAGGACGGCACCAAGGGCCACATTAGAAGCGTCAGTGGATAATATGAATTCTTTCTGAAAATCGGGGTATTGAAGTATGGGGTCATTGCACAAAATTTTCTTACAGGTTTCGAAACTTTGGATAAAATGTTGATCATGAATGATTTTTACGTTTCGTTTTAAACAGGAAGTCATGGGTTTAGTAATTTTGGCAAAATCCTTAATGAATTTTCGATAATATCCCATCAGACCTAAGAATGATTTGATTTCTCTTTGGGTTCTTGGGATAGGAAACTTTTGAATAACTGAAATCTTATCCGGATTAGGTTTTACTCCATCAGGGGTGATGACATGGCCCAGATAAGCAACTGATTTTTGGAAAAATTCTGATTTATTCAATTGGATTTTGAAATTGGAATTCCTTAATCTGTCAAATACCCTTTTAATTCTGAGAATGTGTTCTTCTAATGAAGTACTGAATATTATTATATCATCCAGGTACACTAAACAAGTTTCGTTGTTCAGACCCCTTAGGACATTGTCCATGACCCTTTGGAAGGTGGAGGGGGCATTTTTAAGACCAAATGGCATGCGTTTGAACTCATAGTGACCATTCTGTGTTGAGAAAGCAGTTTTTGGAATGTCATTTTTGTCCATCTCTATTTGGTGATAACCTGATGCCAAGTCGAGAGTTGTGAAATAGTTTGCTCTGCCAAGTTTGTCTAAAATGTCTGTAATATTTGGGAGTGGGTATTTATCATTGATAGTCTTTTCGTTCAATTTGCGGTAGACGATAACTATCCGCCACTTTTGTTTGCCTGTTTTATCTAACTTTTTGGGAACCACCCAAATTGGGCTACTCCAAGGTGAAGTGGACGGTTGAATTATCCCTTGGTCCAACATTTTATTAATTTTAGAAGAGACCTCATTTTTGTGAATTTCGGGAAAACGGTAAGATTTTGTGAAAACTGGGATTTCATCTTTCATTTTTATTTGATGAGTTATTTCACTAGAGAAACTAAGAGGGATGTTTTCGCAGTGGAAAATATCTCTGTACTCATAACATAACTTCCTAATAGCATCTTTTTCTTCCTTATTACAATGTTCCAACCTAAGATTTTTGAGGTTACTTTTCAGAAGGGTTTCCTGGTTTTCGTTAAAATTTTGATTCGATTTGATATTTCCAATGAAATTTATTTCATTTGGATTCAAAGGTTCAACCTGAAAAGGTTCCGTGGTAGTAATTTTGACCGGTTTCGTATTGGAGTTCGTACAGTTGTAAAAGCAAAATAGTTTTCTATGTTTACAATAGCTTGAGGGGATTCTAATTTTTTTCCGAAATCTATATAATCTAGTAAACCTAGCCCGTTTTTTTGACAAACAGGAAGTTTGACCACTTGTTGTGTCCTACTTGGGATAATCAAGGTGTGAAAAATTTTATCTGGAACTCTGTTGGTTGTCATTTCTAACTGTTCAAAAATAATTGGAATGTGGTTCATTGGAGTAATCAGCAATTTTCTATGAATGTCTACTACAGCTTGTAATTGTTTTGAAAGATCCATTCCTATAAGGCCATCGTATTTTTCATTGAAATCAAAAATATAAAATTTATGGAATTCTTCAACGTTAAAAATCTCTAATATGGGAATGACAACCACTTCATTGTGAAATGAAATACTGTGAGAAGTTTGAATATTGAATTTTTCATTGGATATGCAATTTTTGAAAAATGTGTATGCTAATTTTGGACTCATGAGACTTCGTGAACTACCTGTGTCAACCAAAAATTTTGCTTTAGCTTTAGGAACATAGATATACGGTAAATTGTTTTGTAAGTGATTAAGGTCTATATTTGTTATGTGGTATTGTCGTTGGTCAAGATTTGTGGAAAATTTTCATCAGAAGTGAAATTGTCTGTTTCAGTCATGGTTTCAGAACTCGGTTGATAATAAGAATTGTCAGTGTTGTATTGGTAATCGATATTTTCATGAGAATATGATTCGCCATACGGTTCTGCAGTGATTCCTGAAGCCATATTTTCGTAACCTTGACTTTCAGCTGGGATAATTGAGCACTCATTTGGATAATAATTGGTTTCTATGTTGTGAAGTTCTTCTGCATTGAAATTACGCGGTCCAGAACTTTGAAAGTGGTTTTTATTTGAATTAAAAATTTTGTTTTGTATTGTTGGATTACGAGAGGTGGTCGACATTGGTTCTGGTTTATTTTTTTGTACTTGTCCAGTAGGTTTGAAAATGTTACGAGGTGTACCAAAAACTTGTTCATTTGTAAAATATTTCTTGGTTCTTGGTTGAATATTGATAGGTTGAGATGGAAATTGATACCTTAAATTTTGCGGAGGTAAAATATTTCTTTTTTCAAAATTTTGGTTACTGAAATTTTGTCTCTGGAAATTTTGAGGTGGTAACTGCGGTCGAAAATTTGAGATTGATTGTGGCGGATTAAATTGATTATAGTTGAAAGACTGTGGTCTTGGAGGCATCATTCTATTTTGTTGAGTTGAATTCGGAAAATATCCAGTTTGTTTTTGATTATGAATAAAATTTTCTTCTTCTAAGACGAAAGATATTGCAAGTTCTAAAGAATTTGGATTCCTTAATCTAACCATATCTTGAATTCTACCACTCAAACCACGAATAAATGTTTTCAAAGAGAGTTCGTCGTAATTTTGTATTTTAAAGGTACGTCCTTGAGTAGTTAGGTTCATTGAAATTAATTTGGAAGCTATAGTACTTCTGCTTTTCTGAATTCTTTGACCGAAAGAGAAAAACGATTCATTTTTGTGAGGTTTCATGATGATTAATTCTTGTACAAGACAATCCAAATTTCAAAGACTTTTAAATTAGCCCAATCTCTAATTTCCGGTCTACTACCAATTAACATTAAAGCATTTCCGGACAATTTTCCAATTACGGGTCTGATTAAAAATTTATTTAGTGGATCATCAGCATTTTGTGCATTCGTATAGGTTGAAATCAAAAAATCGCAATGTTCCAAAAATACTTCTAAAGTGCCATCATTATTTCCACTGAAATAAGGGATAGTATCGATATAAAGTCTAAGTAATTGATAATTCACTGTTCTTTCTTCTAAATTTGGCATGGTATTATCAGTTTCTAAAGCTAAACTATTCAACTGTCCTATTAATTCGTCAATTTTGATTTTGCAATAAAGAACTTGAGGAAAAATTTTATCAATTATCTTTACTATTACTATTATTAACTTGGAAATGTTAGCTTCAAAATTATCTTCACTATTAATATTATAATCTTGAAAATGTTTGATTCAAAATTATCTTTACTATTACTACTATTTACTCGAAAATGTTAAATTCTAAATTATCTTGAGCCTACAGTATAACTATGCTTCAGATTATTATTTTCACTAATAATCGAAACACAATTGATTTTCACCAATTCAATCACTAGCATCTAAATTTAAAAAAAAATCGTATGCATTGATTTCTAATTGGTTCAATTCAGTCACTTTTGCCACAGAATACAAATGAAATGATAGGAAAAATGGATGGCTCACCTATTCCTGGTCTTCTCCACTCTTCCTGGCTCGATTTCTTGTTTTCTTGGAACTCCCTGGCCTCTGCCTCGTTCTACGAAATTTTTCAGGTTTCTTGTTCGTCAAGAGTTGAAACTCACAAACGAATTCACGATGAGACGTTTTCGAACAATCCTATCACGACTGCGCCAATTATTTCAAACGATTGGCCGAAGGACTTTTTAAAAAAGATTTATTTGAACTAACGTGACAAAGGACAGAAATTGAATAATGAATAATTATATTTGAGGTATATAAATAACATCGGTTCAAGTGACGTATGTTGCTGAGTCGGCAGACTGGCTTCGGGGAACGACCTGGGAACATGCATCCGTAATGTTATTCCATCGTATGATATCTTGATATAACTAGCTAATAGACATTGCCTGGTTTTTGACCAGTTCTATATTATGTTATTATTTACATTACATTTACATATATTATAATTCGTAATGAAAGGTTGTCACCCCGTTGCTGAAGTTGGGACATCTGAATCTCCATATGGGCATAATCGAGCAGATCCTATTATGTCCTCAAACATTTTCAAAAATGCCTGACAACGTCAGATTTTTGTGTTACCGATCTATAACATGATTCGTAAAGAAGGGTTGTCACCCCATAAGTGGCGTTGGGACATCTGAATCTCTCCATAGACGTAATCACGCAGAACCTATTGTGTCATCCAACACCAAAATGCTTCATGTCAGATTTTTGTGTAACCATGATATGATTCGGTGTGAGGGGTCGTCACCCCGTTAGTGAAGTTGGGACATCTGAATCTCTCTATGGTCATAATGGAGCAGATTCTATTGTGTCCTCAAATACCTTCAAAAATGCCTGACAACGTCAGATTCATGTAGGTATAACCGATCCATAATTTGATTCGTTATGAAGGGTTGTCACCCCGTTGGTGGAGTTGAAACATCTGCCTCACCATATGAACATACTCAAGCAGATCCTAATGTGTCCTCGAACACCTCCCAAAATGCCTCACAAAGTCAGATTTTTGTGTAACCGTGATATGATTCGGTGTGAGGGGTCGTCACCCCGTTAGTAAAGTTGGGACATCTGTATCTCTCTATGGTCATAATGGAGCAGATTCTATTGTGTCCTATATACCTTCAAAAATGCCTGCCAACGTCAGATTCATGTAGGTATAACCGATCCATAATTTGATTTGTTATGAAGGGTTGTCACCCCGTTGGTGGAGTTGAAACATATGCCTCACCATATGAACATACTCAAGCAGATCCTAATGTGTCCTCGAACACCTTCCAAAATGCCTGACAACGTCAGAGTTCTATGTAACAGTTCAATAATATGATTCTTTATGAGGGGTTGTCACCCCGTTAGTGGAGTTGGGACATCTGAATCTCCATATGGACATACCAGAGCAAATCCCATTGTGTCCTCAAACACCTTTCAAAGTGCCTGACAACGTCAGATTATTGTGTAACCGATCGATAATATGATTCGTTATGAGGGATTGTCACCCCGTTAGTGAAGTTGGGATATCTGAATCTCCATACGGACATTCTCAAGCATATCCTATTTTGTCCACGAACACTTTCCGAAATGCCTGACAACGTCAGATTTTTGTGTAACCGTTCTAAAATATGATTCATTATAAGGGGTTATCACCCTGTTAGTGAAAGATGGGACATCTGAATCTCCTTATAGTTATACTCCAGCAGATACCTTTCACAATGCCTGACAACGTCAGATTTTTATGTAACCGATCGAAAGCATGTTCGTAATGACGGGTTGTCACCCCCTAAGTGAAGTTGGGACATCTGAATCACCGTATGACCATACTCAAGCAGATCCTTTTGTATCCACGAACACTTTATGAAATGCCTGACAACGTCAGATTTTTGTGTAACCGTTCTGAAATATGATTCGTTTTGAGGGTTTATCACCCCGTTAGTGAAGATGGGACATCTGAATCTCCGTATGGCCATACTCAAGCAGATGCTATTGTGTCCCCAGACACCTCTCCCAAAGCCTGACAACGTCATATTTTTGTGTAACCGATCTAAAGCATGTTCGTAATGACGGGTTGTCATCCAGTAGTGGGACAACGTTCATACGAAAACACGCTTGCGCATTGACGAAGCTCGCTGGGTTCACCGCGTGACGTTGGGTGTTGCCGGATTTAAAATTAAGGAGTAGAGTTACGGAGGGTGGGACGTTGCCGGTTTTTAAATTTAATTATGGAAGAAACAAGATATACACGGTGTAGCAACGTAACATGACAGAAAAAACAGTTTGTCAAAAATCGTATTATATACAGGGTGTCTCAAAATACATCGGAAAAATTAATCATCACATCATTGGGGCATCGCATCATTGGGGCATGCAGGGATTCAGAAGTTTTTGTTTTACATATACAGGGTGTGTCAAACTACATCATTTAAGAAAAAAAATACGGGGTGTTTCATAAACGTGCATCGTGATGGGGTTTGTCATTTAAGAAAAAAATATATACCAGGTGTACCAACGTGCCAGTTGAGACAAAAAATATATACAGGATGTCTCATAAATGTGCATCGTGACGGGGTCCGTCATTTTTCGTTTTCAAGGAATACATCAGAGCCATCTGTCGTTCAATATATACATTAATTATATTTTGGATGTGTACGAATCATCAAAAAATAAACACTTCCGGTTTCAAAAAATTAAGATAGAAGAAAAGCAATAGTAAATTCGGATTACCCACATCGAGGAGAGTCCAAATCTGCAATAAAATGGCTACTTCCGGTCCAAACCGGAAATGGCACTTCCGGTCGTCCGATTTTGATGATTTTGGCATCAATAGATTCGTTTGGATGTCAAGAAACATTTTTAAGCATTTTCCGAGGTCAAAAGGGCATAGGAGGCTATCTTCGTTATTAGTAAAGTTACAGAAACGTGCGGGTACTCTAAGAAGACAACTTTCATGGGAGATCAAGAAAATAATAGAATTTGAGTACGTCAACTGCCATAAGGGCCGTAAACCGCACATATTAATGCGTTATGTACTTATTGCTTAAATCTTAGAAGCTGATTCGTAAGTTTAGTAAAATGGGTGTACCAGCTCGACATTTATGAGAAAAAAACATGGCAGCTGTCAAATTTGGTATACCGGATGTCTCAAAATACATCGATTAGGAGAAAAAAACATGGCGGCTGTCAAATTTGGTATACCGGATGTCTCAAAATACATCGATTAAGAGAAAAAAAAACATGGCTGATGCCATACAGGGTGTACCATCATAATATTTAAGAGAAAAAAACATGGCTGCTGCCATACAGGGGGTACCATCATAGTATTTAGGAGAAAAAAACATGGCTGCTACCATACAGGTTGTACCAACTTGGCATTTAAGAGAAAAAAACATGGCAGCTATGAAAATTGGTATACCGGGTGAACCAACGTAACATTTAAGAGAAAAAAACATAGCTGATTGTCAAATGACATGAGACAGAGAAAAAAAAAACATGGCAGCTGTCAAATTTGGTATACAGGATGTCTCAAAATACATCGATTAAGAGAAAAATACATGGCTGCTGCCATAAAGGGTGTGCCATCATAGTATTTAGGAGAAAAAACATGGCTGCTACCATACAGGGTGTACCAACTTGGCATTTGAGAGAAAAAAACATGGCGGCTGTCAAATTTGGTATACCGGATGTCTCAAAATACATCGATTAAGAGAAAAAAACACATGGCTGATGCCATACAGGGTGTACCATCATAGTATTTAAGAGAAAAAAACATGGCTGCTGCCATACAGGGGGTACCGTCATAGTATTTAAGAGAAAAAAACATGGCTGCTACCATACAGGTTGTACCAACTTGGCATTTAAGAGAAAAAAACATGGCAGCTATGAAAATTGGTATACCGGGTGAACCAACGTAACATTTAAGAGAAAAAAACATAGCTGATTGTCAAATGACATGAGACAGAGAAAAAAAAAAACATGGCAGCTGTCAAATTTGGTATACAGGATGTCTCAAAATACATCGATTAAGAGAAAAAATACATGGCTGCTGCCATAAAGGGTGTGCCATCATAGTATTTAAGAGAAAAAACATGGCTGCTACCATACAGGGTGTACCAACTTGGCATTTGAGAGAAAAAAACATGGCAGCTATGAAAATTGGTATACCGGGTGAACCAACGCAACATTTAAAAGAAAAAAACATAGCTGATTGTCAAATGGCATGAGACAGAGAAAAAAAACATGGCAGCTGTCAAATTTGGTATACAGGATGTCTCAAAATACATCGATTAAGAGAAAAAATACATGGTGGCTGGTTGTCAACGTATATACAGGGTGTCCTACAACGTTTGAGAGAAAAATCATGGTGAATCATTAAGAGAAAAAACATGGCTGCATGAGTGATGGAAGAACGCTTCAATGGACTAATGGAGATTCGAAACAACTACTTGCCCATGCAGAGATTGAATTACATCCGACATCTAAATGTGTAATAAGAGGACGTTTGGACCGTTCATTTGGGAAAAAAAACATAGTGGAGTCTGATTGGTCAAAGCTCATTATAGTAGTGCCATTGGGTAGTTGAAATAATCACCAATAGAATGGTATCTGAAGAGTACAGAAAGAAGGTTGAGGATTCTTTCGTTCCAAAAAACAACTAAAATAACAAACTCTAAAATGTGTAAATAATTTGACGAATTCAGTGGTTTTCACGTTCCAAAAAAGGATTAAAATTACAAGCGTTAAAAATTTACGTTTACATGTATTTCTTATGGAGATTTGACATTTCATAATCGTTCAAAATTTTCGTTTTTGCGTCCCAAAAAAACAAGTAAAATTAGAAGCGTTAAAACACGTAAAAAATGCAACGAAAACATGTGTTTTCATGTTCGAAAAAACATTTAAAATTTCGAACGCCGAATTACATAAAATATGTAACGAATACTTGCGTTTTCGTGTTCCAAAAAACAACTAAAATTACGAACGCCAAAAATTTACTCTTACATGTAATTCTTATGGACAATAGGCATTTCAAAATCGTTTAAAATTATCGTTTTCGCGTCCCAAAAATCAAGTAAAATTTGAAACGCTGAAATACGTAAAAAATGCAACGAAAATAGACGTTTTCGCGTTCCAAAAAACAAGTAAAATTAGAAGCGTTGAAGCACGTAAAAAATGCAATGAAAATAGAAGTTTACGATTCCCAAAAAATGATTGAAATTACAAGCGATGAAAATTTACTTTTACATGTATTTCTTATGGATACTTGGCATTTCAAAATCGTTCAAAATTATTGTTTTCACGTCCCAAAAAATAAGTAAAATTAGAAGCGTTAAAACACGTAAAAACTGCAACAAAAATAGATATTTTCGCGCCCCAAAAAGCGAGTAAAATTATAAGCTTTAAAACAAGTAAAAAATCCTATCAAAAAGTACCAGTTATCACACTTATATAGTAAATTTTACTCAATTGCACTTAGCTTTAATTATTTTGGTGGTTATGAGGCTTCAACTACTTGCACTCAGTTCAGGATATTTTGTAGTTATTATTAAAAATTACTATGTAGTTATCAGTTTGTATAGTAAATTTTCATAAAGTGAGGTTAGAAAAAAAGGATGTAAGTGTGGGATTCGAACCCACGATCCCTTTGGGAATCGCAGCTTAACGCCACAACGCCTTAGACCGCTCGGCCAACCTAACTTATGAGTATACATAATAAGATGTTGGTATTGTAGGATAGGGTAAAAAATTCAAACATCTTGAATACAAAATTTATTAAGCATTTTTATTTCGGTAACATATCACATAGCCATTTGTAAAGAATATCTACGTTTCGGAGGCTGCAATTGTAGTTGGTATTATTGCGACGAATGTATGCATACAAGGTGAGATGCCATCATTGTTGCTGAATGTGGGAACCATCCAAAACGTATTATCATAATCCTCCAAGTTCACAACTCGTGTAAGTAGGCCCAAATGGTGAAGTTTGGTAGTAAGATAGTCACGTTTTTGAAGTGGGAAAAATCGACCATTTTTCTTCAATAGTTGATGTGTTGAGTGATCTTTGTATCAAGGTTTTTTGTATACAAATTGATGAGAACGTCAATACACACAAAAAAATGCGACCAAAATAGACGTTCCTCACGCTCCAAAAAAAGAGTAAATTTAAAAAGCGTTTGAACTCGCAAAAATGTGAACAGAACATACGTTTTACGCGTTTCAAAAAAGATAAAAAATACGAACGTCAATTCACGCCAAATTACGTACAAAAATAGCCGTTTTCGCATTAATTATTATGACGAAAATTAAGGCAAACAATATACACGTTTACATGTATTTCTTATGTAGATTTGACATTTCTAAATTGTTTAAAATTGACGTTTTTACACGCTACAAATAAGATAAACGTCAATTCACTTAAATAATATGACCAAAATATACGTTTATTACGTTCAAAATTGAAATTTTAAAAGCGCAATTCACGCAAAAATGAGTATCACTACATGTTGAGCTTCGTCGTGGACGTAATAAAGGTAAGACCTTCGGTCGGTAGAGATTATTTCTATTGAACAATCCATAAAAAAGCATGAGTTTTCGTGATTTCGTGTATGGTGATAGTGGCCACAGAACGGATAGGCGATATATTTCATATCTTGAATTTATCCAGGAAATTATGAGTATTATTATTCATTTTACTTCAGTTAGCATCTACAAAAATTTATTTCGTGTTGTCAATTTTCACAATGTTCATTTTGAATAAAGTCCGTTTTGGATACATAAGCCCATTATGATTTTTTTTTGAGTCAGTTTTATTAAATATAGGGGTTTTTACAAATTGTTAGAGTCTAATTTCAAAATGAGATAACATTTTCGCCATATGTGTTTAATTATGTGAAATGTGATTGAGTGAAATTTTCATAAAAGTTTTAGCTGTGAGGCATGGTGACGTCATTATTGGTTAATTGATTATTTTATCTACAATAATTTTTTATATAAACATATATTCATAAATGGGAATCACTCTCAAAAGTACAGCTTTCAAATCAGATAATGAACCTTTATCGGGACATGATACAATATTCGTATAAAAAAATCAAATTCGATGATTAGGATAAAACGAAAACGACACAAAATATCATGGAAATAGTGATAATAGTTTGAAAAAAAATAGATGACGTCATATACAGTATGGACGACTGTATATAAATTATGTTTGCGTCAGATTTCAAGCTTGACGCGTCAGAAGAAATGAAATGAAACGGGATGAATCAACGAAATTATGAAAATAATAATAGTAATAAATTTAGAGGTTGAAATAAATATGGAATGTATCAAATTCGATGATTTGAATGGAACGAAACGACACAAAAAGTTATGAAAAGAATGACAATGATAATAAAAATGCGGTCGACGTCATATACCGTAGGCGTCCGACGGGGTATCAAGCTTGACGCGTTGGAAGAAACAAAACGATATGAAATGAAAGGAAGCGAAAATGAATCAATGAAATCATAAAAATAATTGTGATGATGAGGAATAGAGACAGCGCATAAATTACGCATTCGACAGGTTTAGAGATCAACGCATTGAACGAAACGTCGCGTCGTGAAAATAATAATAATACTATGAAATATAGAGAACAACAACTGATAACCTATGTGTCTGACTTGATGTGTTGAATAAAACGAATAGCAAGGAAACGAAAAGGAAACGTGAAAAATAAAATGCCAACGAGATTCAAAATGAAAAATTGAGGTGAACAAAAAGGTATGGAACGATGGGAAAAGATGCATTCAAGGAACAGTTTCATGAACATTTTGTAATCATATTATTTCTCGAGAAACAATAACATATACAAAACAAATGAGATACCAAATTTGATATTCATTAGATTTGGTTTCAATTAAAGAAGTATCATGCAGTGTGTTAGCAAGAGAGTTTGTGAGATATAAATCATACAGGAGAGAAATTTCTGTAAGCAAGTTTGTTAGAAAGACAACCATCAAAGACGTTTAATATCCACCAGCTTTTTGCTGTGACGGCAGATCTCGTACATAACTCCACTTTGTAAATTCGATAGCTTCGGGGTTTTTTCGAACGTGTTGCAAGAGTATATAATCCTCGTTCCTATATGAAAATGTTATTTGGTTGCTTATGAGATGATATCTCTAGGAGGACCAAAAAAAAAATTAACCCAATATAAAATACATCAATTCCGTTGCCATTCTTTATTCACATTATTTCCAATAACATCTTGGTCATTTTTCTATAAATTCCATTTAAGTTCTTGTGGAATTCCTTTGAACGTTTTTGATCCGATTTGAGTATTCCTCAAAGAACCATTACATAGACGAAACCAATCAGACACCAAATTTAACATGCGGGTAAATGGATTCATCACATTGGTATTCAATTCAACTTAATTCAATTCAGGTGTTGCGTTATGTTCCAATTAAGTAGGCTGGTTTGTGGGCGAGATTTCACTGACAAGGACATCAACTTTGACACAAGATTAGGAGATTCATCAGATTGGTTTCCATCAAACGAAAGGCTCGTGCAGTTTGTTACTATAAAAATATATGAGAAATACATCACCAACGAAAGGAATTACTTTAAATGTTAAATATTTTCAAGTGAATCGTATGTTACTGCTTCTCAGTGGAAATGAGCCGAAAGAGGTAATATCGAGAGGAATATTTTCGACTGAACTATGTATCGATTCAGATGTAAAGTCTCACCAAAATGGATAATATATTCAGATCATTTTTGTTGAAATTGCTTATAGCCAAAGCACCATTGACAAACTCACCAAACTCACTCAAATAAATAGTTCAAGAAAATTTTTGATGACAAATATTTTGGCTGAAAACACTACTTCGCATGCCCCGTATGAATACATATTTTCCTTCGAATTGACAAAAAAATTAAACAATAGTGATCATCGAAGAAGGAGTTCAGAATTGGTTTTCTCTTCAAAATTATCTATTGTCAAAAAGTCAACTGCTTGAATAGCTGAAGAGGTAATTCCTTCTATCGAAAAAACGGAGTTATACAGCGAATTGGAGTTTTAATAATATTCCCTCAAAAACACTCGAAGACATAGCCTGTGCGGGTGGAGAATGGTTGTAATTATTATTATTTGCCAGGGCGCACCAAGTCGACTTATTCTGGAGACGTATTCACTTTACAGCTGCAGGAAAACTCGGATAACTTATCGCACCACCATTACAAAAACGAACATGTGAATTGCAAGAAAAAAAATCAAAAATATCAAAATATCAATGAGGATTTGAGAATTCAAGCCAAAAGAACCATGTAACAATTTGTTATTCAATCATTAGCACAACGAAATATAGATGAAGTTGATAGTAGAATAGTTCCAGAATCGTCAAATCAACCAAAAAAGACTTGTTATGAATATGTGCCAAACCAAAATAACTCTTTGAAGGAAATGCGGGATCACATCATACAACAATATCAAGAAATTCCTTGGGGGAAGAAAGGTGCATGACAAAACAATACGGATAGTTGAAATGTGCTGAAAATTTTTCTTTCAAATGCACCACTCCGATAATGAGTCTTCGAAACAAAATTCAAGAGTTGCATTATGTTACGGCTTTAAGTTTCTCAACCGTACAAATACAGGATGTTTGAGTGAAGAAGACTAACGTAAAAAATATTGGAATAATTGGGAATTTTTTTTCAAGTGTCGAAATTTGAAAGTAAACAAGTATTGTGGTATATGATTCAGTTGAGTAAGTTGGTGCGTGAACGAGATTTCGCCGACGAATACACCAAATTTGATTCATGTTAGTAAGCAAATTTGTGAGAAATACATCACCGACGAGAGAAACAGACTCAAAAGCCTGAAGATTATATCAAGATGACTTGGAATATTTTCAAGTGAAGTGTATAATTCAAAAATGGGTTCGTAGCGAGATTTCACGGCTGGGAAGATTATTCTGTTTCAACTCAACAAGTATTGTGGTAAATGTTTCAGTGGAGTGAGTTGGTGCGTGAGCAAGATTTCATCGACGAAGGCACCAAATTTGATGTGTGTTAGTAGGTAAATTTGTGAGAAATATATCACCGACGAGAGAATCTTCTTCAATAAGTAGCAAGATGACTTGAAATATTTCCAAGTGAATTGTAAGAGTTGTCCGTAGGTAGATTTCATGGGCGGAAAGACTATTCGCTTTCAATTCAACATTGTGTTATGGTTGAAATGTACATATCAAAGTCGGAAGTGAGCTTCTGTTGGTGCGCGCACACCAACAGAATCTCCTGGCGGCTGTCAAATTTGGTATACCGGGTGAACGAACGCAACATTTAAGAGAAAGAAACATGGCTGCCTGTCAAATGTCATGAGACAGAGAAAAAACACAGCATTCAAGAGGGAAAAAAACATGGCTGCTGCTTGTCAAATGTCTGGTGGAAAATGAGTCAATGAAAAACGTTTCATTGGGGGTATGGAGTTTTAAACACACAACGAAAATTATTGTGTGTCGTGGAGAGGAAGGGAAGCGTTAAGTTAGCGGATTTAACCTCCATACCCCCAATGAAACGTTTTTCATTGACTCATTTTCCACCAGACATTTGACAAGCAGCAGCCATGTTTTTTTCCCTCTTAAATGCTGTGTTTTTTCTCTGTCTCATGACATTTGACAGGCAGCCATGTTCCTTTCTCTTAAATGTTGCGTTCGTTCACCCGGTATACCAAATTTGACAGCCGCCAGGAGATTCTGTTGGTGTGCGCGCACCAACAGAATTCACTTGGAAATATTTCAAGTCATCTTGATTCTTATTGAAGAAGATTCTCTCGTCGGTGATATATTTCTCATCTTCTCATCTCATCTTCTCAACTTCATCTATATTTCGTTGTGCTGATGCTTGAATAACACATTGTTACATGGTTCTTTTGGCTTGAATTCTCAAATCCTCATTGATATTTTGATATTTTTGATTTTTTTCTTGCAATTCACATGTTCGTTTTTGTAATGGTGGTGCGATAAGTTATCCGAGTTTTCCTACAGCTGTAAAGTGAATACGTCTCCAGAATAAGTCGACTTGGTGCGCCCTGGCAAATAATAATAATTACAACCATTCTCCACCCGCACAGGCTATGTCTTCGAGTGTTTTTGAGGGAATATTATTAAAACTCCAATTCGCTGTATAACTCCGTTTTTTCTTTAGAAGGAATTACCTCTTCAGCTATTCAAGCAGTGGACTTTTTGGCAATAGATAATTTTGAAGAGAAAACCAATTCTGAACTCCTTCTTCGATGATCACTATTGTTTAATTTTTTTGTCAATTCGAATGAAAATATGTATTCATACGGGGCATGCGAAGTAGTGTTTTCATCCAAAATATTTGTCATCAAAAATATTCTTGAACTATTTATTTGAGTGAGTTTGGTGAGTTTGTCAATGGTGCTTTGGCTATAAGCAATTTCAACAAAAATGATCTGAATATATTATCCATTTTGGTGAGACTTTACATCTGAATCGATACATAGTTCAGTCGAAAATATTCCTCTCGATATTCCCTCTTTCGGCTCATTTCCACTGAGAAGCAGTAACATACGATTCACTTGAAAATATTTAACATTTAAAGTAATTCCTTTCGTTGGTGATGTTTTTCTCGCATATTTTTATAGTAACAAACTGCACGAGCCTTTCGTTTGATGGAAACCAATCTGATGAATCTCCTAATCTTGTGTTAAAGTTGATGTCCTTGTCAGTGAAATCTCGCCCACAAACCAGCTTACTTAATTGGAACATAACGCAACACCTGAATTGAATTAAGTTGAATTGAATACCAATCTGATGAATCCTTCCTCCCGCACGTTAAATTTGGTGTCTGATTGGTTTCGTCTATGTAATGGTTCTTTGAGGAATACTCAAATCAGACCAAAAACGTTCGAAGGAATTCCACAAGAACTTAAATGGAATTTATAGAAAAATGCCCAAGATGTCATTGGAAATAATGTGAATAAAGAATGGCAACGGAATTGATGTATTTTATATTGAGTTGATTTTTTTTTGGT
This sequence comes from Chrysolina oricalcia, assembly GCA_944452925.2. NCBI lineage: Eukaryota > Metazoa > Arthropoda > Insecta > Coleoptera > Chrysomelidae > Chrysolina > Chrysolina oricalcia. Next base: position 23,147,559 of record OX101826.2, read on the forward strand.
CCTCCTAGAGATATCATCTCATAGGCAACCAAACACCATTTTCATATAGGAACGAGGATTATATACTCTTGCAACACGTTCGAAAAAACCCCGAAGCTATCGAATTTACAAAGTGGAGTTATGAACGAGATCTGCCGTCACAGCAAAAAGCTGGTGGATATTAAACGTCTTTGATGGTTGTCTTTCTAACAAACTTGCTCACAGAAATTTCTCTCCTGTATGACTTATATCTCACAAACTCTCTTGCTAACACACTGCATGATACTTCTTTAATTGAAACCAAATCTAATGAATATCAAATTTGGTATCTCATTTGTTTTGTATATGTTATTGTTTCTCGAGAAATACTATGATTACGAAATGTTCATGAAACTGTTCCTTGAATGCATCTTTTCCCATCGTTCCATACCTTTTTGTTCACCTCAATTTTCCATTTTGAATCTCGTTGGCATTTTATTTTTCACGTTTCCTTTTCGTTTCCTTGCGATTCGTTTTATTCAACACATCAAGTCAGACACATAGGTTATTAGTTGTTGTTCTCTATATTTCGTAGTATTATTATTATTTTCACGACGCGACGTTTCGTTCAATGCGTTGATCTCTAAACCTGTCGAATGCGTAATTTATGCGCTGTCTCTATTCCTCATCATCACAATTATTTTTGGAGATTTCATTGATTCATTTTAGCTTCCTTTCATTTCATATCGTTTTGTTTCTTCCAACGCGTCAAGCTTGATACCCCGTCAGAGGCCTACGGTATATGACGTCGAGCGCATTTTTATTATCATTGTCATTATTTTCATAACTTTTTGTGTCGTTTCGTTTCATTCAAATCATCGAATTTGATACCTTCCATATTTATTTCAACCTCTACATTTATTACTATTATTATTTTCATAATTTCGTTGATTCATCCCGTTTCATTTCGTTACTTCTGACGCGTTTAACTTGAAATCTGCCGCAAGCATAATTTATTGACAGCCTTCTATACTGTATAATATGATGTCTTCTACATTTTTTATTATCATTGTCATTATTTTCATAACTTTTTGTGTAGTTTCGTTTCATTCAAATCATCGAATTTGATACATTCCATATTTATTTCAACCTCTACATTTATTACTATTATTATTTTCATAATTTCGTTGATTCATCCCATTTCATTTCATTTCTTCTGACGCGTCAAGCTTGAAATCTGCCGCAAACATAATTTATGTACAGTCGTCCATACTGTATATGACGTCATCTATTGTTTTTCAAACTATTATCACTAATTCCATGATATTTTGTGTCGTTTTCGTTTCATCCTAATCATCGAATTTGATTTTTTTATACGAATATTGTATCATGTCCCTATAAAGGTTTATTATCTGATTTGAAAGCTGTACTTTTGAGAGTGATTCCCATTTATGAATATATGTTTATATAAAAATTATTGTAGATAAAATAATCAATTAACCAATAATGACGTCACCATGCCTCACAGCTGAAACTTTTATGAAAATTTCACTCAATCACATTTCAGATAATTAAACACATATGGCGAAAATGTTATCTTATTTTGAAATTAGACTCTAATAATTTGTAAAAACCCCTATATTTAATAAAACTGACTATCTCAAAAAAAAAAATCATAATGGACTTATGTATCCAAAACGGACTTTATTCAAAATAAAGTTTTGTAGATGCTAACTGAAGTAAAATGAATAATAATACTCATAATTTCCTGGATAAATTCAAGATATGAAATATAAACGCCTATCGCCCTAAACCACACAATGGTGATAACTCCAATAATAAAACACGATATTTGCTGAAATTATGTTTTCTCGACTGAATGATCAATTATTGTCATCTTTAGACTACCTACATGATTAACTGAAACCCACTTACCTCAAAATCATCTGTACTTCCAAACATAGTCCATATTATATTGAATTACAAACTACACATACTTAAAATGATGCCGGTCCTGGTCACAAAATAACTATGAATAACATTTTCATTTCTGGGTTTTCGCTCACAGGAAATGCGATAATAACTCAACGGGAAGTACGTCGGTTGTAATAATCGAGTTTTGTTTTGTGCCTCTAAGATCCGTTCTGTGGCCACTATCACCATACACGAAATCACGAAAACTCATGCTTTTTTATGGATTGTTCAATAGAAATAATCTCTACCGACCGAAGGTCTTACCTTTTTTACGTCCACGACGTAAGATCAACATGTAGTGATACTCATTTTTGCGTGAATTGCGCCTTTAAAATTTCAATTTTGAACGTAATAAACGTATATTTTGGTCATATTATTTGAGTGAGTTGAAGTTTATCTTATTTGTAGCGTGTAAAAACGTCAATTTTAAACAATTTAGAAATGTCAAATCTACATAAGAAATACATGTAAACGAGTATATTGTTTGCCTTTATTTTCGTCATAATAATTAATGCGAAAACGGCTATTTTTGTACGTATTTTTGCGTGAATTGACGTTCGTATTCTTTATCTTTTTTGAAACGCGTTAAACGTATGTTCTGTTCACATTTTTGCGAGTTCAAACGCTTTTTAAATTAACTCTTTTTTTGGAGCGTGAGGAACGTCTATTTTGGTCGCATTTTTTTGTGTGTATTGATGTTCTCATCAATTTGTATACAAAAAACCTTGATACAAAGATCACTCAACACATCAACTATTGAAGAAAAATGGTCGATTTTTCCCACTTCAAAAACGTGACTATTTTACTACCAAATTTCACCAGTTGGGCCTACTTACACGAGTTGTGAACTTGGAGGATTATGATAATACGTTTTGGATGGTTCCCACATTCAGCAACAATGATGGCATCTCACCTTGTATGCATACATTCGTCGCAACAATACCAACTACAATTGCAGCCTCCGAAACGTAGATATTCTTTACAAATGGCTATGTGATATGTTACCGAAATAAAAATGCCTAATAAATTTTGTATTCAAGATGCTTGAATTTTTTACCCTATCCTACAATACCAACATCTTATTATGTATACTTATAAGTTAGGTTGGCCGAGCGGTCTAAGGCGTTGTGGCGTTAAGCTGCGATTCCCAAAGGGAGCGTGGGTTCGAGTCCCACACCTAACATCCTTTTTTTCTAACCTCACTTTATGAAAATTTACTATACAAACTGATAACTACATAGTAATTTTTAATAATAACTACAAAACGTCCAGAACTGAGTGCAAGTAGTTAAAGCCTCATAACCACCAAAATACCTAAAGCTAAGTGCAATTGAGTAAAATTTACTATATAAGTGTGATAACTGGTACTTTTTGATAGGATTTTTTACTTGTTTTAACGCTCATAATTTTACTCGTTTTTTGGGGCGCGAAAACATCTATTTTTGTTGCATTTTCTACGTGTTTTAACGCTTCTAATTTTACTTGTTTTTTGGGACGCGAAAACAATAATTTTGAACGATTTTGAAATGCCAAATATCCATAAGAAATACAAGTAAATTTTTATCGCTTGTAATTTTAATCATTTTTTGGGACGCGTAAACTTTTATTTTCATTGCATTTTTTACGTGCTTTAACGCTTCTAATTTTACTTGTTTTTTGGAACGCGAAAACGTCTATTTTCGTTGCATTTTTTACGTGTTTCAGCGTTTAAAATTGTACTTGATTTTTTGGGACGCGAAAACGATAATTTTAAACGATTTTGAAATGCCTATTGTCCATAAGAATTACATGTAAAAGTAAATTTTTGGCGTTCGTAATTTTAGTTGTTTTTTGGAACACGAAAACGCATGTATTCGTTACATATTTTATGTAATTCGGCGTTCGAAATTTTATATGTTTTTTCGAACATGAAAACACATGTTTTCGTTGCATTTTTTACGTGTTTTAACGCTTCTAATTTTACTTGTTTTTTTGGGAAGCAAAAACTATAATTTTGAACGATTCTGAAATGTCAAATCTCCATTAGAAATACATGTAAACGTAAATTTTTAACGCTTGTAATTTTAATAATTTTTTGGAACGTGAAAACCACTGAATTCGTCAAATTTTTTATACATTTTAGAGTTTGTTATTTTAGTTGTTTTTTGGAACGAAAGAATCCTCAACCTTCTGTCTGTACTCTTCAGATACCATTCTATTGGTGATTATTTCAACTACCCAATGGCACTACCATAATGAGCTTTGACCAATCAGACTCAGCTATGTTTTTTTCCCAAATGAACGGTCCAAACGTCCTCTTATTACACATTTAGATGTCGGATGTATTTCAATCTCTGCAGGGGCAAGTAGTTGTTTCGAATCTCCATATGTCCATTGAAGCGTTCTTCCATCACTCATGCAGCCATGTTTTTTCTCTCAAACGTTGTAGGACACCCTGTATATACATTGACAACCAGCCACCATGTATTTTTTCTCTTAATCGATGTATTTTGAGACATCCTGTATACCAAATTTGACAGCTGCCATGTTTTTTCTTTCTCTGTCTCATGCCATTTGACAATCAGCCATGTTTTTTTCTTTTAAATGTTGCGTTGGTTCACCCGGTATACCAATTTTCATAGCTGCCATGTTTTTTTCTCTTAAATGCCAAGTTGGTACACCCTGTATGGTAGCAGCCATGTTTTTTCTCTTAAATACTATGATGGCACACCCTGTATGGCAGCAGCCATGTATTTTTTCTCTTAATCGATGTATTTTGAGACATCCTGTATACCAAATTTGACAGCTGCCATGTTTTTTTTTCTCTGTCTCATGTCATTTGACAATCAGCCATGTTTTTTTCTCTTAAATGTTACGTTGGTTCACCCGGTATACCAATTTTCATAGCTGCCATGTTTTTTTCTCTTAAATGCCAAGGTGGTACACCCTGTATGGTAGCAGCCATGTTTTTTTCTCTTAAATACTATGATGGTACCCCCTGTATGGCAGCAGCCATGTTTTTTCATCTTAAATACTATGACGGTACACCCTGTATGGCATCAGTCATGTTTTTTTCTCTTAATCGATGTATCTTGAGACACCCGGTATACCAAATTTGACAGCCGCCATGTTTTTTCTCTTAATCGATGTATTTTGAGACATCCGGTATACCAAATTTGACAGCTGCCATGTTTTTTTCTCATAAATGTCGAGTTGGTACACCCATTTTACTAAACTTACGAATCAGCTTCTAAGATTTAAGCAATAAGTACATAACGCATTAATATGTGCGGTTTACGGCCCTTATGGCAGTTGACGTACGCAAATTCTATTATTTTCTTGATCTCCCATGAAAGTTGCCTTCTTAGAGTACCCGCACGTTTCTGTAACTTTACTAATAACGAAGATAGCCCTTTTGACCTCGGAAAGTGCTTAAAAATGTTTCTTGACATCCAAACGAATCTATTGATGCCAAAATCATCAAAATCGGACGACCGGAAGTGCCATTTCTGGTTTGGACCGGAAGTAGCCATTTTATTGCAGATTTGGACTCTCCTCGATGTGGGTAATCCGAATTTACTATTGCCTTTCATCTATCTAAATTTTTTGAAACCGGAAGTGTTTATTTTTTGATGATTCGTACACATCCAAAATATCATTAATGTATATATTGAACGACAGATGGCTCTGATGTATTCCTTGAAAACAAATTGGTATCGCACTTTAAAAATGACGGACCCCGTCACGATGCACATTTATGAGACATCCTGTATATATTTTTTGTCTCAACTGGCACGTTGGTACACCTGGTATATATTTTTTTCTTAAATGATAAACCCCTTCACGATGCACGTTTATGAGACACCCTGTATTTTTTTTTCTTAAATGATGTATTTTGACACACCCTGTATACGTAAAACGAAAACTTCTGAATCCCTGCATGCCCCAATGATGCGATGCCCCAATGATGTGATGATTCATTTTCCGATGTATTTTGAGACACCCTGTATATAATACGATTTTTTACAAACTGTTTTTTCTGTCATGTTACGTTGCTACACCGTGTATATCTTTTTTCTTCCATAATTAAATTTAAAAACCGGCAACGTCCCACCCTCCGTAACTCTACTCCATAATTTTAAATCCGGCAACACCCAACGTCACGCGGTGAACCCAGCGAGCTTCGTCAATGCGCATGCGTGTTTTCGTATGAACGCTGTACCACTACTTCATCCCCTTAGTGAAGTTGAAACATCTGAATCTTTGTAAGGACATACTCAAAAAGATCCTATTGTGTCCTCGAACACCTTTTACAATGCCTGACAACGTCAGATTTTTTTGGTGCAAATATATAATATGATTCAAAATTAAGGGTTGTCACCCGAACTTTTTTTTTACTAGCATGTTCTTTACTCATTCCATTCTGTTCATATGGCTATTTTTATTAATGATGTAATTTATATCAAATGATGTATGACTAAGATGACGGATATGTATAATTGAAATAGCAATTCTCAAACAATTTTTAATTTATATTTTTTCTAAAAACATGTGCAAAGGTCCACATATGACGAATATCTGATGATGTGTCAAAACATTAAATTTCGATGTGCCTTATATTCTGTTTGAGCACTATTTGTCTGGTCCGCTGCAAATTGGCGGAAGCGCAGATTCAAATCTGAAGCTAACTTCAGCCACATAATATCTGACTGTGAGCCGTGGGCTTATCAATTCCAAAAAAATAACTTGAAATTATATTGTTTGTGGTTGCATGTAATCCCAATACATTATTAAAATGTTACTTGAACATTATCTAGAATAATATACTATTTACACACACTCACCAGAATTTATAAGTGAAAAAATAATCCCAGAGAACCACAAAAACAATGCAACCTCCAAATTCCTCTAATTACTTTTCACAAGAACACATTTGGCAGAAATCACATCACATCGAAAAACCAGAGAAAACACATCCTGGAAATTATTTTGGGGCTTGGTATTAGCATCCTCTGGCCCAAAACCAATGTTATTTTTTTTCAAATGGAGTTTGAAAGTTTAAACAATAGCCTAACATTTCATTACAACGCGGACACAAAGCCCGCTAACTTTGGTTTCTTCTTCTTCTTTCACTTTTTTTGGCTTTGCATCAATCAGTCGCATTCAGCCAGTGTGGCTCCGTTATCTAACTTTGGTTTTGGCATATGATTTGACATTTGACTTGAAAATGTCTCAATGAGCATATGTCAGATGGAAAAGTGCGTTTCTTTGTCAAATCGTGTTTAGATAGAACACAAAATTAGGATCTGTTCGTAGAACATTGCAATCTCATAATATTTCTTTCGTAGGTGGGTCGGTGGGCAATACATCTTTCTTCGAGTCTACAGCAATTGACCAAGTACATAATTCATATTGATTCTATAAACGATTCAAATGATTTTATATATACTTTTCATAAATTTACCAAAGTTTCAGAGTGGTAAAGGACCCCGCAAACGCCTTATGGAATTTGGGTCCCGGTGGATTTTTTTGAATTTTTGGTATGATGTTGTCCATGTTATTCTCAACGAATGTTACCATTGCGCCAACCCAAAAAAATTAACAGTTTTGCTGCTAGGGGGCGTTGAAATCACCCCTTGCGCAGATTAGACTATTTATTTTTGAACCCGGTAACAATATTTTCACTTGTTTCATTGTTGCTAATGTTGCACAATATTGTGCTATTTTATAAAAAAAATTCTTACCCCCTCCCCTTTTTCCCCCAACTCCTATAACGAAACGCAAAAAAAATATTTCTCGAGTGCCTTCAAATGTATCGTCGAATGTTTAAATATGCCTCAATAAGGAAATTAGCAGTTTTATGTGATTATCCCCCCACCCCCAAAATGACACAAAACGAAAAAATTTCTGTAGATTTTTCTGAATTTCTGATATGATGCAGTTCAAGTTATTTTGAATAGAAATTAATTGGGTGACAAACCCCATAAATGAATAGTTTCGGTTCTAGGGGGCGTCGAAATCTTACTTTGCTCTGAATAGACTATTCATTATTATAGGCGGAAATAATAGCTCAACGGATTTTACTTTAGATTATGCTGATCAATTGTCTAATTTTTTATAAAATGAAAATCTAAAACCTCCCATTTACCCCCTACCCCTATTCTAAAACACGAAGAAAATTAATTCCCGACTACTTGTAAATGCTCTATGAAAATAAATGATTTAATCGGCTCAAATTAAGGAAATCGTACAGTTGTTTAACTTCACCATTCCCTTTCTTTCAGAAAAATATTGGTGGAGTTCGCTGACTTCTTAGTAGGGCGTAGTTCATGTTTTTTGAATATCAATTAATTGGGCGAATATCATGAAAAAAAATAAAAATTAGACATCCACAATTTGAATTTGAGGTGGTGCCTGAATGAATTTTTTTCGTGTTTTGAAATAAGGATTGAGGGTAAGGGGGAGGTTTTAGATTTTCAATATTTAAAAATTTAAACAATTGTTCGGCATAAATAAAACAAAAATACGTAGAGATATTGTTTCCGCCTATAATAATGAATAGTCTATTCTGAGCAAGGTATGATTTCGACGCCCCCTAGCACCGAAACTATTCATTTTTGGGGTTTGTAACCCAATTGATTTCTATTCAAAATAACTTAAACTGCATCATATCAATAATTCAGAAAAATCCACCGAATTTTTTTCGTTTTGTGTCATTTTGGGGGTGGGGGGATAATCATTAAAAACTGCTATTCTCCTTATTCAGGCATATTCAAACATTCGACGATATATTTGAAGACACTCGAGAAATATTTTTTTTGCGTTTCGTAATAGGAGTTGGGGAAAAAGGGGAGGGGGTAAGAATTTTTTTTATAAAACAGCACATTATTGTGCAACATTAGCAACAATAAAACAAGTCGAACTATTGTTACCGGGTTCAAAAATAAATAGTCTAATCTGCGCAAGGGGTGATTTCAACGCCCCCTAGCAGCAAAACCGTTAATTTTTTTGGGATGGCGCAATGGTAACAATGGTTGAGAATTACATGGACTACATCATACCAAAAATTCAAAAAAATCCACCGGGACCGAAATTCCATAAGGAGTTTGCGGGGTCCTTTAGCAAAGTTTCAGAGTGAAGGCTTGATCATACCCTCGCGAATTTCTGGGAATTAAATAGCTGTCACTCATTTAATACGCACACAAGTTGTAAAATTATCGAGGGTATGATGAAGCCTTTGATCTGTCTGCAAGTGATTAGGATTGATACTGGGGTAGGGGAAAATCAAGTAATTGAAATAATTTGTAACTTTGTATATAAAAATTCATTTAGGAAATTGAAAATTACAATTATTGCATACCATACAAAATTTTGTTAGGCACAATATCCTTAACGATTTTCCACAGTCAAAGCAGAAGTCACAGCGTACGTGGAGATGATCCATATGTTAGGACCCTGGGCACTAAATGACAACACTCGCGTACTAACACCAATATATTCGACATTTACAATAATCAACCACACTGGACAATATCTCAACATCGAATGAATCAAAACCCCTCACAGAAATACATCATGTCATCCTTTGCGTAACGTTCGTACACTCAGACTCTGTGTCACACCGTTATACGGGATGATTACAGTCATATCGCTAACATCCGGCCATCCTGCTATGTGTTTCATACTTGACACACCATCACGTTCTGTGAAACAAAATAGTCATGTTCTAACTGTACTGATATGGTGTTATAGTGGTCACCAAGTTTCCAATGACTCCATTTCAGTTATTCTCATTTTCGAAACTATTTCCTGTCCGTGCAATCTGATTGTATCCTTGATCAATCAGTGGACCTACAGAATCAACAAGTTACTTATTCACATGGTAACATTACCAAGACTACTGCCTATCCGTGCAATCTGATTGTATCCTTGACCAATCAGTGGACCTACAGAATCAACAACTTACTCATTCACATGGTAACATTACCAAGACTACTGCCTATCCGTGCAATCTGATTGTATCCTTGATCAATCAGTGGACCAACAGAGTCATCATATCAACATTACCGAGACAGCTGCCTATCCGTGCAATCTGATTGTATCCTTTATCAATCAGTGGACCTACACAGTCATCATATCACATATCGCATTTCATTCACTTCATCAGCCATTAGCTGCTGCTGTCCGCAAAATCTGACTGTATCCATGATCAATCAGTGGACTTGGCAGAGTCAGCTATATCTCTGTAGGAAAAATACATTATACATTTGCTTACCAAGCTGAGTCATCTCTGGTCACAAATGGTTTTATGTGTTCCACTGCAATGACACCATCGTACAGTACTCTTCTTTTACACCTCTCGGAACCAAGTTCTACCTTCACCCTGTATCTATCATTACCTATTACTTGTACAACAGTGAATGGACCCCTGTATTTCTCTTTCAATTTGTTGCTTGTCCCATCGCTAGGGAAGTTTGTGACTTTTATCAACACTTTGTCACCAATTGAGAATTTAGGCGCAGCTCTCCTCTTTTTGTTATGGTATCCATCTTGCTTCTTTTGGTTTTTTTCCAGCCTTTTAGACACATCTTGTCTCAACTTGGTAACGTCCAAAATGTTGGGTTCATGTACATGAGCAATATAACGATCACCAGTTGTTGCCGATTTGATTCCAAACATCACCTCAATTGGCGTAGTTTTGATGGTCTTGTTGATAGTGGCATTTATTCCTAACTGAATACTCTTGATATTCACGTCCCACTCGTCCGAGTCAACAGTAGCTTCCATGGTGGCTACAGCGTCCCTAATAGTACGGTTATATCGTTCCACTTGTCCGTTGGCTCTGGGCATGGCTACGGCATTGGTATAGTGGCGAATGCCTGATTCTTCACAAAACTTCTTGAACTTCTCAGAGATGAACGCTTTTCCCAAGTCAGAAATGATTCTTTTCGGGGGCCAAAAATGGGCAGCAACTTGTTTATTTCCTCGACAACTCTTTTAGCGTTGGGTACAGCACTCAAGAATGTGATCTTCGTGAACGAGTCCACTATGACCAACAAATATTTGTTACCTTGTTAACTTTCCACGAACGGCCCAACATGATCAATATGTAACGTATGAAACGGACGAGCATACTTCGATATAGAAAACAGAAAACCTGGTTTTTTTCCTGATGGGGATTTATGATACTGACAGTTCAAACAGGATTTCACGTATTTTTTCACAAAATTTTGCATTCGCGGGAACCAGTACCATTCCTGAATTCTCTGTAATGTTTTATCAACAGAAAAATGTCCCGAGTCATCATGATTACTTTGAGTTATTTGCCATCGGCAATTTTTGGGGACCACCCAGCGACGGCCCTTTTCAGTCAACCTGAAAATTTTTCCCGCCCTCAAATCGTAACTGTTGAATAAGTCTTTATTATTTTCAAGATCCCCTGATTCTAAAATTTCTTTAATTCTCACAAAGTTATCATCTGTGCTCTGTACTGAAGCTAACCAATCACAGTCAGAGATACGCATTAAACAAAAATTGTTAAAATTGTTATTTCCGTCAACCGATTGCACCCCTACGCGCAACCCTCGGAAGTCTTCGAGAGACTTGTGTGAGCTAGGGAAGACGCAGCCCTTACCATTTAACGTGTGATGCCATGCACGAGACCGGTGAATCGGTGGATCGAACTCACGACCCCACGCTTGCGAGGCGTACGCTTTCACCAGCCGACCACCACGGCCCATTACTGTTTCTATTTGTTCCATTGTAGTTCCGTCGCATGGGTTTCGACTCAGCGCATCAACGTGCAGCATTTGTCGTCCTGGGCGATATTCTGAAATTGAACTCTTGTAAACCTAGAACCCACCTACTTATGCGTGGTACAATGTCTTTCTTACCCATCGCATTCCGTACCGCATTACAATCGGTTCTAATTGTAAATTCAGAGCCCAACAGGTAGTAACGAAATTTTTCGATACTACTGACAATGGCTAACAGTTCGAGTTCGAACGAATGGTAATTTTTTTCACTCGTACTTGTCTGCCTACTATAGAAAGCGACAGGTTTTTCGCCCTTGTCGGTAAGCTGAACTAAAATTCCAGCTAATCCGTCCCTACTAGCATCCGTGTAAAGAAATGTTTGTAGTTTTGAATCAAATATTATAAAAGTTGGTTTACAGGTCAATATTTCCTTTAATATTTTGAAAGCCCTTGTATGTTCGTTTTGCCAGTTCCATTTCACATTTTTACGGAGTAATTTCGTTAGGATTGCCGATTTTTCGCTGAATTTGTCAATGAACTTTCTGAAATAGCCGATCAGTCCCAAAAATTGACGCACTTGATGCACATTTTTTGGTTGTGGAAAACTCCTAACAGCCATAACCTTATTGGGTTCTGGAGAGATACCCTCACTATTGATAACATACCCCAAAAATGAAATCTCTTCTTTGAGGAAGAAACATTTCGAAAGGTTCAATGTTACGTGATTTTTTTTTTAAGTTTAAATACTTTCCTCAGTGTTTCAATGTTCTCTTCTCTTGTTTTGGATACTATCAAAACATCATCTAAATATATTAAAACATTTTGGAAGCGAAAATTTCCAAAAATTGACGTTACGGCCCTCGAGAATACTGCTGGTGCATTACATAAGCCAAATGACATACGTAGGTATTCATAGTGTCCATCAGGGGTTATAAACGCAGTCTTTTTTATCGAGCCTGGGTCCATCATAATTTGATGGAAGCGAAAATTTCCAAAAATTGACGTTACGGCCCTCGAGAATACTGCTGGTGCATTACATAAGCCAAATGGCATACGTAGGTATTCATAGTGTCCATCAGGGGTTATAAACGCAGTCTTTCCTATCGAGCTTGGGTCCATCATAATTTGATAGTATCCTGACTTGAAATCTAAACTTGAAAAATACTTGCAACCGCGTAACCTATCAATTAGATCCTCTATATTGGGAATTGGGTATTTCTCTTTGACAGTAATAGCGTTTAGGGCTCTATAATCAACACAAAAACGTTTCTGTATATTTTTTTTGATCACCAATAAAATGGGGCTGGAATACGGTGACCTGCTATTTCGAATTATTTCTGCTTCTATCAACTCTTGCACAATGTTTCTCAAAATTTCGCGATCCGATTCGGCCATCCTATAATAATTACGTGAAACTGGCTTATCAGTTGTCAATTCAATTTTCATGGTAGCACATTCGATCTTGCCTAAGCTTTTGAATTCTGGTGTGGCAAGGCAATCACCAAATTCTCGAAGTAGACTTTTTATTTCGGGCATTCCGTCAGAGCAAGATATTTCTGCGATTTGGTTTACCGATTGGTTCGCATAAAAAAAATTCAGATTACTGTCTATTCTGCTATAGCAAATTGATTTGTTTTCCGTGAAATTTTGACCTATTATGCATTCAAATTCCATTGAGTCATCGTTCATAATATAGATGGTACATGGAAGTGTGACTTCACCCACGGTAATATCTGCCTGAGCTGCTTCATTTACAACAATACCATTACCTAAAAATCTTGATAACTTCACAGGTTTGTTCAATTTGAATGCCTTCATACCTAATCTACAAGCAGTGTCATATAGAATAATAGAGCAATCACTCCCGAAATCGATAAATGCTGCGACAGACTGATTGTTTTCTGACTGAAAATTTTCTCTATCTGAACTGTTAACGAGTTTAACTCTCGGTTCATACTCGACTCTAGAACTTTTTTCCCAATTTTTCTTTTTCATACAATGTATTTCGAAATGGCCTTTTTTGTTACAAAATTTACAAATTAGATGACGAGCCTTTCATTAATTTTTTTTGTTTCCAATTTAACCGCAACAGAAACATTCGATATTATTTCTTGGTTTATTATTGAGTGCCTTGTTGTCGTAATTATTGAATTTGCGTTCGGACTAAGTTAATGTTCTACTGGAACTGGGAATTTTGTAGGTCCTATCTCTGAGGTAACTGGCTAGTGCATTAAGGTCACTGATGCCAGCTGCTCTAACTGACGATGTAACAGCATCGAATTTCTTCTACTTTATTGTCTATTTCTTCCGTATCACACATAACTTCATCATTCTCTGACTCAAAACCAAAATCAACTCCGTCAACTTCCATGGCTGATAGATCAATAATACGAATACACAATATCCTTAGATATATACAATCATGCAGAAATTCTAGATGTAGGGATCAAGTAACATACTCACATGCTTTGTCGACAAATATCTGCAACTTGCTTACTCGGAATTTTTAACATCCGCATGCTCACATTACTGATGACATGACATCTTTCAAGGTTGATTAGTGCACGTGGAAGTCACTGATGATGATTCAACAAAATCTGAGATTGCTTCAATGGCTTTTCTCAAGGCTAGTGTGTCAGCAGTTCGTTTCCTGGAATATGCTGACTTAATATATCCCCACTCATTTCAGAGTTAGATATGCTGAGTATGTTTTCCCCTTTCCACTAATTAGTTTTGGATATATAAGTAATTAAACATCGTTATAGTAGCATCGAAATGTCATCTTGTTCTGCAGATGACCTGGTAGTAAGTGAAAAAAAATTGTGTTGTGTGTGCAGAAGAGTAGTTATTCGTTTTATACAATATTGTGATTGGTTCAGCCGAGCAAAACTTAGAATCGGTTATTGTGTATACTGTGGTGATACTAGGCCCCTAAAGATTTACGCCAGGTACATTACCGATCCCCGCGGAATACTAAACTCGCCAGTTAGTGAAAATTCCTGAAGTATGGAAAACTGGGATGAAGATAATACCACCTATATACCTGACTTTAATAGGGATATAGTCAGGTGTCCACCAATTGGTGCAAGTAGGATGGAGAAGGGCAGGTTCCAAAGGGATGAGAGGCTCCGTCATAGCTGTCTGGAGGCAGGAAGAAACCAACAAGTTCGGGACGCCAATGAGGTGGAAAACTGGGATGAAGACAATTATACCACATACATACCTGACTTGAACAGGGATATCGTCAGGTGTCCACCCATTGGTGCAAGTAGGATGGTGAAGAGCAGGTTTCGAAAGGAGGAGAGGCTCCGTCACAGCTGTCTGGAGGTAGGAAGAAACCAACAAGTTTGGGACGCCAATGAGGTGGAAAACTGGGATGATGATAATTATACCACATATATACCTGACTTGAACAGGGATATCGTCAGCTATCCACCCATTGACGCAACTAATACAGAGTAAAGCAGATTCCGAAGGAAGAGGAGAGCAGGTTATGAAGGGAGGAGGGGATTAGATACTGCCAACTGTTGCGAAGAGGGATTAATTATATATTCACTGATGAATAAATAATTTTTGGATATTTATGCTTTCTTTTCCCCTTCCTTTCTATATTTTTCATTTATCACTTTTGGTTTTCCAACTCCAGTTTATGTTAACCATTCAACATGTTCACAAATTTAATAATTTTACAAGCTATTTGGCATGGCATTCTACTCATACACAAACCCAATGATGTTGGAGAAATTTTCATTTGCTTCGATAGTAATGGTACGTGAAATAAAACTTGGTCATCTAAGTGGGTGAAAATGACGCAATTTGAAATTAATAATGTAGGAACCGCCAGAACTTCAATACCCACCAATAGTACAAAGTATAAGTTATTAATAAGAAAAAATAATTACACTGAACAAACAGACATAATCGAGCTATACCCCTCCCCACCATAAGCTGATATAAAAGATGATTCAGATTCTAGAACAGCTCACTGGTTGATTTACTACATAGCTGTGTGCTCCTCAGTGATCCTCCTTCCTTCATTTGTGAAAATATTTCAAAAGATATGGGTGATACTCGCTGCATGATGGATCTTATGGCACAGCATGAGAACCTCCTCAAACCATTACACGAGTTCACCGAAGATGAACTGCGGCAATTTCCACTACATTATTTAATTCGAAAAGCTAGACCTTGACTCCTTTCAGCATGGCACAAACTACCAGATGAGTATAGGGGCAAGTTTGAACTACAGGTCCAACTACCTTGCATCATTCATCATAATCGACCTGACTGGGAAGAACATGTAGACGGTTCGGCTCCTTCACAATCAAAATGTCATTCATGCTTAAGTAGTTTGAATTGAAATGTTTTTAAGTATATTTGAATAAAAGATATTCTCTTTTCAATATTTTATTTTATTAAACAACAAATAGAGATCCAAAATTCAGTTATTCATCAAGTTCTCAGACATCAATAGAAGAAGATCCAACACTGCGTCATAATCTTTCGGATTCAACTTATGGTGGCCCCAGGCTAATGTTTGAACATTATTGGGCAGAACAAATCTTTTATCATCACTAGATGATAACGCAATTTTGTTTCTGAGCTCTGTGTAAATGGTGTGTGGATGAGAAGTAAAAATATACATTTTTCGTAAGATAGAGCCACCTCTTTCAACAACTTGAATATAATCTGAAATTTGAAGTGCATTCTGTATTACATTTTTAGTAACTCCTTCAGCTTTTTTCATCACTGTTGTGACTTAACACAGTATGCCTTCGCACCTGTACCATAGAAACATTAAACTGGTGATCCAGAAAATTTGTCTTACATCTTGCCGACAACTGAAACTGTTTTAGGAATTTTGTGGATATTGTCGACTGTAAAATTTGATGTGTCAAAGAATTCTATATTTTCCCGAATATCATCGTATACATTTTCTGTGAATATCTACAAAATCAGTAAATCAGTATCTGTGTAACATAGGTTTGCTTTATCGCAATATTTTGTTTTGATGTAGCCATAATAAAAATCATAAATTACCGTCTTTGAAATATCTAAAATGGAAAACCCTACATAAAGAAGCTTGTCATATATCACAGTTAGTTTTTCCATTTGGATAGCTACTAAATTCTCATCGAAAACTGAATATGATTTGAAATGAGGTTTTGCTATGAATCCTTCAGCTCCTATAGACCCCGGAATATTTGCCCAGTGACTACATAGTTTAATGTCTTGTCTTTTATCAACGTTTTCCGTGGTTTTTTCGAATATCGAGTTCATGATAAATTTGAATAGATCACGTTCAAATTCATTCCTGGCAGAATTTTGGAGATTGGTATTCAAAACTCGATGTATCCTCATCAATTTCAGTCCATATTTCAAACACTGTTTCAAATTTCTATAGTTTATAATATATATTTCCTTGGTCATCAAATTTGGGGTCAACTTGGAATACTTGCTTCCAGGAGGTTTGATATTCTCTAGGCAGAAGGGAAGATCATTATGGCCATCATGTAAGTTTCGCGGATAGTCCAAATCAACTTCTAGTACATACCCTTTCGATGGTGTATCCCCAATTTCAAAACAGTCAAAGCTCTCTAGCTCATACTGCTCTAACCATCTGAAATCTCGCACTGGAAGACATTTACTCATAGCAGCTCCATATATAATTTGTTGCATCGAGATACAAAATATATGAATTAGGTCTGGAAGCATCATAAGATGGTATGAATTTGTTATTAGCTATAACCTTTCTTTTACTGCACTGACTTACTCCGCCACGAATCCCTTTCTTGAAAAAGTGAACCATGTCTATATCAGTTAGGAGCTCTAGTTCTACTTTGGTTAAACGCAACATTGCATCCCAACTTAGTGAAGGAGCTGTCACATACTGGGCAGGATCAAGTTTATATTTTTCCAAACACACCTCCCGGAAATTTTCGAAGATATCTGCCAAAAGTAAAACATCTGATTTCAAGTAGATATCAGAGTATTCTCCCAGAGTTGAATATTCAAATTCCTGCCACACTTCACGAGCTCGATTATAATTTTCTTCGGAAAGTTCTTTACCACTCAGAATATCGACTTGGTAATGCAGGCTGATTGAATTTTTCAGAGGAGTCCACATATGAATAAGGAAAAACACCTTTACACCTTATCATATTGAATTTTCTCTCATCTGGAAAATATTTCCTAATCTCCCGACATCTTGCGCATCTTCGTTGCATAGCGAATGACTTTTCATAACAGTCAGCGATCTTGTAGGGAACATCCGGTATCTAGACGAGTAGATGCTGTGAGAAAAATCGCTTGTCTCGACGTAAAAGATGACCTGATAATATTTATATTTAGCAAGGTAGGTTATTTTTCGTAAGAAACATCTGCTGTCTAGACATTCAGATACTGTGACCTATCGAAACAAGTATGAAGCGCTCATACAAATCTTAAAATTAAAATATCAATATTTCTTCGGAAAAATATTTATTTAGATGTATCCATTATATACATTTGATATAGAGAATGAACATTTGAAAGTGCACATATACAATTATCTTTATTGTAAACAACTTGCTTCAGAGGCTCGTAAACCAGGTTGCTCTTCGAATTCTATAACTGGCTGATTGGTGAATTTTTTGATCTCCTTTCCATTGACGAAAATAGTGTCAACTCCTTCAGTGAGCTTCCTAATTATATTTCCGAATTGGTGTAATGGTGTGAACCCATCATTCCAATCCATACAGTGGTGATTATGCATTAACCAAGTCGCTTGACTGTGGAATTTTGAAGGAAGCATGTTTACCAATCCATACAGTGGTGATTATGCATTAACCAAGTCGCTTGACTGTGGAATTTTGATGGAAGCATGTTTAATGAGAGTGGAGGTTTGAATACATAGTGAGAAACCCTACCTCCATCGAATGCGGCCAACTCCTTGGTTACAAATTTCTCGTTCTCGATCTTGAAACCTTGAATATCTATCACCAATATCATGTTTTCAAATTGATGAGTTTCCTTATCGCTTCGAATTGTATAACTCAATCAATTGTTTGAGTAATTTAAGGTTCTTATGGTGCTGCTTCAACCTTCTTCGATACTCTGATATCATTTTCGAACTGATGTTTTGAACATGTAAATCTTTATATATATAACAACATGTTGAGCATGTGCATTAATATTGCTTTACAATTTTCGTCAATGGATTATATGAAAATTATTTCTCGTGTAGAATAAGGTAATAAGCTGTTACATTCTTAGGTGTGACTTCAGCAGTCTCAATCTCAATTCTGAGTACTATGGAACCGGTCTGAATCGCTTCTTTTTGGCGTGAGCAGTCGATATGGACTAGCAGTGTCTTCATTTTGAATTCAATTGGTTTGAAAATAGGTTTATTTGATTTAAGATGATAGTAGCTCTCTTGGAAGTTGGCATACATTTCATAGAGTTTTGCAAACTTGTTATTCTTGAAGTCAAGATTCAAGTCATTGTAAGGAAATCGTTCAGAATTTAGAAATACTCTTAAATTACTCAGATTACAATGGTCGAATGTACTCATATCGGTGATGAGCTTTTCTTTTTTATCATGTTGAAATGCAATTATAACATGTCGAGGAGTTTCAACCTCCGTAGTTGTTTTCACTGCCCAAGTGTGTCTTGTTGTCTCATTTAAAGAAGGGTAGTTGATCAATTCTCAACTCCTGAATTTTAAAGGCAATTCGACATTGCTATTTATGATTTTATTCAATCGTATTTGTTCCTGAATACTTAGTGTTACATGAGGAACACACCAAGTCAGCTTACTTATGCCCACTTTTGGTTTTTCGGAATCATCTATACTAGTGACAGCATCCAAATCATGGCTTTCACGAATCAAAACTAGTTCTTGTCTCAAATTAATCACAATTTTTTTAAAGTCTCCATCTCCATCAATCAATATTTTATCTCCGAATTTAGGAAACCAACCAGCGTTTTGCATAGGAATACTTTCATTCTCATTCATAGACAAATAATTTTTCATCGTTGATACTAGTCCAATGTTTCTGACAGAGTCTACCACCACACCATTCAACTCATATCGTAGCTCACGGAATAAGACAGATATTGCGTTGTTGATGAATTTTATTTTCGTAATTGGATTCCCATCCGGTCTTGTGAGCTTCCCCTCTATGTTGATGTATGAGTTACAAGGTGCTGTATACGCATCTAAGTCCTGAATTGGAATTCTGATTTCATCATTATATTTGATTTCATTAGTGATATACGGTTGATATGTATGAAATTGATAATCTTCAATTGAGTTATCACTAACAGGTTCACTCGTGATTTGTAGCAATTCCATTATATTAAGAGCTCTAATCCCAAGTATTCTCTGCGTTCAGGTGTTAGTAATTCTGCAGCTGTTTTCATACTACCCTCCGAAGTTCGCTTCACTTTCTTTTTATAGGGTTGTTGTAAAGATGATTTATCAAATCTCCAGACCATTATTCAATCTTTCTTCTGAGGTGCAATCTAACAGTAACTTCTTCTTTTCGGAAATCAATTAAATTGAAATTTTGATCCACAATCCTCACAGTGATGTTGTTGATTGTCTTGATAGTGACGGGGAAATACAGAATGTTAAATGGGGTTTCGACTATTTTATACCCCCTCGGCACGGTTGGGAAGAATTGATGAATCATATGCACTGGATTACCATTCAGAAATGAACCCATCGCAATATTGCAATCAATGCAAATTGTATTTATTGAAAGAATTTTCACTTCATGATCTGATCTGTAGATGTTATTTGCATTTAGTATTTGGTTTTCGAAGCCTAACAACTGACCAATGGAGTTTTGTACTGAAAAATTGATTTTGATGTTTGTCCGAATGATCACTTTTGAAGTTGTCCAATTTGGATCGATGGATACCGCAACTTTTTCATTGTTATCAGTCATCTGTTTGATGATGAGATCAATAACATCTGTAACATCATAAAATCCTTCAGGAATGATAAAACTGAATTCATCGTGTTCACCCCATACCAAAACATTGTTCAATTTTGTTATGTTTGGAATAACATTGAACGAATCAAAATTTGCCAAGCCTGTCTCATATTCCACATCATCCTCCAGATAAATTGGTGGGTTGAAATTATAACTCAACACTGAGGATGAATCACCCCAGGTAGCACATCATATCGGCTGAATCTTGGTTCCATATTGGGCCAATATAGATATATTATAAATGAAAAATCAGTATTGGTCCAATATGGGTGAATATTCAAAAAACAATATTATATTAATAATATTGGTGGAATATTGGTTAAACTAGTTTAGAATGTAGATTATCACACGAAATATTGGGTCAAAATCGGTTGAATAATTTCTACCAATATCGATAATACAATATTGGTTATATATTGTTTTCCACATCTAGAATAAATATTGCAATCCAAATATTCCAGTCATATCGATTATAGGGGAAACAACTATATTGTATTGTCAAGTTTGTTAGAATATTGGTTGAATATCATTTCCACTTTATTTGACAAATTGTAATAACTCATATTGAGTCAATATTGGTTGAACGATATTTACCAATATCAATAAAACAATATTGTCTTCACATCGTTATTAACATCTAGAATAAATATCGCAATACCAATATTCCCCTAATATCGATTCTAGGAATAAAAACTATATTGTATCTCCAAGTGTGATTACACATTGGTTGAATATCATTTCGTCAATATTCAACAAATCTTATTAATTAATATTGGGTCAATATTGGTTCAATAATATTTATCGATATCGTTAAAACAATATTGTCTTTATATTGTTTCCTACATCTAGATTGAGATGAAATTTGAATATTGGCCGAATATTCAATGAAACATATTGAAATTATATCATGATCAAACTTGGATAAAAATCTGCTAGGTGGCTCTACATATAGAACGTCTTCTAAAACCTACGAAAGTATATTAAATACTTCCCTTAACTTGTTTTCAAGACAGCTCACTCAGTGGTTATGGCGATCAAAAGGCAGACTCTGGTGTCACCTTCATCAACTAAAGGACATTTAATAATTTACCAAGGTATATTAACATCCACCAATATATCCAAATGATATTGTACCAATATCGATAAATATTGTACCAATATCGATAAATATTGTACTGATATCGATGAATATTTTGAGCAATAATTGCTTCAAGAATATTCCACCAAAACTATTTCTAAAATATTCAAACAATATTTGACCAATATCGCAAAATGTTCACATTTTACTTCTCGACAATATAACTTTTGAATATTGTGCCAATATTGTCAGAATATTGTATCAGCGATATTGTACCAATATCTCCGAACATTTTGAGGCCAATATTAGTTCAAGAATATTTCGCCAATATTATTCAAGTAATATTGGATCAATATCGCCGAATGTTCACATTTTTTTCTCGCCAATATTGCATTTCAAATATTTCGCCAATATGTTTACAATATTGTATCAATATTTTACCAGTATAGGTATGCTACTTGGGACTCAATGTGAAAGTGAAAGACATATTTTCCTAGTGGCAGTTTATTGATCAATGAAGGAAATACATCAGAAATATTGATTATATAAAAAAAAAGACAATATTGTCCACATTGATAAGAGTTAAACTTCTGCATGGAATCTTTGTTATATTTTATATTATTCACGTCACCAGCGCTGAGGAAGTATTTTATCAATTCCTTGGGCGGTTTAGGATTTCCATAGCTTTCGAAATATATTACTTTGGCATTATCCTTGGAATATGCAGTCCAATAAGTCCCTTCTCCAAAATCAGAATCCAGATTGATGATGCCGCACTCCTTGCTTCCAATTTATCTGGGAAGTTTATCTCTCATAAAAACACTTCGAAAATAAGGAACCCCCAAACGCTCTATATTCTTCATTAAATCGATATTGGTCAAGGCTCGGCGTGGTAACTTCAACAGTTTTTTTGGTATGGTTGAGCAAACATTCCATAACCTTTTGCGAGGTCTCAAATATATACCTTTTCCTATTTGCTCCATCGCTAAATCATGTCTCTTTTGTTCGGTGAGCCGTTGTTTCTCAGATTTTGCTTTATTGACTGCTGAAGCAATAGATGCAGCACCGCCTCCTACAGCACTTAGCGCTCCGAGAAGAGGTAGTAAAATTGGTAGAAATCCACCTTTTTTTGGAATTGGGATGATTCTTTTCCTTTGCTTATTCTTTCGTTTCCTGGCAACTTTCAATTCACCAGCCTTCTTTTGTTTCTCAGTTTGTTTGTTTCTCTTCTAAATCCCATCCCTAACTTGCTTTTGAGATTCATAATATTAGATACCCCAAATGCTGTAACTTTTTCCCCTAATTTTGCATCAGATGATTTCAAACGTTCGGAAGCAAACGTTGCTAGTTTCTTGTCAGCAACATCTCTCGCTTTTATATCTTCACTTTCGGAGTAAGCAACGTCGTGTCGCTTACAAGCCTCGTCGAGTGAATTTACTGGTGTCAGGACCGCAGTAATTATATGTACATGTAGTTCTACTGGAAGTCTATTGATCAAGGTATTTAGAAAACCTTGACCTTTATTTCTTGTGTTTCGACTCGTACTAACGACTGATTTCTTCCGCTGTCCCATTATATTTGGTTTACAGAAACTTGGATACACCTATCACATCTTCACTAATGTCAGTATGATGACTATTTCAATGTGATGAAGATCGAAAAACAGAAGGTGATGAGATCAATGTGGAGAATAATGTAAAAAAGCATGGTGTGCTATTTGGAGGTCAATCTAAAAGAGGTTTACTCGTTGGAGCGAGTGGATCAGGCAAAACTAATGTTATATTGTCTTTGCTGGAACAACCCAACGGCCTTCGTTCTACTAATGTTTACTTATTTTCAAAATCATTATGTCAACCCAAATATAATTATTTGAGGATTTTGCTGGCACCTATGAAAGAAATTGGATTCCATGAACATATGGATTCTGTTGAAGTTATTCTCCCTGAAAATATGAAAGATCACTCCGTTATAATATTCGATGATGTTGCCACATGTGATCAAAACATAATCAAAAATTATTTATGTTTCGGTCGTCACAGACATACAGATTGTTTCTATTTATGCCAAACCTATTCTGCCATTTCCAAACAGCTCATTAGAGATAATGCTAATTTGCTCATAATTTTTCAACAATACCTAACAAATCTGAAGCATATATATGATGATCATGTCAGTATAGATATGTCCTTGCAGAATTTCAAAGAAATCTGCACTTTTTGTTGAAAAGATAAATTTAGTTTTCTCGTTATCGATAAAGATTGTCCCATAAACGAGGGGCGATACAGAAAGGGATTCGACACATTTATTTATATATAAACTTCAAGATTGAGGAATGATTACCAGTCATAATGAGCAGTCAATTACACGAACAACTATCTAGAGCAGGGAAGGCTTTGAGACGAAAATATAAGACTTTAAAATCTGATATAGCAAAATCTCAATCAAATTTAGAAAGAACTTATGAACCAATCACTCAACCTTTGAAATAATTCTTGTCTACTGTCCAACAACCCCCAGCGACTAAGTTCAAGCAAGAATTGAAACAGGAAATCAAATCGCCTCGTTCAAGTTATCAATCGTCACCCCAAAAATTACATCAGTAACCACCTCAAGAATTTCATCAACCAACACCTCAAGAATTTTATCAGATCACTCCTGATGAAGAGACATTTCAGTATGATCCAACCATTCCAAAATCCAACTTCGAAGGAAGTTATTTGGAGGAAAGTATACCCTCTATGATAAATCCACAAGAACAATACTTACAACAGTTTGCGATTCCTTTGCCACGTGCATATATAGAAGACAAAATTGCAGATACTAAAAATAAATTTGATGATACTTTTGGAGTATATTTTGATCCATCCATGGAAAAATTTGCCATAGGTAATTCATCTCTGGATTTTGATGGGGGGATATTGTTATTGATAACAAGTTCAGATACAGCGGGACTGCAGGCTTATATGAATTGCTGTTCAAGAAACAACCTCTTGGTTACAAAAATAAAGATGTTGATTCATATATCGATATAATAAGAAGAAGTAATGCACATTACCTTCGTTATGATCCTGCAAGGGGTTTATCAATATTACATGCAACAAAGTTTGTTAATATAATAAAACCAAGAATTACAACACTACACTCTTTGGCAAAAGAACGTGAAATTGAAAAAACTCAAAACAATACCAGATTATCTCTGCCCAAGCCAAGACCAAGGATCAGTTCGGCCCCAGGAAGACTACAAGTAGTACAGTGGGTTCAGGACTAACTATGCTTGATTTCAACAATATTCCGGTTGAATATAGATATTTTGATGATTTTAATAAACTAGTGGATCGATTGAAACTCTTGATTGCATCGCGATGTGCTGGAAACACCGGTGTGAATGATGAAATTATAAGCATAATGGAGGAACTTCGCGAGGCAGCGATAATAAAATAAAAACCTCCAAGATTTGACATCATTTGTTGTTCAACCGTGTCACCATGCCCATCGATAAATTTGGAAGACATTTCCTGAGGACATCTCAAACACCATATTCTAAACCAGAAATACTTCCGAAAGCCTCACCAATCAACACACCTTTCTACATATGGAATCCATCTTCGCATCATACCATTTGAGGGCTGCCAAGGATATCAGGAAGAGCGTTGTTTTTTTTGTATTTGAAAATGATGCGACATCCTACGAATGTCCTGTATCCGGAAAAATTGAAAGCGTCAATTCTTTACCAAATGACATATATATATATATATATATACATATATACAGTAACGGCGTGAAGTGGCATCCGCCCATGTTAAAATCGCGGTTGCTGCGGCATCCGCGGTACTGTGGCATCTGATATACGGACGTCATAGTGCATCGAGCTCCAAAATATCGCAAACGGTTCAGAAAGCCTTCGGGAACCCATAGCTGTTGAAATCAGCAGGACGTCTCTTTGGTCGCTTTTTGTA
The DNA here is from genome assembly GCA_944452925.2 of Chrysolina oricalcia. Taxonomy (NCBI): domain Eukaryota; kingdom Metazoa; phylum Arthropoda; class Insecta; order Coleoptera; family Chrysomelidae; genus Chrysolina; species Chrysolina oricalcia. Next base: position 23,173,240 of record OX101826.2, read on the forward strand.
TAAACCTATACACCAAGGTTCACAGGTTTCCGTGCGCGGTGTTGAAGTAGCTCACTTGTATATTGATTATACATCTAACGTACTCTCTGGCACCCCTCTGTATACATATCGAACGGTACAGTGTGGCGTCTGTATATGTCTTGTAGCATCCTGGCAGGGTTGCCTACCTCACTTCTGATTATCGGAATCTTCCAACACTAAAGACAATGCTTGGTATCAGTTTTCTTTTCATTTTTGTGATCTTAGTTTGCTGATACCATCGTGTGCAAGGCGAATGGTGTTAGTTATTGCAGGCGATATACCATTATTGATTCGAAAATGTTATATTTGTTACAGAATTTACTCAAATCAGATTGAAGACCATTTGCGATGGAAATGAATAATGCTGGCGATAAAACAAAGTACAGACAGAAAATAAATAATCTCCGAATTCTGATTATTTTAAATAAAGGAAAAATGGATGATCCAACGTGAGCCACGAAATGGAGCAAAACTTTCAATCAATTTCCAGGACAATTTTCCACTTCAAATTTCAAATAAATGCTTTCAGAACATAGGTAGAAAATATAAACAAATTTCAGCACATTCAACAATGAGTGAGTGGACGATAGCTACTTCCCAATATGAGATAGGAAGAAAGTGTGCAGGAGAAGAGTGTGGAGTCATGAAAGCTATGTTACAAATGAACCTACCATCATACAGGGTGTCCGATAAATGTGTGTCTTATCAAAGATAAGTTTTTCATTTAAGAAACACCCAATATGTTTTCACAAGACAGAATTCCTTCGAAAGAGTGTTTTTTCTTAATATAGGGTTGTTGGGGCTTAAATAAAGTGGTTCAGAGGTTATGATGACATTCATGTCACAAAATGAGTTCATTCAACACCAAATATCTCAAATCATTGGAATAAGAGAAATTTTACACCAAGTATTCTCTAAAATGGTGTATTTCCATTTCCTTTTCATAATTTTATCGAATTGCACTTTTACCATCAAAGTGACTACCAAAACTTGGAAACAATATTTTCTGTTTTTACAAATGCATTCTATAAATAGGGTCATTCCAGAATAGCCTACACTATGAGCTTGCAGAATATGAAGAGTTTTACTACATATGGTTTCCATCAAAAATGTATCTAATTCTCAAGGAAAATATGAAAACGTCATATAAACAATTATAATTTTTCCAAAATTCCAAAACCTGTAAATCCACAGCAGATGTTCAAACAATCTCCCATTTCGGGATAGGCACATATTAAGTTCATCAACAATTATTGCTCTTCGTACTTCAATTGAATTTGATCTGGTATTAGATCGAAAAACTTGTCTAATTCTGTTCTCCATCTAGTCTGGTGTACCCAACTTTTCACATATCTCCAGAAATTGAAATCTAGACTCGTGAAGTATAGGAACTCTGCTGAGTCAGTTTCTTCCTGAATATTCAGTTCTGCGCCATATATTTGAAAACCTTTTTACCAAATTGTGATTGGTGAATAATATTGGTAATATAGCCTGTGTCTGGTGTCAATCAGTACATCTCAGAGAAAACCTCTTTGAATTCCTCCGTCCAGAGGCTCATCAAAGTAAAATGGTCCCCTTACTTGATCCCTAATCATGCCCCCAAACATTTATCGACCATTTGTTTTGATTATCAACTTCTCTGACCCAATAAAAATCATTTGTGGTGTAGATATGGCAATTGTGTCTATTTACCAACCCATTACTTTCAAATGTGGATTCTTCACTGAAAAATAGTAATTTACGTAACAAGTCCAGAAAATACTGTTTTTTGGACGAGTAGACCAAATTCTAGGACGAGCGTTAGCGAGTCCTTGAAGTCTGCGAGTCCAAAAAAACTGTTTTCGGATGTGTTGCGTGCACTATTTTTTCGGCAACCATGTAGAATAACAAATCAATGAGACGCATTTAGTCTAAGAGATGGAGAGAAGTTGACTTTCACCCATCTGTTAACCGGATGAAACGATTCCAAATTTGAATATTTCGAACATTTCAGTTCTTATTTGTATTATATATTGAAATTCGAACAGAAGATAGGTACCAACTGAAACTGTCCCAAAGAAAAAGTTTCCGGGAAGTGAACACTTCCTGGATGGTTGCCGAAAAAAGGTAATTCCAAAAATTTGGTTTCTTAGTGATATGTGATATCATGAGCCCTTTTATAGAGTTATTTCTAATTTATTCTATATATATATTTGTTCGGAAAGGTTTCCGCGGTCAGAAATATGTACATCACTAAGTTCATGGGTTGAACCGCGTTGAGAGTTTATAACTCGACGTTTCGGCTCCTGCTTTGGAGCCATTTTCAAGAGTGTGACTGCGAGGCCTCTATCTGCCTACTCCTCGAGTCGTGGTCTTGAGAGATATCAAGGTCTCAACCTGCCTACTCCTTGATCTCAAAAGACGACCCGATGTTGGTTGCACTGTAGTATTTATAGGTGGTTGGCTACCTGGAGGTGGGCGGGTCTTACGGGTTTTCTCGTTTGTCTTGTCTGCTGGTGCCTGCTGTGTAGTTGGAGTTAATGGGATAATAATTGATTGCGGATAAGTTTCACGTGGCCTGGTAATTACGGTTGGAAGAAGGGGCTTCCAAATGGGGTTCAATTTACGGCTATCATCTTTAATGTTCAGGCAATCAGGCCGTTTTTCGATTTCGATGGCTTCTCTGATAAAACGAGAAGTTCTTGAACGTACTGGGGCGATGGTTTTCGTTTTCTCGAAATCTATGGGGTGACCCGTTTGGATGAAATGAAGAGCTAATGCGGAGCTGGTGTCTCGATTTCTAACTGAAAGGGAGTGTTGATAGGATCGAAAATGGATCAGTTTCGAAGTTTCTCCTATATAAGAGTGGGGGCAGATAGAACAGGGAATTTCGTAAATACCATGGTCTTCGTTGGGAATTTTGTCTTTTGTTGGTCTGATGAGGTGTGATAGTTTTTGTTCTGTGGTAAAGATGGTTTTGATATTTGCTTTTCTGAAAAGTCGTCTGATTTTGTCCGTCACCCCTTTGATGTAAGGAAGAAGACTTTGGATGGACGGTCTTCAACTTGTGGTTCGTTTTTGGTTACTAATGGTTTCTGAAGCTGTTTTTGGATGTTTCTGTCTATGTGGTCTGGTCTGTATCCGTTTTGTAGGAGGGCTTGTTTTACGTTGTGAAGTTCGGATTGTCTGTTGTGGTCGTCGGTTAGTCGGATGGAGCGAGATATCAGAGTATTTACGACTGAGTTGAGTTGTGAGGGATGATGGTGGGACTTGGAGTTGAGATATCGGTTGGTGTGGGTGGGTTTTCTATAAACCGTGTACGAGAAACCTTGTTGAGGATTTTTAGTGATTTGTATATATATATATATATATATATATATATATATATATATATATATATATATATATATATATATATATATATATATATATATATATATGTTCCAGTGACTGTAAAACAGTCGAAAACAATCCTTTAGGAACTCACTATACCTTTGTATAGATTGTATGGCATATGTCCGACAGAAAACAACTACTTCTCTGGCTAATACCTCGACAGATATTGAATGATATCAGTCAGACATATGTGCAAAGATCCTTACTTTGAAGGAACAACTTTGCAAGAGCTCTCAGAGACAGACAGCAGGACACCGCCTGATTTGATGAGGGACTTCATCCCGAAACCGGTCTGCAGTTGGTTCCTTGTTTGGATCAGGCGGTGTCCTGCTGTCTGTCTCTGAGAGCTCTTGCAAAGTTGTTCCTTCAAAGTAAGGATCTTTGCACATATGTCTGACAGATATAATTCAATATCTGTCGAGGTATTAGCCAGAGAAGTAGTTGTTTTCTGTCGGACATATGCCATACAATCTATACAAAGGTATAGTGAGTTCCTAAAGGATTGTTTTCGACTGTTTTACAGTCACTGGAACATATATATATATATATATATATATATATATATATATATATATATATATATATATATACAAATCACTAAAAATCCTCAACAAGGTTTCTCGTACACGGTTTATAGAAAACCCTCCCACACCAACCGATATCTCAACTCCAAGTCCCACCATCGTCACTGGAACATTTATTGCTCCTTAAAACAAGTATTCAGCATATATATATATATATATATATATATATATATATATATATATATATATATGTATATATGTATATATATATATATGTATGAGTTAAAATAGAGTATATTTCGTTTCAATTCCCAGAGTTCCAACCTTTGACAGCTGTTTCGTGCTCACGCACTCATCAGAAAGGATTTATGGAGCTCTCGAAATCAAAACGAATCCACTCAAGAATTAGTACCGTAAAGGCCAGACAGATATAACAGAAAGTTACTTGTGACATCTACAGTCACTAGTTGAAACTTAATTTGACACGAACCAAGAAATCCAAAGTAGAGGTTTGTCTACAAATTAACAGGCAGCCAACAATTCGTTTCTCTGACCAACCCAAGGTTCAATCAAGTTTCTAGTACGTTATGAGGAACGCAAGCAGAAAGTAAGTGAAAATAGAGTATATTTCGTTTTAATTCCGACAGTTCCAAACTTTGACAGCTGTTTCGTGCTCACGCACTCATCAGAAAGGATTCATGGGGCTCTCGAAATCAAAACGAATCCACTCAAGAATTAGTACCGTGAAGGCAAAACAGATATAACAGAAAGTTACTTATGACATCTAGAGTCACTAGTTGAAATTTAATTTGACACGAACCAAGGAATCCAAAGTAAAGATATGTTTACAAATTGACAGGCAGCCAACAATTCGTTGTTCTGACCACCCAAGGTTCAATCAAGTTTCTAGTACGTTATGAGGAACGCAAGCAGAAAGTAAGTGAAAATAAGGTATATTTCGTTTCAATTCCGAGAGTTCCAACCTTTGACAGCTGTTTCGTGCTCACGCACTCATCAGAAAGGATTCATGGAGCTCTCGAAATCAAAACGAATCCACTCAAGAATTAGTACTGTGAAGGCAAAACAGATATAACAGATAGTTACTTATGACATCTACAGTCACTAGTTGTAGATGTCATAAAAAGTTCATCATAAAAAGTTTTGCATAGTCTAAAACCTAAGATTCAATCATCAAATATCCAGTTTCATCAATCTCATACGAGGTATGTCAAAAAATATGAAATTTTCCCAAGAGTAAAGTAATTTTATATTTCACAATATCGAAAATTTTCATTATAAAATGTTAGTTGGAATCAAAAACTATGTTTCAAAATGCAATCACATCCTTTTAATTGTAAAAATATTTTTTTTACAAATTTTTCTCAAATTATCAATACCGAACATTTAAAATTTTGTTTCATGGAAATGTGCTTATAAATTACTCAACAGAACGCAACCTTACCATGTTTGTAATTAATAAAAATGATGAATGTAATATTGATGATTAAAAAAAATTGTAAAAAAAAATATTTTTCAAATTGGAAGGATGTAATTGCCTATTGACACACAGTTTTCAATTCCGAACAACTTTTCCTAATAACAATTTTCGATATTGTGAAATATAAAGTTACTTTACTCCTGGGTAAAATTCATATCTTTTGACATACCTCGTATAAGATTGATGAAATTCAATATCTGATGGTTGCATCATATGCAGAACTTTTTATAAAGAATAACTTTTTTTTAGTAAAATCAATAATAGAAAGGTTTCCCATATGTAGCCAACTTAAGCAGTCTCACTGTATATTTAGGGGGGTGTAAGAACATACAAATACATCGCCATTTTTTTTCAGTGATAAAAATAGTACTAGTAGTATGAGGTATACTGGAGTTGGGTAAAAAAAATTGTCTGGCTAATCTGTGGATGGATATGTCTAGCAGGTGAAAAACTAAAAAAATGTCATCAAAAAAATTTACCTCGTTTTCGCAGTGGTGAAAATTTATCAGATAATGGCCTATATTATAATTAAAGCTCAATAGATGATTTGGCTGAATTGAAACATTCCCATAGCTTTGCCAGACACGTCTAATGATCGTCAGGCGCGCTGAACTTGGCAAATTCAATTACACAGGTCATAAATGTCACACGTACATGTTCATTTTAATGAAAGCATTAAATGATTGAATACCTAAAAGGAAATACACTGTATTGAGTAGAAAATTATAATGGGGCATGTTGAAAAATATTTAAATTGATGAAATCATAAATTTTGATGAAAGCATATAATTATTTTGCATTTGCTAATGAAAAAATAAACTATAGATCAAAAATAATAGTCAATAATTTAATGAAAATTTTCATCATTATGCTGTGTGACACAGAGTCATGGTACACCCCCTTTTCTCCTTTGTTTCCCTATCTATATTTCTGAAATGTGGAACATTGAATATGCTCAGTAGACGGCACTTTTTGACATATTTGGAGTAAAAAACAACTTTCGTTTTTTCCGGAAATGACATCAACTTTCGATTTTCAAATGAGACAACCTGTATATAATTACATGGTCGGTTAGAAAGGATCATAAGGAATCTAGGAGTACGAGGTTTGATGGTGTTATATCCAAATGCTACGGAGATATCGTCAATAATTTTGTCCATGAGCTCAGTGAGTGCAAGAGAGAATTGATTGAACGAACTCAGAGTCCGAGTTACTGACAGAGATAGATACAAAGGACAGGGATCTGGGCAGCTGTTCTCAGGTTGCTTTCGAGAAAATATATTTTGACGTTTAGATCACCGCCAACTTCTACTTGGCACAATATCGTTTACTCGAACTATAACTCGCATTCCAGCGTTGTTACCCAAAATGTCAGCAAGATGTGTAATTTCTATGAAATTATAGTATTATCTACCATGTGACAAATTTTCGAACTCAGGAAAATAAGAGCAAACATTTTTCTCAATTTGAAAAATGCCGCCAGACTCATTTGCCAATGTCTTACATTAGCCAGACCTATTTTCAATTACAACTTATAATTGTATCAATCTATGTGCTAAATTTCAAGCCTGGAAGAATAGGTGTTACGGATCCGCAAAATCGCAAAAATTTTTGAATCCGTAAATTTTCAGCCAGACTCACTTTCCACTATCTGATATATGCCAGACTGTTATTTTCATAAACTTTATATTCCACTTTAGTAAATGTATATATTCATGACTGGAAAAATTAGTGGATTTTATTTTTATTTTGTAATCCATTCTAAAATTTTAGCCACACTCAAAAATTGTTGTTTTTTGAAACAATGCACTGCCTCCTGGACTATTAAGAGTCTCCTGCATGCGGTCTCTAACCGTTGGGTAAAATTTCTCTTGTGCTCAGACGACTACTACGTCGTCAGCATTTCCAAGAGTTTTATGTCCTTCGTCGTTTAGTATTTCCAGCAGCGAGTAAGCGATCAGATTCCACAAAGGCGGAGATAGTAACCTTGCAGGCATCCACTGGTCACCCTGGCTACTATGGTCTCCTCTGATACTGTAATGTGTATCAACCGATTCCGTACCATTGAGTCTATCCAGGCAACACATGGTTCTTCGACGTCTCTGTGTCTAAGATCTCTGTCGATTGAATTTATTGAAGTATTATCGGAAGCCCCTTCTACATCTAAGAAGGCCGCTAATAGTACCGTCGTTACTACTTGGTGAGATACTGTCTCCGTTGAATAGCCAGTCCTGTGCGCATATTGTTCGCGGTGCAATGGTCTCTCCATCAGCACACCACTCCCAATATGTCTATCCACTAGCTTCTCCAAAGTCTTGAGTACAAATGAAATAAGACTGAATGGTCTTAGGGACTTTGCCGAGTCTTGTCCTGCTTTTCCAGGTTTCGGTATAAAAGTGACCCTAACGTGCCGCCAAGGTTTTGGTATGTACCCGTGGGTCGGACTGCCTCTGAGTGTGTTACAGAGTCTGACTTGCAGTGTTTCGAGACCCTTCTGCAGCATTGCAAGGTAGATCTCGTCTGGTCCCGGTGATTCAAAGGGTTCGAATGTGCCCATTGAACTTCATCATAGGTCGCGACCTTCTTTGCTATGTCCCACCCTAGCCTGGAACCCCCCTCCAGAGTCTCCAGTTCTTATGGGTCTCCCATAGCACGTATCTGATCCATCTGGGCTCCAGGGAAGTGAATTCGTAGTAGTTCTTTTATTGTTTATTCTCCTGGGCTTGTGTTCATTTGTCAGGGAATATATGCGTGCAATCGATATGTTGTAAGATATAACACAAACTTTAAGATTTTCTCAATAAATTTGCTTTGAGCAATGATTTATTTTATAAATAAGTTCCATTCTTCAATAGTTTTATACATAACGTATTAGTTTCACTCACATAGGATGGAGAACTGAACTGTGTAATTTATTTGATTAAAAATATTAAATTATATAAACATGCCCGCCATGAGGTATGTATACGGGAAAAAAGTTTATTATCAGAGTATTGGAAAAAATATCGGTGATCGATTGTGCATGTCCGGCAACCTTAAAATCGATTTCACACATGTTAGGTGAGCACCGGAATGACGGCAAAATGATCAAAATTACTACAAAGAGGCCAGAAGTGGGGTAAGATGGCAAGTTATCAAAAAATGTATTTGAAAATGTTACTTGGTATGATTTATTTCAACTATATACAAAATTTCACGCATCAAATCAGAAAAAAAGTATTTTCTGATCTCTTTACAAATATCTGCCAGAGTAGAATATGCAGCAAAATTTTTTTAAAAAATATTGGCTTATTTCTGTGCTTTCGTGGTTAGTGTTCCATCTTTAATGGTTGGGTGAGGAAATGAGCTGGGTTTGAAGTTTTTTCCTACAGCTTTGGCAAAAGACTGAAACGTGCAGGACCCGCATTTTGGCATTGTAAGCCTCTTTAGAGGATTCGTAGTTTGTACTTCTCAAATTTTTTTCACAACAATGGTCCCAAATATTTATCGATTTGATTTAAATTGGTGATTACTCTACTTTATTAGCTACCGATTCAGATATTATTTACTATGTGCATACTATCTCATGTCATGACTTTTTACTACGTCAGAGTGTAGGTACCTATTTCATTAATTTGTTAATCTATCATAACTATATTTCAAATCATCCATCCAACGGACATATTGATCCTGGTGAATCTTGCATACTCGTCAATCAATTGATTATTGTTATTTCTGAATATTCAAATTGTAAACTGAATAATAAATATTATATTATACTATACGATAAAACAAAGAAAAACGCAGTAAAAATGTTACGGCTCCTCATATCTCGTGAAAGGTTAATAAAGTCAATATGTGTATCGAACATTTTCCAAGATAATTTCGAAATGATCTGGGAATTCTGAATTTTTATTTTGTCTTTCAATTATTGATTTGATAGCATTCTTATCATGGGAATTTCCGTATATGTATAGCACCACTGAGACTTTTCAATCAAATTAATCATTAACGTATGTGAAAAATTTGTTATCATATTAGTAGACCTCATGTACAAATATTTTCGACAATCTTTGTCGCAAATATTTCTTATTTCGATAATTTACCAAAATGGATTTATCAGTCTTTCATCTCAGGAAATTGTTTTAATCAATAACTTTTTAAATGGAGTCTTGATTTCCTATCACTAATTTTGTTAACTTCCAAAACCACAAAACGACAAAATCGCAGACAAATATTTTTGGGCACCGAAATTTGGATATTCTTTGAGGAATTAGCTTTTTATGTAAAAAGTTGCAATGAGTTTCATTACACACTGTCAATAGTGCGTAACACCTTGATTTATGCACTGTCGTAGATAATTCACCATTGTCCATTTTACAGTGCCATTAAAATTTTACAATCTTAATTGGTTTCCTTCGATATGATTTTTCCTTGAACCCTGTATAAGTATGGAAGTGGAATTACCCATTATTGAAGGTCAAGACATTTCTCAACGAAATAACCCTTCTTAGAGGTCAAGATATTCCACACTGCAGATAAATTCAGCCAATTTTTCATAACTGGGCTAATGACCGCAGTTGAAGGTACGTGTAACAACAAGGTTGGCAAAAAATGACAAAGTGGTGTTTCTTTTTGGTGATCGCTTGTGTAGTGTATGATGCTCATCAGTTTCCATCGAATAAAACAGGTAACGAAATCATCAGTTTACTTTTTGATAAAAGAGCATACTGAAGGATATTGAAGAGGAACTAATTCAACAGTTACGCACGTTTCATAGAAGTATCAGTTCATCTTCGTGGCTACGAAAGCACCTTTTGATGATTTGGTTTCCACGAGTATGGAAATCGGGTTATGTTCACAGAACATAGAGAGAGCCGATGGAAAGAAATCCGGTTATGTTCACAGAACATAGCGAGAGCCGATGGAAAGTGAATAGGAGCTAGTGTTCTTCTTGAATGTCTTGAGGCTGTAAATATCCATGAAACAGACAGTTTGTAGCATTTGTCATTTGTGGGAGACACTTGGGCAGAAACATACCAAAACGCAGAATGCGGAATGAAGATAATATATAACTGGCTCAACAATAGCCTATTGGGTCTCAATATTTCCAAAACTGAATTTATGTCCTTTTCCTCGACAGCTAGAGACCTCAACATTACAAATACATTAACGCTTGTTGACAGTTCTCTAGAAATCGCAAATTGTTTAAATATTTCCTTAGCAACAGGGTTAGTAATGCTTGTTTTGTGGCAATTTCTGGATATTTTTGTACCATGAATATTTCAATTAATAATAAATGTTTTTGTTCCTTCATCATTAAAAATAAATGTTTCTTAACAATCTGTGGTTTTCAGGTAGATATAATGAAAAATATCATTCATTACCCGTCCATAAATGCTTTTTCTATGCTTGTACGACTCCTCGTCTTCGGCGTCGCCTTCCACGGGAACACGTTACGCACGCACGGAAAAAACCTATTTTCTGAACTCGTAATGAAATATACTATTACATGTTTCTTGTCGCACAATTCACGAAATTAGTCATATGTTTCCTCATATATTGACTTGGATTTGGCCGGTAACATATTAGATACAATTGCATTTGCTTTCTCAGATATGTCTGATGGGGTATCAGGACCACTATCACAATCAACATCCATCTTCTTGAAAATAACTCAAAATTGAAGCAACTGCGAGCAAACATAGTCAAACAGTCAAACAACCGTTTCTATAGTAACGACACAGAAAGACCACTGGATGTTGTGAAATTGTATTGAAAGTATTGATAACATTAAAGATAACATGTATGGAAAAGAGAAGTATTATTTACTCATTTTGGACTTATTTTTTTCAGACAGGAAACGTTTTTCAATACGATTTTACTGAAAACATTCAATAATATTTTCAAGACAACAGTCGTTTAAAAGCGATAACTTATCATGACAAAAAAACACGTCAAGGTGTATTGGAAGTATTTATTTTTGGTATATTTCAGACGATGTAAATTCACATTCACAGTTGTACAAACAATGTTGTTTGTTTTTCTTGAATAAAATTCGTGTTTTCTTGGAATATTCGAGAGATTTTTGGCCTCGGCCTGACGAAAACTTGATTTTGAATAATTGTGATGGTCACAGGTTATTTGATGCATTTTAATTTAATTTCAATTTCGAAAGATGCTCCATTTTAAGGAAGATCTAATGAATTTTTCAACAACAGATTGTTAGAAGCCGCAATAATATAATAATAATAATAATAATAATAATAATAATAATAAAGGTCTTTATTTCTTAATAAAAAAGAAAAAGCCGAAGATCAGATGGTAGCACTACTAGGTGTAGACCAGTAGCACTACCTCTGTTTTTCATCTTAAGCACAACTACAGCAACATACTTATAAAAAAAACAAAAGAAAAAATATATTCTAAACATAATATATGTATATCAGAGAGAGAGAGAAACGAAAAAAAAAACATTCAATTGATTGGAGGCAGTAAATTTTGTTTATTCAAAAGTTGGTTCTTAAGAGCCTTTTTAAATGATATTTGAGACTTGGTTTTCAATCCAGCGGGCAGCTCATTGTATACTTTGCATATTTGATATGAAAATGAGCTTTTAAATTGTTCCGTTCGGTGCTGTGGGGGTGTGAGAAGATGTTTGTATCTCACATTCAAGTTGTGTACGTCAGTGCGATACTTTATTTTATGTGTGAGATACTGAGGTTCCTTGGTTTTAATTAATTTATGATAAAGACATGCTGCGTGTAGAAGTCGTCTGTTCGCCATGTTCAGCCAGTTCATGTCCTTGAGTTTATGTGAGATATGCTGACGTCTTCTTACTCCACAGATAAGCCTTAAACAGGAATTCTGTACCACTTGAATTCTCCTTATGTCAGGTGCATTCAAGCATGGCCCATATACAACATCGCCAAAGTTGAACTTGCTCAAAACTAGGGCCTCACACAGCATCTTTTTAACATTCCTGTTAAGATATTGCCTATTTTGAATTATCATTTTGATGTTGGCATAAGCCATGCGGATGCAATTATTGGTATGATAATTGAATTTGAGTTTAGTGTCAAATATCATTCCAAGATTTCGCGCTTTCTCCACCGGTATAATTTGGTTTCCATCATTTTGTATAACTATTTGTCTTGATACTTCTGCTCTCGCATTTTTCGGACCGAATACCAACATAGAAGTTTTTGCTGGATTGATTTTAATGATTTTTCGACCAATTAATGATATTGACAAAATCTTCATTCAATTCCCTTTCTGCTGTGGCTATATGTTTAGGAGAAAACGAGAGATACAACTGAGTGTCATCTGCGTATAGGTGCATCTTGCAGAAGGTCACGGCACTACCAATACTGGAAGTGTATAGAGTGTACAATAAAGGGCCTAATATTGAACCTTGTGGTACGCCTGAAGAAACTTCAGCAGGAGATGATAAAATTTCATCAACTTTCACTCTTCGCGTTCTGTGCGACAGATAGCTTCTGAAAAAGTTTACCGCATATTTTGAGAGACCAATGGATTTCAAAATAGCCAGCATGGTGTCATGGTTTATGGTATCGAATGCTCTTGAGAAGTCTACCAACATGAGGATAGTAGTTTTACCAGAGTCCGTTGTTTTGAGAATATCATCGGTTATTTGTAACAGAGCAGTTTCACAGTTGTGAGATGGCCTGAAACCAGATTGAAATTCGGGAAGGATATTATTTTCAGCAACATATGCCCTGAGTTGTTTTTCCACAGCTTTTTCCAAAACTTTCGAAAGGGTTGGTAAAATACTAATGGGTCGTAGGTCTTTGAAGTCACATGGTTTGCTCGTTTTCGGTATGGGTCTGACTGATGCTTGTTTCCATGCATCTGGAAAACAATGGGTTACCAAACATGTGTTTATGATATGAGTTATGTATGGTAGGATGGTTGGGGAACATTGGAGTAGCATTTTGATATTCAGTCCATCATAACCTTGTGCATTTGACTTAACTGTGTACAGTATCTCTTGAACTTCGAGTTCGAGAACTTCTCTGAAGATTAATTCTTCCCTATCAAGTGGAATGTTAAGATAGTGATTCAATATTTCTTCATCTGCTTCTTGGTAAGGAACAATTTCAGAGTAGAATCTATTTATTTCATCCACATTCTTCAAGTGATTGGGAATGGCAACCTGTTTTTTACCAATATTGAAGACGTCCAAACTCTTCCATATATGATTAATGCCTCTAGTTCTCATTCTATGTTCAATGAATGCTTTTTTTTCGTTTTTGCATGCGAGTGTGGTATAGTTACGTAACATTTTGTAGTAGTCAAAATGGCTCTGGTTCTTAGTGCGTTTCCACCTATTTTTAGATTTGTTACGTAATCTCATCAATAACCGAATATTGTCTGTTAACCAGGGACTATAGTTCTTTGTTATTTTTATCATTTTGAAAGGGGCATGTTTGTTAAACAACATCAACAAATTGTTATTGAAGTGATTTAGTTTTTCATTAACATCTTCCATATCATAGATTGAGTCAAGGTTAAGTGAACATAGGTCTGTCGTGAACTCATCTTGGCGAAAATTTTTGAAATCCCTTATTGTTTTAAATTCTACATTTGTTTTATTGTGTTTCACATTTAGTCTACAGAATATGAGCTCATGATCAGACATATGATCAACAGACAGAACTCCAGAGGATTCGATTGATGCTTCGCAGGAAACGATAATCAGATCGATTAGCGTTTCAGAATTTAATGTGATTCGAGTGGGTGAATTGATTAATTGGGATAAGTTTAGAGCTTCTAGTGCAGTGTTAAATTTCTTGAAAATATTGGTGTTCATGTTCAACATATTCACGTTAAAATCTCCGAAACATATGATATCGTCAACTTCCGCAATCAGATTACTGATATTTTGTTCGAAAATGTCCAAGAATTCACCGAGAATGAAATCAGGTGGTCTGTATGTTACAGTTACAGCTATCTGGCGTCTATTTGTTTTCAACTTGATAATTAATTGTTCGATATGGTCATTATAATTAACATTAGTGAAGTTAAGATTGTTTTTAATAAATATGCAAACTCCCCCACCTCTTCGATTCATACGATCTCTCCTTTCCAAGTTATACCCATCAATTGATACTAAGTGATTATTCACAGCAGGTGTCAACCAAGTCTCAGATACACAAAAAACATCATAATCGTTGTCCAAGATGTGAGTCCTCAAGTCAACCATTTTCGGAAGAATTGACCTAATATTCAAGTGCCCTAAGTATAGACCGTTGGACATCATATTAACTTATTTATTGGTGAATAAGGAATAATATTTTACAATTTATTATCGGATAAAAGTAAACTGCCCTATCTTCATGTATCAAGCCAAAATAACAGTGAAATAAATGAAAGAGAGAAAAAAAAAATGTAATGCTGGTATTCAGATGTGATATTCGCTGTTTAGATTACGGCTTCCTGCTACGTGTTTGGGGTCTTCTTTGGTGAATTTTGTTTCCAGGGTTCATTGTAGATTTCTGAGAAACTGAGACTGAATAACCTTCCTGCTCAGACGCAGAATCCTCGTGTCCGCCAGATGTCGGAAAGCTTTCTTCCAATTCCTCAAGTGTGTAGAGCTTGTTTCCCACTTGTAATCGACCTCCTTTAATTTTAGCTGTAGGATTTTCTTCCCGGGCCAACTTCATGTAATGGATGAGTGACTTTTGTCTTTGTCTATCCTCAAATGAAGCGTCGTTCGCAAGGGCGATTCCAGTTCCTTTCAACTTATGGACGTTTTTGAAGATACTCCGTTTTTTCAGCAACGAGTTGAATTCTAAAATAATCGGAGGTTTATTTGATTTGTTGTCGACCGTATGAATGAAATTTATATCGTGTTCACCAATCGATACTTCCAGAATAGTATTTAGCTTATTTAGGGTCTCTTCTAGGGGATTAGACCTATCCTTAATTTCTAAGCCGAATATAGCAATATTGTTACGCCTGAGTTTACGTTCCAAGGACACAACTTTTGATTCAAGTAAATCAATTTTTTCTTCGGCTCGCGATAGTGATGTCGCTAGTTCCTTGACCTTGTTATTCAGATCAC
Source organism: Chrysolina oricalcia (assembly GCA_944452925.2). Lineage (NCBI taxonomy): Eukaryota > Metazoa > Arthropoda > Insecta > Coleoptera > Chrysomelidae > Chrysolina > Chrysolina oricalcia. Next base: position 23,188,724 of record OX101826.2, read on the forward strand.
TCTTGATTTCGTTCGTCTGCTGCGTATTAATTTTCTGGATCAAGGCACATAGTTCGCCGGTGGTTAAGTCACTAACAGGTTTATCGCTTGATTCCATATTTCTAGTGAGGGGCAATTTACATGCGTACGGCCGTCTACTTTTTAGATGTTCAGCAAAAAGAAGTGAAGTATTTCAGGAGAATTTGCGATAAAAATTATTGTTTTTGCTTCGAGCGAAATATTTGGCGGAATGTAGAATCGCAATCGATGATTAATATTAATAATTATATTACGCCCACCTGTTAGCTGTATGAGTCGTCCTTTCACTGATGCAAAACTGCACTACACGTAGGTAAATTGGGTGAATTTGAATTATAACAGATGATTTTTACTAAGGTTTTAAACGATTTCAACTCGAGCACACTGACACAGGTCTACTCACAGATCTACTCACACTCAAGTATCAAATTAATCATAATAAAATTCCCTTTTATCCTAACCCAAACTGAAAAACTAGTTATACAAATTCAAAAATTTGATTTTACATTGCATGAACATTTTGACCAAAAACACTAAAGCTGCATTTATCACAATATTTCAGAACTGAAAGAAGTGATTCTGAAGTGAGGCTGAAATATTCATTTTGAAATAAGAAGTGTGTATTCAGAATGTAATAAGGACATAAAAAAAGTCAAAATATACCAGGTGACCCATTTAAAAATCAAAAGTTTGTGCCACTTCCGTAGAAACCGGAAGTTGCATCAAGCTGAGTATCAGATGGCATTTTTATGTCCTATACAGATATAAATTTCATTCAAATGTCTTCAAAAATAAGAAGGATATAATGGCGAGCCACCTTTTGCGAACGCCTGGTATACACAATGACACATCAACAACAAGCCCTACACATTGAACCTCGCAAAAAAAATCATGATGGAAGAAAGACCCCGGAATGGAGAAAATATATTTTATCTTTGAAATTATTTCTTTTCGTTTCAGAAATACGTCGTGGGTCATCAAGTAAGCAGGTTAGTCATTCAATCAATCATTTCAATTAGATAGTTTAGTCAACCATGAATAACTGCATCATTATACTGGGGTATTTCGTCTTTTAGGGTGGATTTAGTCAACTTTAGCATACGCATTATCATAAACATAGCGGTAACATCAAAGGTTTTTAGCATAAACTTAACAATGTTGTATAAATGGCGCCATTTGATATAACAGATTCAACTTTCGCTTTTGACAAATATTTAAGCACAATTTTAAAATAATGTTGACTAAATGCACCTTTATTCTTTCTGAATAAATCAATGTTGTTCCATTCACGAATCTCAGTAGTTACAAGTGATGTTGAATAACTTGCAAAGAACAGGAAATAGAAATAGGAAACCGAGAATTGAAATTATAATTTCCTCAGATTCACATTGCTTTGTTGACATTGATACCAAATTAAGTCATTGTAATAGTACACTTGTACATAATACAATTTTTTTTTTTCATAAAAGGTATAAAACACACCCCATTTGAAACTTACCATTTCCTTAAAAAAATGATTTGTGTACTTTAAAATGAAAAACAAAGAACCACGCACGGGAAATAGTCTTTTGGTGTATATGGCTGGATTTTTGATATGTTGTAGCTGGAGCCATTCTGAGTAAGAGTCTCGATTGGCCCAACTCAATCATATGACTAGATTTGGCGCTAGAGGGCGCCAAATCATGAATTTTGTGATTCTCAGCTGATTAAAAAATATCAATATCTCATTTATATCAAATATTCTTTGCGATTGAGCATTCCTAAAATTCACGAGAAATATTTTTCCATAATTGAGAATTAAAAAACGCCACTGTTTTACTACAGGGTTGTCAACAATATACTCAATTCTTCAGTTGATGAATTTGCATACGAGGTTATACCTTGATTGAGTTTATCATTGAGGATCAATCAGAATGGTTTATTGATCGACCAAAATATAATGAAGCTGTGAATACAGAGTGTTTGAAAAAAGGAATGGTTCTCTCGAAGGAGTAGGCAGATTGAGACCTTAGAGAGAGCCAGTGACGAGACTTGGGGAGTAGGCAGATTGAGACCCCGACGTCAAGTCACAAAATCCTAACGCGATTATACCTGAGGAGTAGGCAGACTGAGACTTCAGTGTAGAATCACGTTTCCTCACTATACCTATCCTTCTTATTTTTGAAAATGGCTCCAAAATCGGAGACGAAACGTCGAATTTCAACAAATTCCAGACGCGGTTCAACCCGAACTTCTAGTTTTCAAATATCTTACCGCGGAATATATATATATATATATATATATATATATATATATATATATATATATATATATATATATATATATATATATATATATATATATATATATATATATTCTCAACCTAAGTGAAAGAGTATTCTTGGGGATGCAGTCAGAAAAAATCGATGCATGTTGAAGTTATTACCATTATTTTGAATTCTTCACAAGATCGCTAAGGAAATGAATTTGACGTTCACGTGAGTAGTTTTGGATTTTGTAGGGGGCGCCACCTATTCTATTACTTTTCACTAGTTTGAAGAGATCATTACTTTTTGTGACGTCTCTGTATGACATCCTTAAGCGAACTGGTTATTTTTGTTTCAAGGGTGCAAAACCAGTATTTGTTTTATTTAAATTTACAAGAAATACCAACATTCTGTTTCAAGAAATTTTAAATATGCAGAATAAAATAAAATGAAGAATACAAAATTGTATCCACCTTCTAGTCATTGAATCTCGGACCCGCTCAAGAATTATTGATGTGTTTCTTGTTGTTTCACAGGTGTCTACTATTCGGTTTCTCAGATCTTCCTCGTTCGCTACTGGAATTTTGTGAACTAGTTACTTCAAATGTCTCCAAAAATAAAAATCTAACGGGTTTAGATCTAGAGACATTGGTACCTACGCCTGGTTATGTTTTTCTATACTTCTACTAATCCATCAATTTGGATAGACAGTGTTGAGGAATTCCCTGGCTACAACTCTGATATGGATCGGAGCCCCATCATGCATAAACCACATGCAGAAACGAATTTCTTACGGTACATTCTGAAGTAGTTCTGGCAGTTCATTTTCTAAAAAGTCTCTGTAAATTGCGTCATTCAGTAGGAGCGGAAGAAAGAATTAAATAAGGACGTATCAAATAATTAGCAATCATTGCCGCCCCTACAGTTATAGAAAATTGATACTGATAATGTCTTCCACTAACTGCGAGCGGATTTTCCATAGCCCAAACATGGTTGCTATGGAAGTTTGTGATAGCATTTCGGGAGAAGTTTGCCTCGTCCGTAAGAGTAAAAATTGAGGATTTCCAGCCAATTTTCTCAAAAGCCACTGACACACAGTAATGCATTGAGAAAGTCTAGTGGCAGAAAAGCTTGTACTCTTTGGATATGGGATGGAAAAAATTGTCGATCGTGGATAATTCTCCAAACTGTGGACTGAATAGAATTGTTTATATAATCCATTTTTTCAAAATGAGTGTTTTAAAACGTACAGAAACTTCAACAAAACGTTCAACTATAACATAATATGTGATAACCAAAACTACTTGCTCAAACGTCAATTTCATTTCCTAAGCAATTTTGTGAAAATTGTAAAATACAACAACAACCATCGATTATTAAATAATCAACTTGAAATTTTCAAGTTCAAATATCTAGAAAACGGTTACTTACAAAGAGGGTAGCTTTTTTACGTAGACATAATAGAGGAATCAATTTCTTCACTGAAAAATGTGCTAGAAGTACGTTCAAAAAAGTTATTCGACACTTCAAAAAACCCAATACCAATATTCGTATAATTGAGGTTAGTATCCTGAAAGTTATTTGAAAAAAAAAACGAAAATAAAAAATGAAACTTGTACTACATAACATAATTCATAAAATACCATGTATAGACTGTGACTTGGTGTACATTGGACAAACTAAACAGTACTTCAATCAAAGGTGAAAACACCGCCATTATGATAGTGCTCCAAAAAATGAAAACAAATATAACAAAACAGTACTGAGCTTCCATATTCTTGAGATCAACCATCGTTTCGATTTCAATTCCACAAAAATTGTGGATTCAGAGCATTCAGAGCAGTGCTGGTAGAACGTTCGCCTTTGGAGCGAAGGGTCGAGGGTTCACAGGCTCGCATGGTTATCGGTCTCGTGCATGGCATCACACGTTAAAAGGTAAGTACTGCGTCTTCCTTTACTCACACAAGTCTCTGAAAGACTTCCGAGGGTTGCGCGTAGGGGTGCAATCGGTTGACGGAAATAATTTTAACAACAACAATCTGTAAAACAGAGACAGATCGCCAAACTTTGCGGTGTTCCAGAAAAGTGAGCTAGCTTTTAAGCGCAATCTTACCGATGAAAAAGTCCTAATTCGCATCTCCAAAAACTACCCGATATATATTTTCAACAGAATCAAATTGAAATTATTGGAATTCGTCCGCCATATTGGAGACGCCATCTTGAATTCGTATGAAATGAAACTGTTCGATTGGAGGAAATATATGCAACATCTTGGAGAAACTCACCACATGTATCTGTCAGATATAGTTCAATTTTCGGTATAGTCCCAGTATTAGCCAGGAAAATAGTTGTTATTTTCTCGGATATTTGACTCATTTCACTTTTTGGAAATTGTTTTTCGACTTATGGATATAATTCAATTGCATTAATATTCATTTGTCAGATTTTGCATTATAAATTGATCAGCTATGTTAAATTGGATTATAATTGAGTTACAAGATTTTAATAATAGACAGGAGTGGAACTCAAAAAAAAGCTTCCATATCAAAAATAATTGAAACCGTATCTCTCATATCATTTTTCAGAACTGCGTGCCGCAGTAATTCGGTATATCTCGACGGAGGAAAGTACGTGTCGCAATTACTCCATATATATAGCTGGAGACGGAGGGAAGTACGTGTAACAATTACTCCATATATATAGCTAGAGGGAACTACATGCAGCAAGTAACATAGCATGAAAGTGATATATGGTTGGAGGGAACTACGTGCAGCAAGCAACTCGGAAAAAGCGATACTAGCGCTGGTGGCAAATCGCTGAACTTAGTGACCGAATTCGAAGTTACATATCACTCAAAGTTACCTCCATGCATTTTTTCGTATTTGGACCGATCTGACATAGTAGTACCCCGTAGTGAAATATTGCGTTGGTTCGTAGTTACCTCCGAAATCGGAGGTAAGTCCGCTATATATAAGGAAAGTACGTTCACTATATATGTATTTTGGAGGTAACAGCGTAGGGTTCATAAGTATATATATATATATATATATATATATATATATATATATATATATATATATATATATATATAGTAGAAAAGTTATTGGGTATAACCCTCAAAATGTTGTGCAACCGTAGACACGTGTATGATTACAATTTACGGTTATTTTCGGAGATGGATTTCAAAAGTATTTCTGGCCAGGTTGTAGCTTCCCTAGAAATCTACAGCCTGGCATAGGCGTATGAGATGCCGTTGGTAGTACCAACAATATACAAAAAGAATTCGTACTGTTCCTGACTGATCCAGTAAGAAGAGTTCCGGAGTTGCTGGATTTGCGACGATGCTGTGCTCGGAGCGTAGCCAGCCAGATGAGGTGGATACCACCGATTTCCGCACCTCCGTGCACACGCATTTAGTTGTCATTGATATTTGAACCATTTGTTGCAGACATTAATTATTGTCTGCAGAGAGTACAGACCTACCTTTTACTGATGAGGGACAACACCCCTAAATCGATCTATAGGTAGTCCAAATGTTTCAATTAACATTTCCAACTAGCAATAGAGAATATGCAAGTGATTTAAATTTATTTGATTTTTTTTTTACCTCCGATACTTTATTGTCTTGACATTACACCTAAACCATTAGTTTATCATTTAATTTGTATTTAACTCCATAAAACTTCAATCAAAAAGTGCAAATTTAACGCGCGGAATTCAAATATGCGAAACGCATCACCATTGGTCGAAACGAGAAATGACGTCACATAGCAGGTTATGAAATTTATCTGTGTTAATATTCATACTGTGGTAGTCGTCTTTTATAGACAATTCGTTTTTATTTATATATCTGCAGTGTTTTCCATTACATAGTGCGATTTTGGTCTCGTGACAATTGTAAATTATCAAGAACAATGACTGAAAGTGGTTTTGTCAAAGCACAATCCGACAATCTACCAAAAATAGATGCTTTTATGATGATAGCATATTTTGTATCCAATCCAGATTTCACGTCTACTGAGGTCAAAGGGGTGAAAGCTGCAAGGTAATTGTAATACATGATATTTTGTAATTTACTAAATAAGTTTCCATGCCAAACATAACCTCAAATGCAGAATTCATACAATATACTCACATTAAAGTGATCTTCACAATAAATGTGATATTGGAGATAGTTCGTCTCTTCTCATAACCTTACATCATTGTTTACCTATTTTCGCATCTCTTGGAAGCGGTTCTTCTAATCATACGATCCTCTTATAAACTTGTCAAAATTGTGGAGGGTGTTGAACCCATAGAAATATATATTATATACTTGTAAAAATAGAAACAAAGGAAGTCAACAACAGGAAGCCAACCACACATTTGTGGCTTCGGTTAGAAGACCTTGTGCTTACAAGGCAACAACTAACGTCGCCACGGAGGCAGCTATAGCTACCAGCGTGACAATCCTACCCAGGAAAATACAAATAAGGATGGATTTAGCGAGGGGCAATATATGAAAATATAAGTAGAAAAGTTATTGGGTATAACCCTCAAAATGTTGTGCAACCGTAGACACAAGTGTTGTACATCTTCGCACTTGATTTTACCGTACTGACGAGAGCTTAAGCTCGAAACACGTGTCTACGGTTGCACAACATTTTGAGGTTTATACCCAATAACTTTTCTACTTATATTTTCATATATTGCCCCTCGCTAAATCCATCCTATATATATATAAATAAATATATATATATATATATATATATATATATATATATATATATATATATATATATATATATATATATATATATATAGCTATCATTTGTCATACGGCACCATTTAACATATGTTTTGTATTAAGAGGCACCCAACTTTGGGTGCCACTTTGTTCCGCATGGAAAACATTTTATTATTTTATTATGATAGAAAACTGCATTTTACGTCATTTTATGAAGAAAAAAGGGGGGTGTCTCATGACCAATTTTTAGCCAGCGTCATATTGTATAGTTCAGCCTTTTCATTGTAGAGGGCGCTTTGCTTTATACCAATGTATAAAGAAAATTAAATTATACTATTTGACACCCGAAGAATACGATGTATTGAGGCACCCGTAAAAGCGGCAACACTGGTCTATGCAGCAATTTCAACCATGGATTTTGTCAATATTCAAGATGGCGGCTCCAGTATGGCGGACGAGATTTGTGATTAGGGTCAGATTTGATTCAAAATTGGTATGGGGGATTTTTTTAGACGTATACTCCGTTTTTTTTGCCAAAATTCATGAATTCAAAATGGCGGCTCCAGTATGGCGGACGAGATTTGTGATCAGAGTCAGATTTGATTCGAAATTGATATATAAGGGTTTTTAGGTCGCAGATTTTGGATTTCTTGACAAAATTCATGAATTCAAGATGGCGGCTCCAGTAGAGCACACGAGATTTGTAAATAGGGTCAGATTCGAGTCAAAATTGGTATGTGGGAGTTTATTAGGTCGTAGATTTCGAAACTTTTGTCGAAATCCATAAATTGAAAATGGCGGCTCCAATATGGCGGACGATATTTGTCATTATGGTCTGATTGGATTCCAAAGTGTGTGAGGGTTTTCGGGTCAGAGATTATGAAATTTTTGTCAAAATTCATGAATTCAAAATGGCGGCTCCGAAATGGCGGACGATATTTGTCATTATGGTCTGATTCGTTTCCAAAGTGTGTGAGGGTTTTCGGGTCAGAGATTATGAAATGTTTGTCAAAATTCATGAATTGGTAGACAAGTTTTGTGATCATGATCTGATTCGATTCAAAATTGGTATGTGGGGGTTTTTGGGTTAGGAAATTATGATTTTTCAGTAATAAAAAATAATAGTTTCAAAAACTAAAGAACATGGCTCACTTCTAACTAGGAAGTTGAAAATAATTGACAATGATATTACTCAAATGTAAAATAGCGTGGGGTGCTTGACAATGTTATCTTGAGCTCTTGAACGCTCAGTATTGTTAAATCAAAATAGAGGATATGAGAATATAGATCGAAAGCAATCACGTTTTTTTCACATTTGAGAATTTCATTGTCAATTATTTTTTAAATTTTTTAGTTCATGTTAGATGTAAAATAGGTTTTTTAGTTTTTTTCAACTATTATTTTCTCAGTCAATAGAAAAAATTGTCGTCAACCAGTTACATCTCACGAGCAACCCTCAGAACTCTTCAAAAAACTTGTGCGAGCTAGAGGAGATGTAGCCCTCACCTTTCAGCGTGTGATGCTAGGCACGGGACCGAGCTGAGATTAGAACCCATACCGATGACTGGATTGAAAAGTGAACACCTGACCACTCGCCACCTTGGCCCATTCATGATAATTTGAACGTCATTCCGAAAACGTTGAGTTGAAGTTGGTGAGAGTGTATGTTACTTTGCAGCAATAATAGATAGACAATACAATGACGCCAGAAAGCATTCAAGGAATAGCTATTTGTGAATTTAGAGCGCAAATTGATGGATTGTCGCTCGACCTAGAGAGTTACCGCGCGACGCGAAGCGAAGCGCGGTAATCTTTTGAGAGCATCAATTGCATTTTGTATTCGAATTACACACAGTATTTTTTCGACAAATGCAGATTTCAGACAAAGAAAGAACTTGATACTTCATTGAACATATATTATTACCTAAGAATAATGGATATCGTCGGCATAGCAATACCAATAATTAGAATTACCTGTAAAACATTAAAAGTATAAATAACTTTTGCCAAAGTCGGTATCGAAATTGCTCACAGTCCAATCATTATCTCAAATAAGAAATGCGAGTCTAAAGAATCGAACTCCTGCCGTCGGCGTGACAGGAAGAGTTTCTAACCACTAGTCTAATGTTCACAATAATTAAAAACATATTTCTCAATATGACGCCGGCAAATCGGTAGCTTCGTAATAATATTAAATTAAAAATAATAAAACTGATTCACAAACTACTCTGAAGAGTATAAAGTATAACTGAAATTTACCTTTCAGATGAGATAGTCTTTATCTGCTTCTTGTAAAAATCCTTGTACATTTTCAGAGGTAAATATTATATTGGATTATACTGCTCTACATTCAACAGATTGTTTCTTGAGAACGCGACAAGCTTAGAATATTTGTTGATGTCTTTATTGTTTTTGACATTCAAGCATGTCCGTAGCATCGAATACATAGACCAAAGAGTTAATGGTTTCAGGGTCTCAGATCTTTCTCCAAAATGAGCCAGTAGGTAATAATTTTCCTGAATACTAATAAACCTTTTTCGATTGGCACCAAAAGTTATGGTTGATCGTATTGTTATTCATATTTATGTCTCAATTTTTCTGGAAGAAGATGTATGAGGTGGATTCATGCAACATCACTAAAACTAAAATGAATTAAAGATTTAGATGAATTTTAAAATAGGAAAATGACGGTGTTCATGTAGCATCAATTTAACGAAATTGAAGGTGCATTTAGTCAACATCATTATGAAAGTGTGTCTAAATATATGTTAACACCGAAAGTCGAATCTGTTATATCAAATGGCATCGTTTATACAACAATATTAAGTTTATGCTAAAAACCTTTGATGTTACCGTTATGTTCATGATAATGCTTGTGCTAAAGTTGACTAAATCCACCCTAAGAAAGTACTAGACATGCGCATATCATTCCAAATGTTGATCTTTGAAACGTCTTGGTATTCTTTATTCAGAAAACAGAAGGTGATTAAGGTGAACCATAACCTGAGATTATCGTGGTTTGTTGATTTGATGTATTCTGTTCTGGTGTTTATGGCATGAAAACTATCACCAAGATAAAGAATTGTGGTTTTGTACTCAGTGCTTCTGGGAGCCTCTGGAGTTGTGAGGAATCAGAGAAATAGAAAATAAGGCGTCATACCAATGCTGAAATTACGAAGCAAATTTGTCAATTTGGCTCTTTCAGTATATTAAATCGGATGCCGAAAATGAGATCTTTGCATAAACTCGGATGATGCCCAAAATATTTTCTCTCTTGTCATATATGAACGAAAACTATTTGACGAGTTCAATTAGCTGACCATTAGTATCCATAAAAAAAGAAAACACGAAGATATAGATCTACACAAGAAATTACTCAAGGATAAAACATAACATCTTTCTTCTTTGGAAGCAATCAGCTGTGAGCAGAGATTTTCGTATGTGACCTTTGTGAATCTTCCCCAGGGCACGACCACACATGCACTTTTTCTAATTTATGGAAGAAATTAAGTTATTAGTTGAAAGTTGGCCATCTTTCTGAGTTTTAATGTTGATTTCAATTGCCCAGTTTCTTGAATGAACACGTCCATTTCATTACATTGTCTTTCATTCGTAGTTTCAGTTTTAAATTTATGCTTGCGATGTGCGAAAAATGCGACTTTAGGTGAATTCATACCTAAAGTCGTATTATTCGCACATTCTGCCACATGAGGAGGTGTGTACACTATTTTCTATGGATACCTACTTGTTTATTCCCAACAGTATGTACCATACAAATGCGAGCGTTTTTTTATTTTTCCGCTTGACAGCGGAAATGTTGTCATTTAATGACATTCATCGAAAAACATCAACTTTGCGTTGAGATTTGAATGAGCCAAAGTCTACTTTGTTATGCGGTGGTCTAAAAACTAAATTTTGATAGTGATTGAAATTATTCCGAGATTTAAAAAAGAAATATTACAGTTTCGTCTATTTGCCTTCGTTACACATTACGAATATGAGCTTTTATTTAGCCTTACCAGACCCGGTGCCTGCCTGTAATGAAATCTTGCCTATTGAATTTGAGCGACTTCTTGTTATCCGATTAACTTCCAGTGAAAATGCAATATAGAATTTTGTTGGAGAAAAAACAAAATGGCGGATGCAAGATGGCGAACAAGATTTGTAATAATTATGTTATAATTGGTATGTAATAAAATTGGTATGTGGGGGTTTTTGAGTTCGGAGAAATTGAACTCAGAATTCAAGATGGCGGCTCCAAGGCGGCAGACGAGTTTCGTGATTATTATCCGATTTGATTGAATATTGGTATTTGGATGTTTTCTGTGTCTGAGATTATGAATTTTTTGAAAAAAAAAAACAATTCAAATTGGACGCTTCAAGATGGCGGAAAATTTTGTGATAATGGTCTGATTCGATTGAAAATTGGTATATGTAGAATTCTGGGGTCGGAGATTATGAATGATTTATCGTAATTCATAAATCCAAAATGGCGGACTCCAAGAAATTTCGTGGTTTCTTTACATTCTATAGTATTATTGTCTAGTAATAGTACAGGTAGCTTGCAACGAAGGCTAGTATTTTCGTGTTAGATACATTTAATGATAGTAAATTTAAATCAAACCATCCTTTAATGCGGTCAATATCTCTAGAAATGGTTTGAAATAGATTAGCCTCAGTCCCATCGTGCCATTGTATGGTAGTATCCTTGGCAAATAAAGTGAAACTATCTGATATATTCAAATTGGTCATATCATTAACATATAATAGGAAAAGTACAGGACCGAGTACCGTACCTTGGGGTACACCACAGCAAATAGAATGGAGTGGTGAGTGATGATTTCTTTTGACATCCTGATGAAGACTTGATAGGTATGACCCAAACCACTTCAAAGATTCAGGTTATTGTGAGAGTTATATATTCGAAAGCTTGCTGCTTTCGTATTCGAACTGAAAACTTTAGACGGCTAGCTCTTGAATTAATTCGAAATAACTTCGAGTTTATTACTGTCTGACATACTTGAGTACTATGTAAATTCCACATGCGCAGGCCTCGCTTTTCAATTGGACTCTCTGGGCAGGTGCTCAGGGCCCGTGATCCATAGGGGCCACTATACTTCGTGCTAATGTGATGTTTGAACTATCATGTAAGTTTCTGCTGGATAACCACACATGGCTTTCTCGTATCAACCGAACTCAGAGGTACCCGACATCCAGAGCGGCGTCAACGTGAATCCAAGCTGAAGCAGTTTACTTTCAATTCATTTTCAATCAGTCTGAACCAACTCTCAAAGGAAAAAGTCTTCTTTATCATATAAATCCATTATCTTCGATTTGAAATGAATCTTTTCAAAAAGTAAATAGTCAAACATTTATATTCAACTAGCGCATCGAAGCCTACCACGACCGGTCACTCAAAGAACGAAAGCAATGAAGGGAATGCAGCTAGTCATCACTACTTCTCTGTGAATATTTCATGCCGGACTCTTCTGTTCCTAATCTTAGTGAACCCAGTGCAGAGTTGGGATTGAGTATTATTTTCGAAAATTTGAGTCTTATTACAACTGAAACAATCACTGCTCTACAGTATGCGCGTTCAGTAAATGCAAATCTGACAGCTTTATTCAATCTGTAGGCGTGGTTTTCCCATACCTGTAGTGGAAAACGGAGCAGACAGATTGAATGGAGCTGTCATATCTGCATTTACCGAACACTCCCAGTGTTACCCATTTGAAATGGCAGCACCTTTTTTAAACAGGGTATTACTCGAGAACCTCGTGTATTAGTGGAATAATTTGGGATTTTTGGGAATTGATGTAATACAATTTCCTTAGCGGTTTCCCCCTCGGTATGCATCTTGTACGCATCAAAAGACACTATTAGGCTGGTGCCAAAACGAATTTCAAACACTAACATTGATAAAGAAAGTAACAGGCAAGCACCAAGTGGAAATAGATGTTGGGGTTCCAACTTTGGGGAAAAAATATTTAAACATGAAAACACTGAAAACGGTGATATAGGGATGAAATTTAGGGGTCGAAAACGAATTTTTGCTATTTGCACAAAATCGAAAACTTTTGAATTCAACTTTTTGTCATAATCCCAAATTAACCGAAAAATAGTTATTGATTTTTTCTCGCTCATAAAGGTTTCCCAAACCAACGCGGGAACGAGGGACGGGAGCGGGAACGGGATGAACACGAGACTAAATTCGATAGTAGGATATATAAAAATGTATACCAGTGCGATTATTCGTATTCTAAAATGCAGGCAAACAGCGAAATATGTTTGGTTTGCTCCGTGCACTGTTTCTCTAGCAATTCGCACAGTTCCCATTTTCCGTTCCCGCTCCCGCGTTCCGCTTCGGTTTGGGGAAACCTTATATTATTATTCAATGCACATGAGAATTTAACTTCTGAATTGCGGAAAAATCATGCTCAGTCGACACAAAAAAAAGACATAAGTATATCATCAAATTTTTATCTGAATTAAATCATTTTTACACGAGAAAAAAATGAAATACTGATAAATAGGTTTCCCGTCATTTTGACGGTTATGATGTCATGAGGTCAAATGTCAAAATGGCACCCATTCAACACCTATTTTGTTATCCAGGCACTCATATAAACCTTGTAGCAGCCGTCTTCGGGTGCCACTTTTATTCGTGTGTATAACTTTTAACTTCGATAGAAAACTGCATTTCACGGCATTTTATAAACAAAAAAGGAGGGTGCTTCATGACCAATATATAACTAGCGATATACCTACTGATTACTTTTTGGGACCTTCGAAATACAAAACTATATTACTGAGACAATTGTTCGTGAGAGATAAGGGTATTTTTTTCGAAAAATGTACACAACCCGAAAGCTAGTTGACTTCTGAATTGCGAAAAAATCATGCTTATCCATAAGGAAAAATCCTATGTTAGGTTACATAGTATAAACTCTTTGCTGCAGGTCAAGCATTTGTAGCCTTGATCCAAGTTATGTCATAGCAGGTCTTCAAATCGAAATATTAAACTGCTCCAAGTTAACGGCGGAAAGTCTTTGTAATGTTGATGATCTGAACGAAATGGATCGAATGAGAAACTCATACAAGTAATTAACTAATTAGCATACCTATTGTATTATTGAAGCTTATTTCAAAATCGCAAAAGGAATTGTAGTTCAATTATATTATAGTATTAAAAACAAAAGTATGAAATATTGTAACAATTACTAAATTATTCATTTTATACTCCTAAAAAGTTTAAAGAGAACTAAAACAAAAATTGAAACAAGCTGTCATTTAAAAAATGCACTGAAAAGAAGAAAATAAACATTTGAGTAAATCAAACCCATAATTTTGATATAGTATACAATTTTCAATAATATATAAGCTTTTTGCGAGAATAGATCTTGACACAAGTAACTCTTAATAATTACGTAAATTGAATGTATTCAGGAAAATCTTGCGACCAGCCTTTAGATCATTCAAAATTGTATAAAAAAATTATGGGATCAATTCATTTCAGAGTTTATTTTCTCGTTATTAAATAAAAGGTTGATTTAAAAAAATTATTTCAAGTTCTTTTATCACAATATATCATGTCGTGACGTACTACATCCCGATACTTCCTTTCTTCATATATCCTATTCGTGAAAAGCCGTGATAAAAGCTAGTATAATCTGAACTGAAGAATTAAAGAGAACTTGTGTCCAGCTATGTTTCCACAAAACATAATTCACAGTTTCAAAAGTTTGCGTAGCCGGAAATACTCGTACGTTGATCGTTTCAACAAAATTAACGTTCAGTGCGGAATTCATTTAGCAATCCCATTCAAATGTAATTCACTTGTAAGTTTAATAACCGGCCGGATTTACGACATATAAGTAAACTCTTTTGAGTCTCACGACTTCCTTACCAAATCAACAGATACGGATCCTGTTCTTGATTTAACTCCAAGTGATCTTAAGAATTTTTGACCAATCACGAACTGTTTCTAGAACACAATGGCGCAACTGCAACTGTCAAACTTTGGAAAGGACACCAATTGAAACATCAAATTACGATATAATATCTCTCCTCAAACCTATTTCATTGAACGCATAGGTACAGTGCCGCATAACATTCCGTGTGATCCTAACAAATGTTCATATTTTACTGATAATAAATGACGTGTGTTGAATACCATTTCGCTAATCTACTGAAGAAATAAAAGTGAATTAGGATTTGCATATATCTAAAATACTGTGTTTTTGTGATAGAAGATTATTCAAATTCGGTATTTTAGGGAAGGGTGCTTCATATATGTTTTATAGCTTTTCATTGATCCAATTTTTCCTTTATGTTGTTTTTATATTTTTGATATCTTATTCAATTATCGTCGAGTGGAAGTGCAAAGAGTGTGGACACAAAGTCGGATTCTGAAAAGGAATAAAATTCCACTCATCGACTTAACGGTGAAAAAGCCGTGATGATGAATGTTCTGAATATACTTGCGATGCTTGATTATTTTTCAGTTAGGCATCCTTCAATCTGGCAACACTGGTGGGTATCGGTTTGAACAATACTGACAGAACTATATACACATGGGGTGCTTTTTGTCCTGCATTTCCAGTGGTGTCTCTTTCGACAACGTTTTGAATATACATTCATATATAGATATACATATATATATATATATATATATATATTTATATATTTATATATTTATATATATATATATTTATAAATCCTTTCTGATGAGTGCGTTAGCACGAAACAGCTGTCAAAGGTTAGAGCTCTCGGAATTAAAACGAAATATACTCTATTTTCACTTAGATTCTGCTTGCGTTCCTCATAACGTATTAGAAACTTGATTGAACCTTGGGTTGGTCAGAACAACGAATTGTTGGCTACCTGTCAATTTGTGGACAAACCTCTACTTTTGGATTCCTTGGTTCGTGTCAAATTAAGTTTCAACTAGTGACTGTAGATGTCATGAATAACTTCCTGTTATATTCTGTCTTGCCTCACGGTATTAATTCTTGAGTGGATTCGTTTTGATTTCGAGAGCTCCATAAATCCTTTCTGATGAGTGCGTTAGCACGAAACAGCTGTCAAAGGTTAGAGCTCTCGGAATTGAAACGAAATATACTCTATTTTCACTTATATATATATATATATATATATATATATATATATATATATAGCACCAACTATCAAACTGAGGACACACCGTAAAATCAACGTTGCGAGGACCACTGGAAGGAAAGGTGCTAGACACTTGTCATAGCCTTTTCTGTTCTTGTTCAGAGTGGGGGGCACCAAGATTCTCTAATATACGCTTGAATTACTGAACAGTTTAAATTTGATTTTTACGAGTATATCGGAACCAAGTGAGGACCATACTTCCGTGATATCATTGAGAGGTCCGTTTATTTGTCTGCAGAATCCTACCAAACTGAAGTCCGTATAACCTAATTATTAGTATGAGGTGTATGAAGTGAGGACCACTGAACGTTGCCAAGTTTCACTAATTTCTCTCTACATACGATCGGTTCTTTAACGGTACATGTGACAGTACAGACAAGCAAAAATTTTAGTTATGATAGAAATGAACTAGGCAATCCTGACTTCTGCATTCAACCTATACAATAGGTATAATCGTCGGCAAGTATCTAACAGAAAACAACTTCTGTCCCTTACGACAATTGAATTAAAACTGATAGATTATTGGCAAAGTATTCTACAAGAACTACTTTGCAATATTATCCCAATCTCAACGCCAAAACATGTCTCAACCCACATGGTTTTGCCAATCATCAGTGTATCTAGTTGTTTTCTGTTGCCGTCGATTATACCTATTGTATAGGTTGACTGCAGAAGTGTGGATTGCCTAATTCATTTTTATTATTGGTTTGATGAGCTTCTGGCAAGTAGTGTTATCAAATATTTTCTTCCGAAAATTATGATTGTTAGTCAGTACTGCATTGTATATGGTAACAATTCTGTCGGTTTATTCGTCAACGAAAGCAATATTCAGTATTATTTCGGACAAAGTTCGATACGGAGAGTATGATGAAAATTATATGAATTAAATAAAAATATTGACATATCGTGAGTCGCAGAAATTGACATATTTGTAAGTCGCGACTGCATTCCTGGATGAGGGGCAATTAATGCTTGGAGGGCACCATTCGTTTGGTGGGACAGGAGAATTCTTATATTGTTCGACGAACCCTAGCACTGAAGATATGCAAAAATCTTGAAACAGATGGTCATTTTAAATCAAATGATAAAAACAATAATAAATCGTCTTCATATTCTTCGGTACGAAATAGGCCAAGTTTAGTTTAGGGCACTCTTACACTTAACCTAAGTAGTACAAATAAGAGATGGAATATAAGTAGGAAAGTCACTCATGGGGTGGAGCAAAACAAAATATAACCATTGCAAAGCAGTAGTGCTTAATCAAACATATAACTTTGGGTAAAATAGACTCTCAGTTAGGGTATTTACGAAATTTGGCTTTCAATTTCTTTTTTCACATCAAAAACGGAAATATAGAATTCAATGGCTTGGTAGTTGAAGTATGAGGCAAAATATCCACTATTTGATCACAATTAGCACTTGAAACTGTGACCGCTTTGAGGAACGTTGCAGAAATAGATGCCAGATGTAATTCAATATCCGTTAGGGAAAGAAAATCTTTTCTGTCAGATATTTGGCACTTTGTGGGAATGTGTGGAAAGAGAGGTATTTCGATTTCGTTTCATCCAATAAAATTCAGTAATTAAAGGTATGGTATGTTTTTGAGTTTTGTCAGGTTGGATCATCAAACGAATACAACGATGTATTTGCAGAATATAAAGAACTGTTGTAATTAGACTGTATCGAGTAATTCATAAAGAAATTTATATTCAGTATCTGTATAGTGTCATTTGTGAAATCTGACAAAGTCAAATCACCCCTCTTTCCAAAAATCTTACTGCAAATATCTGACAGAAAACAATTACTTTCCCAGCCAACACTGCGCGGGTTTTTCAATATTTTTGGGTTTCATAGAAGTTAGCGAGTTTCTGAACGACTAAACGATTGTCGTATCTTTGGACAGAATCTAAAACTTTCAGTGTGTGTTTAGGGGCTGCACTCCTCATATGGAACCTGTCTCAACTAAGTGAAAATTTTGACGTACAAAATTATCTCTGTTTGATAATCGAATAAGTGAGGAATATAAAGCAACCCTCTGACAAAAGACAAGTGCTTTACTGGCAAATACAGCGTTGGATGATGAATCATATGGACTTCCCTTCGATTTACATTATACTAAAATCTGCTAGACAATTAAATCAGATTCGATTAAATTAGTCCATCTGAAAGAAAGATTGATGAATAGATTGGAAGGTTCGTGAAAAGATAGGAGATTAGTTGAAACAAAGAATAAATGTATTCGACAAAATATTAAATAAGAAAGAGAAATAACAAGTGATAAACAAATAAAAAAATCTGCATTGTTCACAATGACCGCTTGTCAACAACGAAACAAGGTGTCCAGCCATACCAGAAAGGTGCTCATTGTCTCAATTCTATACGATAGGAATAAACATACCTAACATGACAATTCATTGAATCATAAATAGAAATGAAATATTTTGAAAAAGGCACAGATTCCCTTACTTATCTGGAACACCGTAAAAGGGTTGGTGAACTGTCTTCCTTCTTGAGATGTTTTGATAACCCAATCTCTTCTGAACTATCTTTGGCCGTTTCACCAATAAGTTCAGTCCATCAATAAGTTCAGTCATCACACCTATTGTTGTCACCTTTGGTACTGTCGTCTATTCACCAGGACTCATTCTTTCAAAGAACGGCGAAGATTTGGAGATCATTGACTACGGAAATGTTCGGCCTACATACTCCAAATGTTCAAGAGGAACCCCAATTCCTAGTTACTTCATCTTAATTCCGAAGATGTTCTCGAAATTTTACAGGTGTTTGTTTCTATTTGAAACCAGAAGAATATAGAATAAACAAATGAATATATAATAGTTAGTGGTAAACAGCGGAATAACAAAAAAAACTTTAATTTGTAGACGCTAAAAAGGAAAAAAAATATTCAAAATGTTTTTGGTACTCATTCAAATGCACAAAGAGGTGAAAATTATTACATTAGATGTGTGATGTAGCAAAAATAACAATCCCTAGCTTTTGAATGTGTTACTCACAGAATAACCGACGTAACACATCTGAAGCAGACTTTTTTTTCAGTGTTTTCAATAGCAGATTTAATTTTTTTTTCTCTCAATGTTATTCAGTGAATTTGAATAAAAGCTTGCCTTTAAATGTTTTTTTTTTCGTATTTTTAGTCATAAGTAATCAGATACTCCTCATTCTGTTCATTTCCATAGGAGCTTCAGTATACCAGGGCTTTTTGATACTCAATATTGTGTATTCTAACTCTTCGATCCGATGAGCATCCAATAATCGATTGAATCATGAATCGTTTTGTCAATATTCACGATCTCTGACTTCAAAAACCTACACATCAACTTTGAATGAAAACGGACAATGATCACAGAAACTCCGCAATCCTGAAACCTCGAAAACTCCCACATAGTATTTTTGGATCAGATGATAATTGCAAAACTCGTTTGCCAAATTGTAGCTGCCAATTCAAATTCAAAAATTTTCATAATCTCTTTTCTCGAAAACTCCACTCACCAATTTTGATCAGAATGGTGTCATAATCACATAACCCGTTCGTAATCTTGAATTCATAAATAAAAAAAATCCTAAACTCCGACCCCAAACATCTTTCCATACTAAAATGGAATGAAACTGACCAATAACACCAAGCTTGTCCGCCGTTTTGAATTTATCAATTTGGACCTAAAATTCGTAATCTGAAATATCCCCCAAGTGCCGATTATGAATAGAATCGTACCATAATCCCAAAGCTCGTTCTCCATCTTGATCTCATATTCGGAAATACTCAGTATTCCAATTTTGTATAGAATCAGACCATAAGAACAGAATTCACAATTTGCCATCTTGAATTCATGTATTTTGATATTAAATCCGTTATCTCCGACCAGTTTTTCTAAAAGAAGTTCAATCCCGCATTGTCACAGGAAAGAGGAACACATTCCCAATTTCTATTTGATCGGTCCACTGGAAGTGGGTCAAAATTCACTTTCTATTATCCCGTCAGCCCTCTGCCATATTGTCTAATGATTTTATGAGGTATCCTCTTCAGGGTTTTGGTAGTTGTGAATATAATGATCAATGAACAAGCAAAATTTGCGCATGCACGTGGAACATAACAATAACAATAATTATTGTTGTAATTATGTTATATAATAACTATATAACGATAATTGTATTATAATTATAAATTTCATTATACTTTATTTTCCCAAAGACATGCAAAAAAACGTATAGATTCAAAAATGCCCTATTTCTCAACACAATTGAGGGCTTAGGTGTCCTTCGGACCAACGCGACATGTATGCCGATCAGTTTCTGTCTGATTTTCATTTGATGAAATATCCTTTGGTATTATGCTTGGCATACGCTAAAATATCATAAAAATACGTGATTTCTTTATGCAATCCACAATAATCAACTAGTTTCTGACAAATTCTATACGTGTTTATGCATGTATTTGAGAAAAAAAAGTAGATATTATTATTATCGTTATGTTACTCGGGCAAGCGCTAAGTTTGCTAGTTCATTGATCATTTTATTAATAACTACCAAAATTCTACATGGCATACGTTATGAAATCATTATACATTTTGGCAGAGGGCTGACGGACTATAAATTTCACCAGATAGTACAGATGAGTGAATTAACACATAAACAGACAAGCGGACGAGTGTAAAAGCAGCAACGGTTTTCCCAGCAACGGTTTTTATTTTTGCTTATGTTATTCATAAATATCCGTTGCTCGAGGTTTTTCGACGGAAATGTAAACTTGCTGATAACGTTCTATATAATGTTGTTGAGGGGTAGCTGTTGAATCACGAATTATTTTGCCCTATAAAACACATTCAACAGACATAGAATAATTCATTTCTGTAAGAAAAACAAACAACGGGTATTTTAACTGTTTCGCGATTTTTCTACTTCAGAGGGTTGTTGAGGGATAGTTTTCGATACACAAATTATTTTACGCCATAGAACATATTCAGTAGGTGTCGAATAATTCATTTCCGTAAGAGTTGTTGAGGGGTAGTTTTTCGTTCACAAATTATTTCATCCTATAAAACGTATGCAACAGGAGTGGATTGATTATTTTTTTTCAAAAAACCTCGAGTCACGGGTACTTCAACTGATTCAAGATTTTTCTACTTCCGTAGGGTTTTTGAGTGGTAGTTTTTGGTTCAAGAATTATTTCACTCCGTTGAACGTTTTCAGCAGGTGTAAAATAATTCATTTCTGTAAAAAAAAACAAACACCGGGTATTTTAACTGTTTCACGATTTTTCTACTTCGGAGGGTTGTTGAGGGGTACTTTTCAATACACAAATCATTTTACGCTGTAGAACTTATTCAGTAGGTGTCGACTAATTCATTTCCTAAAGAAAATCTCGAGCAAAGGATATTTCAACTGTTTAAAAAATGTTCTGGTTCACAAATTATTTCACGCCATGAAACATATTCAGCAGGTGCGGAATATTTGATTTTCATCAAAAAACCTCGAGAAATTTTTTACTTCAGATGGTTAATTGTTGAGGGGTAGTTTTTGGTTCACAAATTATATCACCTCATAGTACGTACTGAGCCGGTAAATAATAGTTAATTTCCGTCAAAAAAACTTCGAGCAATGGGTATCTCAACTGCTTTAAAAATGTTCTACTGCAGAGGGTAGTTGAAGGGTCGTATTTGATTAACTAATCAGTTTTCCTTATAAAACGTATTCAACAGGTGTAGAATAATTTATTTCCATTAAAAATCCTCGAGCAACGAGAATTTCAACTCTTTCGAGATTTATCAACTTTGGAGGATTGTTGAAGGGTAGTTTTCATTTCACAAATAATTTCACCCTATATAACGCATTCAACAGGTATAGAATAATTAATTTCAGTCAAAACATCTCGTGCAACAGAAATTTCAACTGTTTCAAGAATTTTCAACTTAGGAGGGTTGTTGAGGGGCAGTTTTTGATTCACAAACTATTTTATTCTATAGACCGTATTCAGCAGGTGAAGAATAATTCATTTTCGTCAAAAAAACTCGAGCAACGGGCACTTCAACTGTTTCAGGATTTTTCTACTTCGGAGTGTTGTTCAGGGGTAGTTTCTATCCACAAATTTTCACACCCTATAGAACACATTCAGCAGGTGGAAAATAATCAATATCTTTCAAAAATATCGAGCAACGGATATTTCGAATGTTTCAAAACTTTTCCAGTTCGAAGGGTTGTTGAGGGGTTGTTTTTGGGTCAATCTTCATTTCACACTGTGCAACATATGCAGCAGCTATAGAATAATTCATTTCTGTCAAAAAACTCAAGCAACGGGCATTTCAACTATTTCAAGAGTTTTTTACTTCGAAGGGTTGTTGAGGGGTAGTTTTCGATCCACAAATTTGTTACCATATAGAAAATATTCTGCAGGTGGAAAATAATTTATTTCTGTCAAATGATATCGAGCAACGGATGTTCTGAATGTTTCAAGATTTTTCCACTTTGGAGGGTTGTTGAGGGGTAGTTTTTCGTTCACAAATTATTTCATTCTATAAAACGTATGCGACAGGAGTGGAATAACTAATTTTTTCAAAAAACCCTCAAGCCACGGGTAATTCAACTGTTTCAAGATTTTTCTACTTCCGGAGGGTTGTTGAGTGGTAGTTTTTGGTTTATAAATTATTTCACTTCATAGAACGTATTCAGCAGGTGTAGACTATTTTATCTCTGTCAAAAAACGTCTAGCAACAGGTTTTTTAGGTATTTCAAAAAGTGTCTACTTCGGAGGGTTGTTGCGGGGTAATTTTTTTTGACATATCATCCCACCCTGTGAAACGTATTCAGCAGGTACAGAATAACTCATTTCTGCAATAAAATCTCGAGCAACGGGTATTTCAACTATTTCCAGATTTGTCTACATCGGAGGGTTGTTGAGGGGTAGTTTTTGCTTCAGAAATTATTTCATCCAATAGACCATATTCAGCAGTTGAAGATTAATCAATTTCTGTGAAAAAACCTCTAGCAACGGGCATTTAAACTATTTCAAGATATTTTCCATTTCGGAGGGTTGTTGAGGGGTAGTTTTCGATTCACAAATATTTCACCATACGGAAAATATTCAGCAGGAGAAAAATGAGTCATTTCTGCCAGAAAAACCTCGAGCAACGGGTATTTCAACTTTTTAAAGTTTTTTCTACTTCGGAAGATTGTTAAGGGTAGTTTTTGGTTCAAAAATTATTCCACTCTATTAAATGTATTCAGCAGATGTGAAAAAAAACATTTTCGTCAAAAAACCTAGAGAATTCGGCATTTCTATTGTTCCAAGATTTTTCTATTTCGTAGGGTTGTTGAGGGGTAGTTTTCGATTCACAGATTAATCAACCCTATTGAACGAATTCAGCAGGTTCAGAATTACTCATTTACATGCTTGAAAAACAGGGCAATTTGAATAAAAACTTGCAAAAGTAGAGAAAATGAGGTGAAATATAGTGATACCCATTACCTAATAAACATCAATGTGTTCAGCGTAACACGATATGTTGCCACATTTTCGGACCTCACTCAGTGCTGACAAGGAACGGAATACGCACGTACAGAAAATATACATTCTCAGCAGCGCCTTCAAGTGGCAAATCCCCAAACTACAATATACGATTTTTTCTATATTTCTACCAAAGTGAGGACTACATATTTCACGCGATATTTCAACTAACAGTAGTGAATGCACAAAAAGGAACGAAACACTATATCTGTCTCACTTAGAACGATATTTAGGTCAGTCACTGAACTTGTACAGAGGAGGATCCTCCACACGGAACCGCAGAAACGTTGTGAGGTCCGTATACGGACCTCACTTCGACATGGTCCTCACAACATCCGTAATTTTTGCACAAGCGGACCTCACTTTATACGTTGTTCAATATATATATATATATATATATATATATATATATATACACAAATAAACAGTCAATCAAGAGCCCGTAGGAGATATGAAGCGTCAGTTGTGTAGCCCGAGTCTGGGCTACACAACGTATGCCGTTGTATATATGTTTTGAAGGGCTTCATAGCGCATTTACAATCATTTCCCAATTTTTTGCTAGTGCTTCACAACAACACATTAATCCATCCAAGATACAGCACTTAGTTCAATGCATTTCCAGAAGGGGGCACTGTACCTATGTACGGTTCAATAATTTTACTACGTAGATGAGCCCCAGTATATTACAATATTTCCTGCTCGTTGTTTAGCCCTAGATTTGGCAACATGCATTCTAGGTGATAGAGGCTTCAGAGATAGTTTCATCGCTATTGTATATTCCAAGCGATAATAAATCTGACTTTGTGAAGCCAACCACACGGAGATGTGTATTATTTGTGAACTGAATATAAATACCGTGAACTTGGTATTTTCAGCAGAAAAGTATCTATACCGGGTGTCCGCGGAAAGTGGCTCGTCTCTATAACTTTTTTGTTCGAAGATAATGGAATTAGAATTGGAGGATCTGTATATGACATAAAACTGCTTCAATTGACAACTCACTCAGCTTCATGCAACTTCTGGTTCGTCCAGAAGTGACATAAATATTCGAATTTCAAATGACACCCCAAATGACACCCGGTATATTTCCACTTACCTAATAACATATCTTATCACTTTTTGTGAACGAATTTATTTTTTAAATTGATATTAATTATTTTTCTGGAGAATTTATGTTGAGAAAAATATTCTTCCTTTTTCTCGAGCAAAAATCAATTTTTTTTCATGAAATTTGGTGTAAATATAACTCAGCATGTTTCAAGTGAGCTGTAATTTTTTTGTAGCGGAATAAAGATTTTTCCTGTTTTTTCGACAAATTCCGAAAAAAAAATGACCTCATATTTCACCGATAAAGTTCGTCTTTTTAAGCTCGCCAGCTGCTAGCTTTTTTGTTGAAGCGTCTACTTTTAGATTATGTAATAAAAGTTTAGCTCTACTGTGGAATTTTTTTAGGAAAAACGAAAAAAATATTAAAAAACAGATTTTCAAAAATCAATTCTTGTAATTTTTGTTTTAAACTCATATTTATTTGTTAAAATTATTGAAATTAATAGTTGAATCCTTTTGGGTAAAAAAATTTCAAAATTGATTTAATGTTACCTCAATAGGTACAAAAAATATACAAGGGCATACATAAGGATCTGATTATGTAGAAGGGCGAAAGGAGGTGAACTCCACACAAACTCAAATTTTCTGGAAATATCATTCAATTTGGTTTGATTTTTTTTTGTATGGAAATTGTATTTTTTGCGCAAACTCTAGTGGAAATATACCTTTCCATGTTCTGAATTAGATGTTTGTTTTGCAGCGTCATATTTATTTTTCTTTAACCTATTTGAAGTACTCGGAAAGTGGGCGGCTCCTAGTTAGCAAAACGAATTTTAAACGCCTAAAATAAGAAATGAAGTAACAGGCAAGGACCAGGTGGAAAATGTTGTGAGGTTCCTACTTCGACGAAAAAAATTTAAACACGAAAACACTCAAAATTGTGAAACTGGAATGCAGTTTAGAAGTTGAAAACGTTTTTTTTGCGATTTTCAGCAAAACGTGACTTTTTAGCGGAAAATGGTTAATAAAAAAGTTGTGGATAATAAAAAAATCAGAAACTTTTGTATCAAACACTTTTCGACATAACCACAAATTGACCGTAAATGGCGAAAAATCTTGAATACAAAAGTTGTAGATCTTTTTATTGCCAACAACTTTTTTTTTTAAATTTTTCTGTAGGAGATTGATTTTTGCTGCAAATCGTAAGAAACCATTTTTAGCCCCAAAAGTTCACCTCCTTTCCCCTTCTATCATATTCAAATCCTTATTTATGTCCTTGTTTATTCTTTGTACCTATTAAGGTAACATGAAATCAATATTCTCGAGAGGCTTTAACTGTTCATTTTTATAATTTTGGTAGACAAATACGGGTACAGAACAAAAATAAAATAAATTGATTTTTGAAAATCGGTTTTTTAATTTTTTCGCGATTTTTGGAAAAAAATTCCACAGTAGTGCTACTCTTTTATTACATAATCTGAAAGTAGAGGCTTCAACAAAAAACTGGCGGCTGGCTAGCTTGAAAAGAATAACTTTATCGGTAAAACTTTTCAGTCGAAAATGAGCTAATTTTTTTGGGATTAGTCTATAAAAATAGGAAACATCTGTATCCCGCTACAAAAGAATCAGAACTTGCTTGGAACATAATAAGTTATATTTCCACCAATTGACGAAAAAAAAATTGATTTTCAAGCGAGAAAAAAATTGATTACTGAAAAATTGGGTTTTCCGAGAAATTTGAGATTATGTGAAAAATGTTAAACACAAAAGTACCAGATCTTTTTATCATCAACAGCTTTGACAGTTAATTTTTTTATATAGGAGGTCAACTTTCATTGCAATTTTCGAAAAACCCCTGAAGGTTCACCCCGTTCCACCCTTCTCCATTTTTCGACTCCAATTTATTCATCCCGTCATTAGAATAATACTTTGCTCCACTTCCAGTAGGTCTCGTGCTTTTAATAATTTTTTTAACTCCAAAATTCATCAGCACTGGTCTACCAACACAACGAATTGAATAAAATAGATTATGCAAAAGATAATAACATATTAATATTATGAATAAAAGGTTTTTCAAACATTCACACAATAATTACCTAATTTACTTCTGCAGAAGCGCTAGGTAAAATAAGAAGTCGACCTCCTGAATGATTTTATTTTATCAGTTGTGTTTGTCACAGGTAACTTGATTCATTCAAATTTTATTTCAATACCACAAGAAGCTTCATTTTGACAAAGAATGTATGTAGTTTTCTTGAGTTTTACAACGTAAATTTGTTTAAAGCCTATTAGCGTGCACTCTGCGGTATCAAATTAATCGTAATGAAATAGTATTTTTTCCTAACTCGACGAGCCATCATCTTGCCATTTGAAAATAATCAGTAATTCCAACTTCAAAATCAAATTTCACATAGCACATACATTTTGACCGGAATTGTCCCCATAATTTGAGAGCTGCAATTAATGGTTTAAACATATCCATAGCACTCTAGATTGAAAAATAAAATTAGAAATAAAAAATGGTGACAAATGATACATGGTTGTATTTAGAATGTCATATGGAGACAAAATTGCTGAGAATATACTGGGTGTCTAATTTAAAAATCACGTCACTTCCGGTAAAACCGGAAGTTGCATGTTAAAAGACGCAGTTTATGTCTTTGCAGATCATCCAAATTTCATTTCATTTTCTTCATTAACAAAAAAGTTGTAGGGACGAGCCATCTTTCGCCATATTTGAATTCAGATTATTGAATAAGTCAGGATGAGTACACTTATTTCTCTGGTCCTACCAAAGATATAGAATCGTTTTCTCTCAAGAGCTTTTTGAAATAATTTTGTGACTATTCTCATCGATTCATCCCAATATTTCGAAAAACATTTTTTCGCAAGCAGTACTTATTGAGAATTCATGTTTTGGTCCCCTGGTCTTCCTGGGAACACTTAACTCGTGTGTGTCTTGATAAAAATCTGTTGAACATGCAACACTTATTTTGGACAGGATAAGGAATAAACGAAAATACAACCAGACTGAAGGAACTAAAATGGAACATGTGTATTTTGTCTTAGATATAAGCAAGTAACTTATTAACAAAATAAAAATCATTCCAATTTGTAATGAAAACGTCAATAATTTCAAATAAATAAAATATCTGAAATATATGCTCTCGATAAAAACAATCAAATACTCATAGGTTTTGAAATTGATGCAAAAATTGTTAACTAGCTATTGGTTTAAAATAATGATAGTTATAACAACACAAAAGTAAATGATTGAATTAAGTTATTTTATAACATATACAGGTACCTACCCGTAAATTTCTAAAGGAATTCGAGATTATCTGACACTTGTCGAAATGGCTATTTGTGACATCTTTAGATATAAAATAAAAAATATTCAAAAATCTGTATTTACTGAAACAGGGCCGTATTTAAAAATTTAAAAAATTAAAAAATTAGGTCGATGATGATTGTTTGATAACGACGCGTCGCATGGTAAACCTAATATTATCACAAGAAAGCTTATGAAAAGTAATTGTGGAGAAATATTTTTCATCTTGTTCCAGCTCTAACGATAACACCACAAAACAAAATTATTAAAAAAATTCAATAATTCCTAAATAATTTGAAAATATTTTTTTTTGAATTTCATATATCCACATAGATGGTCCTTGTTCTACGAAACTTTCTTCTAATTTAAACAAAACTGTATCTATTACCGTTTCAGATATCCCCATTGGAAACATCTTTATCTTGGAATCAGTATATACCTACAATACCATAAAAGATTTCACCGTTTACAGAAGCACTCCAGTTTGTCAGACTCTTGACTTGTTCCTTACAGTTGGTAGGGCAGATAAAGTACTGGGAAGAGACTTCAAATGTGAAAAGAATAAAAAATATATTAGGTAATCATTTATTAGCCTCCCAAACCTTGTCTCGCTTTCATATTGTGAGAAAAATAGGTCCTAGCTCAATAAATTGACATTAATGACATGCTAAAATAACGCCAGTTGTTCATAATTATACCTTTTCCTTGATTTGTTTGCCAGCTGTAATGTTCTCATCTTCAGCATATTCAATGTTTGGAGGCAACTATTTCAGCTGAAGAGCACTTAAAAACATGCAAACTGCTAACATCTGATCTCTCTGCGTATGAAAGATTGTGTGTATTTCAGGAATTGCATACATCAATGAACCCTAATGTTCCTTAATTTCACTCGGCTCAATATTCTGATAATTTCATGTGCGATTTTAGTTTTTAATTGTAAAAATCAGTAGCAGCCACAGGGGTGCTTTTGATTCAAAGTTTTGGAAGAGTCTAAAATGTTCGAAAAAATTTAAAAATTTTGTTGAATATTCTTTACCGCCGCAGACAGTGTAAATAGCCCAGCTACAATCCATTTAAATGACCAACATCGGTCATTCACAATTTTTTTTCCAATGTTACTTTGTTATTGTTTTATCCAATATTCCTTCAAAAAAATCTATGAAGGTGAGGAAACAAACATCACTTTGGTCAAACTTCAAGGAATTTCGACCGACAGCGGTAAAACCGTTACGAGTAACACGGAATGTATCGAATGTTAATACGTCTTCATATTCCTTGTTACATAAAAAACAGATAAGAAAAGACTTGCTGCAAAAATATGAAAACAATTGTGGTTTTCGAGCAATTGTCTGCTTGGTGCAAAAGAAATCATCTTATAATCAGTATAGAAAAAAACTGTATGCTTGCAATTAACAGGTCCTTATCAAGGAAAGGAGAAAATGAATCTCACAATGAACAACGTAGAATTAGCTATTGAAAATAATACAAAATTTACAGGCACAAAGGTGGATAGCGACATGAGCTGGAATAATCATAACAGCCATATCTGCTCCATACTAAACAGATGCTTTTTAGAAATTTGGCTTAAAAAAAAATCTTAATGAAAATTCTCCTAAATCTTAGTACTCTGCAGCCGTTCATTCAATAGTCATGTAATTTAATATCGTGGGGTCAAGCCACTCAAACAGACGTGTATTTGTTATTCAGAAAAGAATTCTACGAATTTTGTTTTATTTATATTATGGGACATCTTGTAGAGACACATTCAAATCCAAAAATATTCTTACTCTAATCGGGATATGTATCTTCAAAATAATACTAAATATTCGTCAAAATATTGCAAAGTATACCAAACACTGTGACGTACCCGACAAGAAATAACAATAAAATATATAGTTACTATGAGAAATCCCCGAAGGAACCGTTATTCAACTATACAATATGCTACCCACGGATATCAAATCCATTGAATCTACCTGAAAATTCAAAAATAAACTTGTGGCTTTATTACTTACTAAATCTTACTAAATTTCATCTTTTATTTGTGGTACGTGTACCATTTTTGAAATGTTTTTAATTTTGTGTTTAGTTTTTTTAATTATTCGATATTCACTGTCATGTGAAGCTATTGACGACACATCCATTACATTGTATTTGGCATGTATTAAATTTTTGTAAAATTTGTAAAATTTGTTTTTACGATACTCCCAGGTTTTCGGAGAATACCCCTCAAAAAGCAGAGCTTGTGCGAGCAAGGGAGATCCGGGACCTACAGTTTGAATAAAAGTGTAATCCGAACCACTTCAGCTCAGTGACACGCGACCGGGGATCGAACCCGGACCGCCTGGGTGGAAGCTAAACGCTCTAACACCTGGGCCACTTCGCTCTCGCGGTTACACAAATAATATAATTTAATTGTTAATACATAAATAAATTAATCAATTAATCAAAAATTGAAATCAATTTTAAAAAACTGAATTATGCAGGTCCTGAATTGGGCATTTGGCAAAACCTAAAACACATTCTATAATAATAATAATAATAATAATAATCATAATAATAATAATAATAATAATAATAATAATAATAATAATAATAATAATAATAATAATAATAATAATAATAATAATAATAATAATAATAATAATAATAATAATAATAATAATAATAATAATAATAATAATAATAATAATATGAAGTGGAATCAGGAAGAGCTGCGACAACTCGACGTAAAAACTCGCAAAATGATGCATCTCAATAGGAGCTTGCATCCTAAATCATCCGTTCCACGGTTATACTTTCCCAGACAACGGGGAGGCCGTGGACTTTTGAGTTTGGAGTGTCTGCATAACAGAATGGTTCTGGATCTGGCCTGTAAAGACATTAGGAGTTCAGATCCCCTTTTCTGCATGGCGACCATGAAAAAGCAGGGATTGGAGCATTTCTCTTTAAGGCAGCAACCCGTGCAGCCGATGAACTTGGTCTCGTATTCGACACTGAACGGGCTAACCCAAACTCTGTCACCGAGTTGGGACCCGTTCAGCTAAAAGCTCACATTAAAGCTGCGGAGACAGAGGTCCTCCTACAGCTGCATACGGATAAGCCAATGCATGGTGTCTTCTTCAACAACATCGAAGACCTTGGCTTATCCAAAAGCTTGACCTTTGCCTTCCTCAGTTCGAGTGAGCTAAAGTCGGAGACCGAGGGATTCATAATGGCCTGCCAGGATGGTGTCTTCAACACCCTCGTCTACCGTAGTCGCGTGATGTGTATAGACGTCCCTGACACCCGATGCAGGGCAGGTCGTGGGGCACCTGAGACCGTAATGCATTTGCTATCAGCATGTCCAGCTTATGCGGTCTCAGCCTATATCCACAGGCATAACGCGGCGCTACGAGTGTTGTACTACCATCTAAGACACTCGTTCGGTATAGACGAGACACCGGTGTTGCCTTATGTTCCGGGGGATATTGAGTCCGTGGTGGAGAATGAGAGGTGCCGAATCTATTGGAACTACTCATTTCCCTCCCTCAGGCAAATACAAGCCAGTAAGCCTGATGTTGTCCTCCTCGACCGTCAAAGTAAAACGATATTCGTCGTGGAGTTTTCCGCTCCAGGCGAGATGAATATCGTTCGGAAAGAGGAGGAAAAACGGACTAAATATCGAGATCTTCTCTTTGAACTCCGCAGGTTGTATCCGGACCATTCTGTCAAAATGGTGGTTCTGATTATAGGAGTCCTTGGTGGAATGATGGACACACTGCTCTCTAATTTGAAGTTGATACCGGCCTGCCATAATATGGCACAAATCCTAGCCGCTCGAATGCAGAAGGCCGTTATCCTTGGTTCACTTCGTCTGATCAGAACACATGACTCTCGGACCCAATAATCACTCACCCTACGGACGTAGGGAGTGGTTATTGAGGTAAACGACACCAGCGCGTCCTCCGGATGGGTCGGAGCACCGGAGACAGGACCTGACTGGTACACTCTTAAAGGAAAAAATAAATAATAATAATAATAATAATAATAATAATAATAATAATAATAATAATAATAATAATAATAATAATAATAATAATAATAATAATAATAATAATAATAATAATAATAATAATAATAATAATAATAATAATAATAATAATAATAATAATAATAATAATAATAATAATAATAATAATAATAATCCAAGAACTCGACCTACGCCTTCCTTAGGTCAAGTGGGCTGAAGTCGGAGACCGAGGGATTCATAATGGCCTGCCAAGATGGTGTCTTCAACACCTTGGTCTACCGAAGCCACGTGATGGGTATAGAGGTCCCTGATATTAGATGCAGGGCCTGCCGTCAGGCGCCTGAGACCATTATGCATTTGCTGTCAGCATGTCCAGCATATGCGGTCTCAGCCTATATCCACAGACATAACGCGGCTCTACGAGTGTTATATTACCACCTACGACACTCGTACGGTATAGACGAGACACCAGTGTTGCCTTACGCTCCGGGGGATATTGAGTCCGTGGTGGAGAATGAGAAGTGCCGAATCTACTGGAACTACTCATTTCCCACCCTCAGGCAAATACAGGCCAATAAGCCTGATGTAGTACTCCTCGACCATGGAAGTAAGACGATATTCGTCATTGAGTTTTCGGCTCCTGGCGAAACGAATATCGTCCGAAAGGAGGAGGAGAAACGGACGAAATATCGAGATTTACTCTTCGAACTCCGCAGGCTCTATCCAGACCATTCTGTAAAAATGGTTGTTCTGATAATAGGGTCCCTTGGCGGTGTGATGGATTCATTACTCTCGAACTTAAAAATCATACCGGCATGTAGAAAGATGTCAGAAATCATAGCCGGAAGAATGCAGAAGGCTGTCATCCTCGGTTCATTACGTCTGCTCAGGGCACACGATTCCCGGACCCAATAGCTGCTTACCCCATAGTTTGGGGAGTGGTTATTGGGGTAATGATGTTGCCAGCGCGCCCTCCGAACGTATCGGAGCATCGGAGACAGGGTCCGACTGGAGGATTTTAATTCAAATCAGAAATAATAATAATAATAATAATAATAATAATAATAATAATAATAATAATAATAATAATAATAATAATAATAATAATAATAATAATAATAATAATAATAATAATAATAATAATAATAATAATAATAATAATAATAATAATAATAATAATAATAATAATAATAATAATAATAATAATAATAAATAGGCAGGGGGGTCAACCAACACCTAAGGCCCTGGTGAGTAGCGACACCACCTACCCGAGCAAAGGATGCAAAATCGGACCGGCAGCTCATGCGCATCCGGGAGGGAAAAAGCATCTTTCCCTCCGGTGTCGGCCGTGGGTTTACTGGGTTAACCCCCCAGTAAACTCTACTACTCGGTTCCAAACGATCGAGGAAGAGGCCCATACAACCGACCCCCTCGGATTAGGGGTCATAGGCAAGGTGGTGGGGCCAACGACGATTTGCCAAACGATGACGACTGCGATAACAACGGACGCTTTGAGTGGACGGACGAATTAAGGGACGGACTTCTGCATTGCTACGAGAGCAGTGAGCCCGCCCGGAGAGGATACATGGCGAGAATGCATGCTCTGTGGTGTGAGAGACACCCAGAGCATGCAGCGTTTTCCGCACAAAATCTCAGGGATTATGTATCCCATCTTCGGGCTCGAGGCTACGTTAGAGCTCCTCCTCAGCCAGTTATCGAAGTGGCAGATATGCCACGTGTCGGTTTGGCTGTGGAGGAGAATCGCATTGTTCCACTGATGGAGGATATCAGAACCCGCAGGGCGCTTCACAATATGAAGCCCCTGAAGCCGCAAGAACTGGCACGGGTGGATGCGGAAATTGGCGATGTTCTTCCAGAAGAGGCTGACATCTGGCAGATCAATTCTGTCGTGTACGACGCCGCTCATGCTCTATCCCAAACGGAGAGGAGGGACACCACCGCTCTGTTAGGGAGGCATGAACGACGTGTACACAAGATGGAAGCCAAGATCAAGTCGGCGAGACAACACGCGTCTCGTATCCAGTGTGTGGTGGACTTCGTGGCGGCCAATAGGCCTTTCACGCCCGCAGTGCGGCGAATTGCCGCAAAACTGAGACGAGCTCACCACACATTAAATCAAGGTGTGCTGTTCACCATCAAACAGCACTGCCTTGATAGGATACGAATGCTAGTGGCTGCAAAGAAGTCACTAGTGAGGCGGGCGAGAGGTATCGCGGAAAACATAAAGTTCCGCGATAAACCTTCTCGCTTATTCCAAGAGCCTCCACGTGTTGTCGATAACCCGCCGGCTGCAGATCGGGTGGAAACATTCTGGAAGAATATCTATGAGTATCCGCAACCACTCAATGTAGATACTCCAGCCCTAGCGCAGTTCGAAGCATTTTGCAGGAGGCTTCGGCAGCCTGAACTCAATGATCTGCGCATTCCGATAACCACGGAAGAAGTACGAGGGGCCCTAAAAGGCTCTAAGAATTTCGCTGCTCCAGGCCCTGATGGGTTGAATAACTATTGGTGGAAAAAGTTTCCAACAACCCACCGCCATCTGGCCAGAGTTTTCAACTCATGGCTAGATGGGGAGCAGCAGATTCCAGAGTGGTTTGTCGAGGGGCGAACCGTGCTCATCCCCAATAACGGAGATTTGTCTGATCCAAAGAATTACAGGCCGATAACATGCTTGAATGCGTGTTATAAGGTGTTTACGCGCATCTTATACACGCGCATTCTCTCCGCAGTTGATCCGGTGTATGAACGGATAAATGAGCAAAGAGGGTCAAAGAAAGGGGTCGCCGGGTGCAAGGAGAACCTGCTCATCGATAGATGTATCACGCAGGACTCCGTGCAGTATAAGCGTAACCTTTCGATGGCCTGGATCGATTACCGCAAGGCATTTGATACAACATCACATGAGTTAATCATGCATTTGCTCAGATGCCTTGAGGTACCCGGTCAAATAGTGGGATGCATTGGACAACTGATGCCGCTCTGGAGGACTCGCTTCACCATAAGATCTGGTAGAGACATAGTCCAAACAGAGCAGGTCATCATTAGAAGAGGTGTGTTTCAGGGAGACTCCCTTAGCCCTCTTCTCTTCTGCATCTCACTATTGCCATTGTCCGTTGCGCTCAGGAATACCCGTGGGTACAACTGCGGCACCCCCAGCAACCGGAGGCATAATGTCACCCATCTATTTTACATGGATGACCTCAAATTGTATGCCTCTGGAGAAAGGAACCTACATCAGTCCCTTACGGTGGTGGAAGAATATACGCATGCTATCGGTATGGAATTTGGGATCGACAAATGTGCCACGGTTCATCTCAAAAGAGGACGATGCGAGGAATACGGAGAGGATGTCCAGCTCGTAGACGGAAGCATCCTACATCATCTGGATGCCGGAGAGACTTATACCTACCTTGGGGTGGAACAACGCCGCTGCCAAGAGGTATTTGCAATTAAAAACTCTCTCCGCGGCAAGTATCAGCATAAACTCCGACAGATCTGGTCATCAGAACTGTCGGGGAAGAACAAAGTTGCTGCAACTAATATGCTTGCCGTTCCGATCCTTCTTTACTCTTTCGGAGTGATGAAGTGGACTAAGGAAGAGCTGCGACAACTTGACGTTAAGACTCGCAAAATGATGCATCTCAATAGGAGCTTGCATCCTAAATCGTCCGTTCCACGGTTATACTTTTCCAGACAACGGGGAGGCCGTGGACTTTTGAGTTTGGAGTGTCTGCATAACAGAATGGTTCTGGATGGGGCCTGTAAAGTCATCAGGAGTTCAGATCCCCTTTTCTGCATGGTCCGCGACCATGAGAAAGCAGGGATTGGAGCATTCCTTTTTAAGGCAGCTACCCGTGCGGCCGATGAACTCGGTCTCGTTTTCGACACTGAACGGGCTAACCCAAACTCTGTCACCGAGTTGGGACCCGTTCAGCAAAAAGCTCAGATAAAAGCTGCGGAGACAGAGGTCCTGCTACAGCTACATATGGATAAGCCAATGCATGGTGTCTTCTTTCATAACATCGAAGACCTTGGCTTATCCAAAAGCTTGACCTTTGCCTTCCTCAGGTCGAGTGAGCTAAAGTCGGAGACCGAGGGATTCATAATGGCCTGCCAGGATGGTGTCTTCAACACCCTTGTCTACCGTAGTCGCGTGATGGGTATAGACGTCCCTGACACCCGATGCAGGGCATGTCGTGGGGCACCTGAGACCGTAATGCATTTGCTATCAGCATGCCCATCTTATGCGGTCTCAGCCTATATCCACAGGCATAACGCGGCGCTACGAGTGTTGTACTACCACCTACGACACTCGTACGGTATAGACGAGACACCGGTGTTGCCTTATGCTCCGGGGGATATTGAGTCCGTGGTGGAGAATGAGAGATGCCGAATCTATTGGAACTACTCATTCCCCACCCTCAGGCAAATACAAGCCAATAAGCCTGATGTTGTCCTCCTCGACCACCAAAGTAGAACGATATTCGTCATGGAGTTTTCCGCTCCAGGCGAAATTAAGATCGTTCGAAAAGAGGAGGAAAAACGGACTAAATATCGAGATCTTCTCTTTGAACTCCGCAGGTTATATCCGGACCATTCTGTCAAAATGGTGGTTCTGATCATAGGAGTCCAAAAGTAGAGGTTTTTGGATTCCTTGGTTCGTGTCAAATTAAGTTTCAACTAGTGACTGTAGATGTCATGAATAACTTCCTGTTATATTCTGTCTTGCCTCACGGTATTAATTCTTGAGTGGATTCGTTTTGATTTCGAGAGCTCCATAAATCCTTTCTGATGAGTGCGTTAGCACGAAACAGCTGTCAAAGGTTAGAACTCTCGGAGTTAAAACGAAATATACTCTATTTTCACTTAGATTCTGCTTGCGTTCCTCATAAAACCTCTACTTTTGGATTCCTTGGTTCGTGTCAAATTAAGTTTCAACTAGTGACTGTAGATGTCATGAATAACTTCCTGTTATATTCTGTCTTGCCTCACGGTAATAATTCTTGAGTGGATTCGTTTTGATTTCGAGAGCTCCATAAATCCTTTCTGATGAGTGCGTTAGCACGAAACAGCTGTCAAACGTTAGAACTCTCGGAGTTAAAACGAAATATACTCTATTTTCACTTAGATTCTGCTTGCGTTCCTCATAACGTATTAGAAACTTGATTGAACCTTGGGTTGGTCAGAACAACGAATTGTTGGCTGCCTGTCAATTTGTGGACAAACCTCTACTTTTGGATTCCTTGGTTCGTGTCAAATTAAGTTTCAACTAGTGACTGTAGATGTCATGAATAACTTCCTGTTATATTCTGTCTTGCCTCACGGTAATAATTCTTGAGTGGATTCGTTTTGATTTCGAGAGCTCCATAAATCCTTTCTGATGAGTGCGTTAGCACGAAACAGCTGTCAAACGTTAGAACTCTCGGAGTTAAAACGAAATATACTCTATTTTCACTTAGATTCTGCTTGCGTTCCTCATAACGTATTAGAAACTTGATTGAACCTTGGGTTGGTCAGAACAACGAATTGTTGGCTGCCTGTCAATTTGTGGACAAACCTCTACTTTTGGATTCCTTGGTTCGTGTCAAATTAAGTTTCAACTAGTGACTGTAGATGTCATGAATAACTTCCTGTTATATATATATATATATATATATATATATATATATATATATATATATATATATATATATATAATAACGGTGTAAAGTGGCATACTCCCATGTTAAAATCGCGGTAGCTGTGGCTTCCGCGGTACTGTGGCATCCGCGGTACTGTGGCATCCGATATACGGACGTCATAGTGCATCGAGCTCCAAAGTATCGCAAACGATTCAGTAAACCTTTGGAAACCTATTGCTGCTGAAATCAGCGGGACGTCAATGTGGTCGTTTTCTGTATAAACCTATACACCAAGGTTCACCGATTTTCCATGCGCGGTGTTATAGTCGCACACTTGTATATTGAATATACTTCTGACGTACAAGCTGGCATCCCTCTATATACATATTTAAGAACGGTATGATGTGGCATCTGTATATGTGTTTTTCATGCAGAGTCGCATCCTGACAGGGTTGCCAACCTCACTTCTGATTACCAGAAGCTTCCAACATTGAAGTTAATGATTTCCATCTGTTTTCCTCTCATATATTTATTCCTTATTTCCTGATACCATCAATGATTTTGTGAAGTGTGATTGTGAGGCAAACTAAAAGACTTTTGATAAAAATGAATAATGTTGGCGATAAAACAAACTACGCGGACGATAGCTGCTTCTATATTTGAGATAAGGAAAAAATGTTTTGAATGAAGTTGTAGAGAGCAATGAAAGCTATGTCACACATATAACTGCCGATATACCTGGTGTTCCATAAATGTAATGATCAAAAATGTGTTTTTAAAATGAAACACACCATATATTTTGAAGGGTTGTATGGGCTTATGTAAGGTGGTTCATAGGTTGAGGTGGGATTCATGTGACAATAATTTAGAATAAGAATTTTTTTTGATGAAATATTCTCGAAAATGGTGTATTTTCATTTCCAATTTATAATTTTACTGAATGGCGCTTCAACCATACAGTGGCAACCAACACTCCGTGACACTTCTTTCTCAGTTTTTTCAAATAGAACACCCTGTAGATAACGTCGCCATACCAGAACCGTTCAGAAAATGAAATCGCAAAAAATGTATAGATTGGCTAAATGATTTTCATCGAAGATAAATCAAATTTTTAAGGAAAATATGGAAAAAGTCACAAATAAATAACGATTTCCTTTTCAATTACTCATATTTTTAGGAGCTTAATCAAGAAATAACACGTTTTTGAACTTGTTAATCAGACTAATCTGTTTTGGTTATCAACTTTCCTGACCCAATAGAGATTATCTGTATGGTAGTAAAGGCAATTTTGCCTATTCTCTATCCCATTAATTTTAAAAATGTACTTGTAACTGAACTGAACTGAAAGAGTTTGAGCTGAGCTGAGATTTGGTTCTTCGAGAATGACATTCAATAAACTTCCGCAAAAGTGAACTCTGGTATCATAATCCCATTCATAGGGTTCTTTGTAATTCGAATCGTAATGGATGAACTTTATCAATACTCTGTCCACGGATGAATAATGTAAGTTCTAGACGTTCATTGGCTGTCCAGAATTAGTCTAAGGTTTATTCAATGAACGTCCAGCACACCAATTTGGACGTACCATTGAGGTCCAGAAAACTTGGATGGATGTACATTGTGCGTTTACTGGGCGTCCATGGTATGTCCATATTTGATGTTATGGATGTCCAGAACATATCCAAATAACAACCACTGAGGATATTTTCTGGACGTCCAATGTACAAGGTGTTCTGCAAATAACGGTCAATACTATGGAATACATTGTAAAAGTAAAAATAACAAAATTTCCCATACATACATTGTTCTCGTAGTGTGCCGCTTTTCGACATTATCTGTCCTTGAATGGAAAATTGGAAAGACTTCTTGATTGGGTATTCATAAAAATGACGTTGATACAAAATTGATACAAAATTGAGGGGAATAAACACAGGGTTACTTTTTCAACCACACCATATATTATTAAAAGTATGGCCCAATATTTGTAGAGCACCCACCCATCCATCCTTCATAAATCACATTTCATATCACAAAGTCGGCACTTGATATCGACCGCTCACTCAGATTCTTCTTTTGTTGCAATTTTATTTACTACTTACGTTTTCTTCTGCTTGACAATAAATCTTTCTTCAACTCTCCGAAAACTCTGGTCGTATAAACCTTGCTGATTATTGAACAATTTCTGCCACAGTCACCCAAAATGTAGATTATGTTTATCATCTCTTCAGTGGACAATTTAATTTAGGATCGAAATAATATCAGATTTTAACTATAAATTTACCTCCTCTTTAATTCAATGTCAAGTTTGTTGACAATTCCTATAATATTATATTATGTTCCGATGATGATTTGATTTGATAATATGATCCACAGTCCGGCCAGTAGAAAGTACGGTAGATTTTTTTACCCCTCTTAAATGAATGGAAACCCACCAAAGATTTTTATTCGAATTTTGGAAAACAACCCACTACGATGAATGTGCATGGAAGTCAAATCATACTTTTTCTTTCTATATACAGGGAGATAGATATTTTGTATTCTATTTGAACAAAATCGATGGAATTTAATTCTGCTCACACCACTGCATATGTTTGGATATTACCATGAATAACAATATTGATAGACCAATTATTTCTCTACTTGATTTTCAGGGTTTTCTTTACGAGATATAAATTCGTCTTTATTATTCTCCATATATGGTATATATGAATTAATTATATTTCAAAAGGAATTGGAAAATGAAGGATAAAATTAATTTTCTCTGATGAAGCAATTACTTACTTCATCAGAAAAATGTTATGATGAAACAATTACTCACTTCATCAGGAAAATGTTCTTCCATATAACCGTAGAAAGTGTATCTTAGATCAGTTTGTTACATTATTGATTCGGTTTGGAAGTGTTTCATGAAGACCATTATTTTCTTATCATTCAGGTGACTAGGGGTAAATTATTCTTCATGTTTTTCTGTAGCTAGCAAATTTTAATGTTTTCGTTAATGATATATTATTTTGATGCTTGCGTACCAAAATTTGTGTAATATAAAAAATACAAAAAATAATGAAGATGGTACAAGGAACAAAAAAAAAAGAATTACTTTGAGAAAAAAATTGCTATAGAGAACTGAATACTTAATGTGTCGAACTATTACAATGACAAGAATAGAGATATCATAAGGTCTCTGAAATCTTTGATAAAAATGGAATCCGAAAAGAATATTTTAAAAAAATAGAGAAAAACTCTTCTTCCGATGAGAATCGTTTCTGGAATTATATTAACACGAAAAGAAAGCATAGTACCAACAATAATACTTTCAAATTCAGAGGGAGTGACGTATTGACTGAAGTCACTGATATAAAATTACGATTACAGAATACACGATGAATCAATGAAGAGATGTCCGGTACTGAAAGATCTCGGAGTGAGGTATAACAATAATTTATCGTCTTCGCCTAACATTCAAGTTGTATTAAAATCAGCAAAAAGAACGCTTGGATTCATAATAAGACATATATCTCATTTATCAACGCACGAACCATCAAAATTTTCTACTATTCATTGGTGCGACCAAAATTAGAATTTGCTGATATAATTAGGCATGGAGAATACCAAACACTGCTCCTAAAATAAATTCCTAAGAAATCTGTATTTCAGAAGACACCATAGTAGGCCAGACTATAACACTGTCAGATCAACTCAGCTCCGGCAAGAATTCAAGATCAACTCTCTGGAGTATCGAAGACCTCTACTAATCCATTTTTTTTTACATAAAGTCATGTATAACTCAACAAATTACCCTGAAGCTATGTTACAAATTACTCCAATCAATGCTCCTTCAAGACGCACTCGAACTCAATGTTTCATGTACCTGTAGCTTCAAAATTCACGAGAACGGCCAACAATATCACATTAGATTGGAATTCAATACCGATAAATTTCGAAAATGTATGCTAGATCATATCAATAATTTATCTGTGTGAAAGTTTTTGAGTATTCACACCCCAACGAACTTCTTGGTTGATAACTATTGTTCATGACATATCATATTCAATTACTCATATTATATTTCGGACGTCCATCATCTTAATGGTTGAAAGATTTCTATCTTTTTTAAATTTATCACAACGTTTCAATTGCTTGAATCCGCAATCGTCTTCTGGTGAATAATGACAAAATCAGATGCTACGCGACCTTTTATAGGTCTATAATTAAAGTGTAATTACGGTGTA
Organism: Chrysolina oricalcia; assembly: GCA_944452925.2. Lineage (NCBI taxonomy): Eukaryota > Metazoa > Arthropoda > Insecta > Coleoptera > Chrysomelidae > Chrysolina > Chrysolina oricalcia. The sequence continues at coordinate 23,230,674 of OX101826.2, forward strand.
ATTACGCGCGGTCTTGTGGCGCGCGTGGTTTCGCACTTTTTCTCCATCCAAAACGGTCCATACGTTTTTAATTTCCACGCTTGGTTGACTGAAGGCACTATTGGCTTCTATATAGGTGGATTCCATAAATTTCCGTTTGAACCAATGTTTCTCTCTATGAAGAACACTAGCTTCGTCCCAAATAATTCGGTGGTGTTTTGTCCAAGCGTGGTCAGCAATTCCCGATTTTGATGTTTCCTACGCCGAAACGGATACTCCGAGAAACTCATAGGAGAAGTTCGGAAACAATTCGAAAAGACCAAGACAAGACTCCTGACGGCGGAAATTAACCACCTCAAAAAGGACCTACGCCGAAATGGATACTCCGAGAAACTCATAGGAGAAGTTCGGAAACAACTCGAAAAGACCAAGACAACCGAAGAAAGACCACAAAACCCCGTTTTCATTCTTTCCTATATCAGGGGTATCTCCGAGAAGATCAGAAGGATGAAATAAATACATCATCAAGAGTTGCTTTCAATCCGGCAGTACCTTACGAAGCTTCCTCACCAAGACGAAACCATAGAACACAACAGAATCCAGCAAAAACTGTATTTACAAAGTCCGATGTGAATGTGGAGATTCCTATATCGGAGAGACCAAGAGGCCATTATCAGTAAGGATAGCCTAACACAAAAAGTGGACTCAACGAGGGGAAACATCAAAATCGGGAATTACTGACCACGCCTGGACAAAACACCACCGAATTATTTGGGATGAAGCTAGTGTTCTTCATAGAGAGGAACATTGGTTCAAACGGAAATTTATGGAAACCACCTATATAGAAGCCAATAGTGCCTTCAGTCAACCAAGCGTGGAAATTAAAGACGTATGAAAACCGCTCGTGGACCGTTTTGGAGGGAGAAAAAGCGCGAAACCACGAGCGCCACAAGACCGCGCGTAATTTCAGCGTAATTACACTTCAATTATAGACCTATAAAGGGTCGCGTAGCATCTGATTTTGTCATTATTCACCAGAAGACGATTGCGGATTCAAGAAATTGAAACGTTGTGAAAAATTTGAAAGAGATAGAAATATTTCAACCATTAAGATGATGGACGTCCGAAATATAAGTATTCGAGTTACTACATCGTCTGAAACATTCAAACATATCATATTTAATTTAGTTAATTTCAGTTAAGTTCACATGTGTCCTATATACATACTACGGTGAGTGAGAATGAGACCAATATACTCCGAATACAGATTCCTCACCTCATTTCGAAGTGAAAAGTTTTTATCAAGGTATATTCTGAATATACATCTCTCTGAGATATAGAGTGTCAAAAGTACGAACAAAATTAGGATTTCTTTATTTCACTCCAAAACTCCCAGGATTTTTTAAAAACTTCTCACACTAATCAAGGTTTATCAACGTGATAATTTGAAGTTTCAATTTTTTATTTCCGCAAGAGAATATTGCTGATGCATTTTTGAGATATAAAAATCATTAACAGTGTGAGACCTACTGAAAGAGGATAAAAATATCGTTCGAATGCCAGGAAAAATGAATTGGAGTCGAAAAAATGGATACGGGTGGAACGGGGTGAACTTTTAGGGGTAAAAAGTGATATTTCATGGTTTTTCGCGATTGACAACGAAAGTTGACCTCCTATCGAAAAAAGTTGAAGGGGAAAGTTGTTGAAAATGAAAAGGTTTACAATTTTCATAAAAAAATATTTTCCACATCACTTCAAATTTTCCGGAATAATAGGATAAACCAATTTTTTTGTTTTTATTTTTTTTTCTTAAAAACTATTTTCTTTTTCAGGAAATTTGGTGAAAATATAACTTATTATGTTTCAAGTGGGCTGTGATTTTTTTGTAGCCATATACGATTTTTTTTTTCGACAAATTCCGACAAAACGACCTCATTTTCAACTGAAAAGTCTTACCGGTAAAGTTCGTCTTTTCAAGCTCGCCAGCCACCATTTTTTGTTGCAGCGTCTACTTTTAGATCATGTAATAAAAGAGTATCACAACTTTGGAAAATTCATCCAGAAAACGCGAAAAAATTAAAAAACAGATTTTTAAAAACCATTTTTTTTTTATTTTTGGTCTAAACTCATATTTATTTATTAAAATTATTGAAATTAACAGTAATTCAGTCAATTTCATGTTACCTCAATATGTATAAAGAATAAATACGGATTTAATTATGATGGAAAGGCAAAAGGAGGTGAACTTTTGGGGGTAAAAATGGTTTCTCACGAGTTGCAGGGAATATTTCCCTGCTACAAAATTACAGCAATAATTGCACTGTGGAGCGATAATTGCACTGCGAAAACATCCCACCGACATGACAACAATAACAACAACACTGACTGACAATACTGATATATGCCAGATATACTTCAAAAAGTGAAGAAATGTCGCGTTTTGGTGAGTGATCCATACAATCTATTGAGGAAAATGTAGTTGAAAGCAGCACAGACATTTTTTTCACAACTCCGGATATATTGTACCTAATTACACTCGTGCATCAAAATAAACCTAATAATTTTCCATTCAAGCATGCTGTCAGTAAAAAACCGCATTTGGTTATTTTCATATTTTGTTGAAAGAGCCCGCCTCCTGCAGTTGTTAGCCAACATGCTCTCATGGAGAATTATCGGAAATTTTGATGCACTTGTTTCGAATAAATTAATCTACAAAAAAAAGTTCCATACAAAGGTTACTGGCAATAGAAAGATCTACAACTTTTGTATCTGAGATTTTTTCTCTTAACCTCAAATTTTCCGAGGAAATCGGAAAAATCATTTAAATTTTTTTTGTGGAAAAATTGTGTTTGTGTGTCGCAAAATCTAGTGGAAATATACGTTTTTATGTTCTGAATTAGCCTTTTTTTTAAGCGAATTATTTATTTTTTTCGAACCTCTTTGAAGTACTCGGAAAGAGTGTGGCTCCTAGTTAGGCTAGTACCAAAACGAATTTCAAACGTCTAAAATAAGAAAAAAAGTAACAGGCAAGGACCAGGTGGAGAATGTTGTAGAGGTTCCAACTTTGAGGAAAAAATATTGAACACGAAAACATTCAAAATGGCGAAATGGAGTTGAAAACGGTTTCTTGCGATTTGCGGCGAAACGTAACATCTTAGCGAAAAATGTTCAATGAAAGAGTTGTGAATAATAAAAAATAGAAAACTTTTGTTTTGTAAACTTTACGACTCAACCTCAAATTGACCGTCAAAATGGCAAAACCGAGTTTTCAGTATTTAAATTTTTTGTCGCATATAAATGATTCAATTTACATGAAAATTTGTATGGATATGTCTTTTTTGGAGTCGAATTCAGTATACGACTAGTTTTCGAGTTATGTACGTTTTTTAGAAACAATACCCTTATCTTCCACGAACAATTGTTCTGGTGTTTTTTTGTAATTCGAAGGTCTATGAGTAATCATTTTCATTGATAAAATGTCTACTTTCAAATGGTTTATGTAACTTGTTGGTTAATTGATCGTTAAATCGCTTTAAATTGAGAAAAACTGACAAGTCTCTCTGAATCATAGTTATCTCAATGATTTCAATAGTTTTAAAAAATAATTCATCACATATTGATAAACCTAGATTGTATTGTAATTATGTATCAAAATGATTCATTATAAATAAAATCATTTATATTCGACAAAATATTTAAATAGTGGAAAATCGGTTTTTCCCCATTTTGACGGTCGACTTGAGGTTATATAGAAAAGTTTTTTGTACAACTACACTTTTCCAATGAATATTTTCCGCTAAGAGGTCACGTCTCGCCGCAAACCGCAAAAAACCGTTTTCAACCCCTAAACTGCATCCCCATTTCACCATTTTGAGTGTTTTTGTGGAAGTTGAAACCTCTACAACATTCTCCACCTGATCCTTGCCTCCTACATTTTTTTTTCTCATTTCAGACGTTTGAAAATCGTTTTGGCACCAGCCTAACTAGGAGCTGCCTCTTTCTCGAGTACTTCAAAAAGGTTCGAGAAAAATAAATATTTCGCTGCGAAACAAACGTCTCATTCAGAACATAGAAAGGTATATTTTCACTAGATTTTGCGACAAACACAATTTTTATACAAAAAAAAAATTAAAACCAAATTAAAACGATTTTTCATATTTTCAGATGTGGAAAAATCTTGAATACAAAAGTTTTTATTGCCAACAACTTTTATCTTCATTTTTCTATCTATTCTGTCAAAATCAAATCCTTATTCTTGCCCTTGTTTATTATTTGTACCTTTCAAGGTAACATGAGTTGATATTTTCGAAAGCTTTCAACAGTTGATTTCAATAATTTCAATAAATAAATATGAGTTTGGAACAAAAATTTTAAAAATAAATGTTTGTAAATCTGTTTTTGAATTTCTTCGCGTTTTCTGGAAAAAAATTCCACATTAGTACTACTCTTCCATTACCCGAGCTAAAAAGTAGACGCTTCAACGGAAAATATGGCGGCTGGCGAGCTTGAAAAGACGTACTTTACCGGTGAGACTTTTCAGTTGAAAATGAGGTCATTTCATCGGAATTTGTAGAAAAAAGAGGAAACATCTGTGCTTCGGTATAAAAAAATTACAGCTTTCTTGAAACATAATAAGTTATATTTCCACCAAATATCGTGAAAAAAAATATATTTTTGCACGAGAAAAAAATTGAAAACTGAAAAATTGGTTTTTCCGATTTTTCCCAAGAATTTGAGGTAATGTAGAAAAACGTTGATACAAAAGTTGTAGATTTTTTTTAACAACTTGCCATTTACCTCCTTCCAAGGAAGTCACCTTCCGTTGTAAATCGCGAATTACCGTGAAATATTACTTTCAACCCCTAAAAGTTCACCCTGTTCCACCCTTCCCCATTATTTCGAGTCCAATTTATTTTTCCCGTCATTCGAGCGATATTTTGCTCCTCTTTCAGTAGGTCTCAGGCTGTTAATTTTTTGTAGCCTAGTTACGATGGTATGTGGTCATATTTCCCTCCATAGTTTCTTTGAACAAGTCGATACTCAACCTGAAAGTCAAAACATCCCAAGTGCCTGAAAGTGAAGGTGTCTGAGATAATTGGGAAAAACTGAAGATATGACCCGAGTTGCGATGTAATTTCCTATGTGCAATATTTGCATTATGCTAATTTATTTCAACATATCGGAATATTTGTCAAACTCCGGAACATTTTCAAATGTTGGAAGGATCGAAATCAGAGTACAGATGAGTCAGAATTACTTTCTTGCATATGACTGTTTTGACAGATCACCCGACAAACAAACTCAACCTCAATGAGAATTGTGGTCTTTGCGAAAAACGGACGATAAGTACTATTACTTTGTTGAATTTTATGTTGGACTGTAATGTTTAGAACCATTTCTGATTGATTTAACTTCATGAAAATACTATCCAACCGGCATGTTTCTGATGAGAAACGATGAAAAATTTTGTGTATGTTTTATGCGTTGATCAGTGATTCACTGAACAGCCTACCACAAACTATTTGAAAGGTTCGACTTTGCAATTAGTTATCAAGAAAAATTTTCAGGAGAATATAGTCACATACCCGCAAATCTACGACGCTAATTCATAAGAATCGAGTATAAAAATCTAAATTCTGGAATAAAGGTTAGTTGAGAATTCTTCACCTAATTTCGAAGTGAAAAGTTTTCACCATTCTTATCCTAATGCTTCCCCTCTAAAATACGAGTCGAAAGTAAGAAAAAAATCGGGATTGAATTTTTTTTTCAAAACTCCTTAAGGAATATAATTTATAATTGGTACTTGGAACTTTGCAATTCAATCTAGGTTTATCAATATGATAATTTGAAGTGATAGTTCATAATTTTCGTAAACCAGTTGTGTAGTAAGGTGGTATAAGGCCATACTTTCCTTCATATTTTCTTTGAACAAGTGATTGGACAAATGAGTGTTTGACATCAGTTCATCAATACTCAACGTAATAATTATAACACTTCATATGGAGGTAGAAGATTCTGGGATAATTCCAAAATCTCTAGGAAAGACATCATTTTCCGTATTGAATGAATGAATATTTGAAGCCTTTGGGGCGAGTACAATTCAAGAAAAAGACACTACCCAGACACCAAAACTACCTCAATTGACACTCAACGCGCGTTTCGCCATCGTAGTTAGTATCTTCATAAGCCTGCACGTTTTCCGGAATCAATTTCACCTAACTTTTTCTTGTGGGGATACCCTAGCATCTACATAAGCCTGCACGTTCTCCGGATTTTATTTCACTGGACTTTTTTTGTGGGGATAACTTGAATGGAAGGTTTACTCGCATCTTAGACATTGATAAATAAATAAAGACCATGATTTTCTTATCATTTAGGTAACTTTAGGTGATTCTTCATGTTTTTTGTATTTATTGAATCAGCACAAAATTCTAAAAGTGAGCTAGAGGATTTCAAATAATTGAAATGAATAATTTCGACAAAGTTGAAATACTCTTTTCTCCTCACATTCCTACAGAGTGGAAAATATGAGGCAAATATCTCACAGAAAACAAATACTTTCTCCCACGGGAATTGAGTTACATCTGTCATCTCTTTGTGCAATGTTCCTCAAGAAGGGCCACATTGCAAGTATTAATTGTAATCAATCATTGAATATCTTCATCTGGTTGGAAATGACCACCTGCATACATGACATGTTTCAAGTGTTTCACCTAGCTCGCACAAGTCTTTCGGGGACTCTCTGAGAGTTGTGCGTAGAGGTGTAGCCGGTTGGCAGAATTAACAATTTCAACAATTTTTTTAACGAAAAACGTGCTATTGAATCGTCATTTATTGGTAATTTTTCCAACTATCATTCTATTTCAATTTTCAATTCTCAGAACAAATATAAAATGTGAAATAAATGTAATGACTATATGAATACCAATTGAAAGTCGTAATGATCGACTCCGAAAACACCCAGCTACTAATCTAGAATAGACACTGACTATAATCACAAAACTGGTCAGCCATCTTGGAGCCGCCACATTGAATTATTGAGCTTCGACAAAAAAATCATAATCTCTGACCCCAAAAATCTCCACATACCAATTTTTAGTAGAATCAGACCCTAATTGAAAAACTCGTCCGTCATTTTGGAGCCGCATTCCGTTTTTTCTCTAACGAAAAAGAAGTACCTAGTCAGATTCCTAGAAGCGGATGAAAACTATTAAAAAATGCATTTCATTCTCCTCTCTCAGAAGGAATATTTATAAGTACTTGAAATCTCTCGATGTCATATCGAGCGCGATCTATACCCAATATACAGAATGCACCGATTCTGTAAGGAATTCATATCAGCACCTGTCTACTATTTTTTTAGATCCCAGTGTTGCCAAATAAAGGGAAGTCACTATGTGCTTGATCTCGATGCTCTATATACACGTTGTGTATATTGGAGGATGCCAGAGCGCTACAAATATATACGGATGCCACAGTGACTGCTATCACTATATATATATATATATATATATATATATAAAAAAGTTATTGGGTATACCTTTTTTACTTATATATTTCATATATATATATATATATATATATATATATATATATATATATATATGTATATATATGTTCCAGTGACTGTAAAACAGTCAAAAACAATCCTTTAGGAACTCACTATACCTTTGTATAGATTGTATGGCATATGTCCGACAGAAAACAACTACTTCTCTGGCTAATACCTCGACAGATATTGAATTATATCTGTCAGACATATGTGCAAAGATCCTTACTTTGAAGGAACAACTTTGCAAGAGCTCTCAGAGACAGACAGCAGGACACCGCCTGATACAAACAAGGAACCAACTGCAGATCGGTTTCGGGATGAAGTCCCTCATCAGTGCAGTCCTGGTTATCACGGTTGTATACACGCGGGGGCCCGGTGCCCGTCATCCTTCGCCGGGATGAACACTGCAATCGCTTACAGGATCCACCACGGCAACAGATTAGAGAGCGCTCCAGAAGGACATTTCGGATGCGAAATGGTATATGCTGAATACTTGTTTCAAGGAGCAATAAATGTTCCAGTGACTGTAAAACAGTCGAAAACAATCCTTTAGGAACTCACTATACCTTTGTATAGATTGTATGGCATATGTCCGACAGAAAACAACTACTTCTCTGGCTAATACCTCGACAGATATTGAATTATATCAGTCAGACATATGTGCAAAGATCCTTACTTTGAAGGAACAACTTTGCAAGAGCTCTCAGAGGCAGACAGCAGGACACCGCCTGATCCAAACAAGGAACCAACTGCAGACCGGTTTCGGGATGAAGTCCCTCATCAGTGCAGTCCTGGTTATCACGGTTGTATACATGCGGGGGCCCGGTGCCCGTCATCGTTCGCCGGGATGAACACTGCAATCGCTTACAGGATCCACCACGGCAACAGATTAGAGAGCGCTCCAGAAGGACATTCCGGATGCGAAATGGTATATGCTGAAAACTTGTTTCAAGGAGCAATAAATGTTCCAGTGACTGTAAAACAGTCGAAAACAATCCTTTAGGAACTCACTATACCTTTCTATAGATTGTATGGCATATGTCCGACAGAAAACAACTACTTCTCTGGCTAATACCTCGACAGATATTGACTTATATCAGTCAGACATATGTGCAAAGATCCTTACTTTGAAGGAACAACTTTGCAAGAGCTCTCAGAGACAGACAGCAGGACACCGCCTGATCCAAACAAGGAACCAACTGCAGACCGGTTTCGGGATGAAGTCCCTCATCAGTGCAGTCCTGGTTATTACGGTTGTATACATGCGGGGGCCCGGTGCCCGTCATCGTTCGCCGGGATGAACACTGCAATCGCTTACAGGATCCACCACGGCAACAGATTAGAGAGCGCTCCAGAAGGACATTTCGGATGCGAAATGGTATAAGCTGAATACTTGTTTCAAGGAGCAATAAATGTTCCAGTGACTGTAAAACAGTCGAAAACAATCCTTTAGGAACTCACTATACCTTTGTATAGATTGTATGGCATATGTCCGACAGAAAACAACTACTTCTCTGTCTAATACCTCGACAGATATTGAATTATATCAGTCAGACATATGTGCAAAGATCCTTACTTTGAAGGAACAACTTTGCAAGAGCTCTCAGAGACAGACAGCAGGACACCGCCTGCAGTTGGTACCTTGTTTGGATCAGGCGGTGTCCTGCTGTCTGTCTCTGAGAGCTCTTGCAAAGTTGTTCCTTCAAAGTAAGGATCTTTGCACATATGTCTGACTGATATAATTCAATATCTGTCGAGGTATTAGCCAGAGAAGTAGTTGTTTTCTGTCGGACATATGCCATACAATCTATACAAAGGTATAGTGAGTTCCTAAAGGATTGTTTTCGACTGTTTTACAGTCACTGGAACATTTATTGCTCCTTGAAACAAGTATTCAGCATATATATATATATATATATATATATATATATATATATATATATATATATATATATATATATATATATATATATATATATATATATATATATATATATAGAAAGTTACTTATGATATCTACAGTCAATAGTTGAAACTTAATTTGACACGAACCATGGAATCCAAAGTAGAAGTTTGTCCATAAATTGACAAGCAGCCAACACTTCGTTGTTCTGACCAACCCAAGGTTCAATCAAGTTTCTAGTACGTTATGAAGAACGCAAGCAGAATCTAAGTGAAAATAGAGTATATTTCGTTTTGATTCCGAGAGTTCTAACCTTTGACAGCTGTTTCGTGCTAACGCACTTATCAGAAAAGATTTATGGAGCTCTCGAAATCAAAACGAATCCACTCAAGAATTAGTACCGTGAAGGCAAGACAGATATAACAGAAAGTTACTTATGACACCTACAGTCACTAGTTGAAACTTAATTTGACACGAACCATGGAATCCAAAGTAGAGGTTTGTCTACAAATTGACAGGCAGCCAACACTTCGTTGTTCCGACCAACCCAAGGTTCAATCAAGTTTCTAGTACGTTATGAGGAACGCAAGCAGAATCTAAGTGAAAATAGAGTATATTTCGTTTTAATTCCGAGAGTTCTAACCTTTGACAGCTGTTTCGTGCTAACGCACTCATCAGAATATATATATATATATATATATATATATATATATATATATATATATATATATATATATACACATCCAGCTATCTTCCAGGAGTCCTTACACAACTCATTCTCTGAGCGTCCGTCAAGTGGATATCATAAGTCTCTTGTTCTACATATGTATATTTTCAAGATTTGAACATCAGGGGTCATAAAGGAGTGCTCAAGCTTTCCTTTTCGACGATAAAAATCTGAAAGTTTCATTATACCTATTTCGTGGCGTACTTTCATATACTCGTCTCTGAGCGTCCAATATATGCACGAATTCACGCTACTTAGCGTCCTGTTTGTATAGTTTACTTTCATCCTGTAGATTTGTCAGCGTCCAACAATGATGCCAGATTTAGCGGCGGTAATCAAGTTAAGGCATCGACACTGTGTATTCTCCAGATGCCACTCATGGGTTGAATTTCACATATTATCTGATTAGAGCTTATGCGGTCTCAGCCTATATCCAAAGGCAGAACGCGGCGCTACGAGAGTTGTACTATCATCAACGATACTTGTACGGTATAGACGAGACACCGGTGTTGCCTTATGCTCAGGGGGATATTGAGTCCGTTGTGGAGAATGAGAAGTGCTGAATCTATTGGAACTACTCATTTCCCACCCTCAGGCAAATACAAGCCAACAAGCCTGATGTTTACCTCGACCACCAAATTAAAACGATTTTTGTCGTGGAGTTTTTCGCTACAGGTGGAATGAATATCGTTCGGAAAGAGGAGGAAAAACAGACTAAATATCGAGATATTCTCTTTGAACTCCGCAGGTTGTATCCAAACCACTCTGTGAAAATGGTGGTTTTGATCATAGGAGTCCTTGGAGGAATGATGGACACACTGTTCTCAAAACTGAAGGTGATACCGGCTTGCCTTGATATGACAGAGATCTTAGCGGCACGAATGCAGAAGGCCGTCATCCTTGGTTCACTTCGTCTGCTCAGAACACATGAATCTCGGAACAAATAGTCACGTAGGGAGTGGTTATTAAGGTAAACGATACCAGCTCTCCCTTCGGATGTGTCGGAGCTCTGGAGATAGAGCCTGACTGGTACATTCCTAAAATAATGATAATAAAAATAATCATTATTGTCAATATTATTATTGGGGTAAACGACACCATCGCGCTCTCCGGATGGTCGGAGACAGGGACTGACTGGTACATTTCCAACGAAAATAATGATAATAATAATAACAGGTCCTTATTCTTCAAATATACGTACAATATAAGAGGAAAAACGCCGAAGATAATGATGATATGCATTGGTATACGTGTTATCTCTGTTATTATTATCAAGCGTAACTGAAAAAATATAACAAACAATCAAAAATTACTATGTTTATAATTATTCTGCCGGGCTCCTTAAATCTATATTTACCTGTGAATAGCCATAACAAAAGAATTTATGGGAGGTGTAGCAAATATCAATCTCAGGCATGAGTTTGCCTCTTTTCCTCATCATCCAGACATGGACTATAAGCTGAGTCACGGTAGTTGAATTTGGAGAGTACTAGTAAGTTACAGAGCACGGCCCCAACCTTCTGATTCAAGTACCTCCTGTTGCCATGAATGAGTTTCAGATTCTTGAAAGCCAGGCCACGAATATTACGTATGTGCGATTTGAACCTCAGATCATTATCGACTGATAAACCCAGATTCTTCATGTTTTTGACAGGTTTTATTACTTGGTTTTCAACATTGATCTGGATTTGGTTTTCAAGGAGACTTCTGTGATGACGTGTTCCGAATAGCATTACCGATGTTTCAACTGTATTATTTTTGAGCTCATGGTTTTTAGAAGATATTATAAGAGTCGATGAATCCCCATTAATTTTGTCTATGGTTAGATCTGTTTCTGTTGGTGAAAACGAAAGTTGCACATGGGTGTCGTCGGTACAGAAATGTATATCACGATGATGTACAGAGTGCTCGAACTCATATGTATTCAATGCAAATAGTAGGGGTCTCAGGATGGAGCCCTGTAGAACACCACTGGATATTTCCTGGAAGAATAACTAGTAATTTCCTGTTTTGGCAGTCTGGCTTCGACCATGAAGGTATTTTTCAAAAAAAAGATGGATTGTGATCAGCAGCACCAATAGATTTGAGTTTACTCAATGATAGAGCATAGTCCAGAGTGTTAAATACCTTGGAAAGGTCCAGAAGTACTAGTAGAGTAAATTTCTTATTGTCGATCCCTGTTAGATTGTCACCAGTGATTAACAGCAATGCGGTTCCACAGTTGTCCCTCGTTGAAATCCGGACTGCTTTTTTGGTAGTATGTTGCACAGTGAGAAGTTCTCTGTCAGCTGGTTATCTAGTATTCTTTCTAGGACTTCTGAAAGTGTTGGCAGTATATTGATCGGGCGAAGATCTTTCAACTCATCAACAGGAGACTGAGGAGCAGCTGGTGACAGGACCAGCATCCGAAGAAAAAAAAAACTCATCAACAGTATTCTTTTTATATATGACTTTTTCCAAATTTGGAGATCAACATTTGGGTGAGAAAAAAATTCGTGATATAATAATAATAATAATAATAGCGTTTATTGCCCAACAGTTTCCCATTTACAGAGCAATTTTATAAATGACAATACAAGATTAATTAGTAGCACTAATTTCTAAATATGAATTAATGACAATCACAGGTCCTATTTGAATACAAAAACAAACAAAAAATTTAAAAAATAAAAATAAAATAAAAAATACAAAAATTCAAAGATGCGCACGAGATTTATTCTTGAGTTTACAAACACTGCAAGAAAAGAAGTCACAAACACTAAAAAGTTTGTTTGCATCACTGCACATAAAATGTATTGGTGCCTTTGACATTAAATTTGTTTGAGCTCTTTTGCATAAGAAAGTAGTGTTGTGTCTGGATGTTATACTTGGAACAAAAATATCAATTTGCGACAGTAATGCAGGTCAGTCAATTTTACCATTGAATAGTTTATACAAGCATAAAACAGAAGCCTGATTTCTACGTTTTTATAATGATACAAAGTCAAATCTATGCAACAAATCAAGATAATTACAGCCTCTTGGAGGATAAATTCCGTTGATTTTGAAGCTTAGGAATTTTAAGAATTTCATTTAAACTTCATCGATAGCAGATGTGTATTGAAAATATATAGGATTCCATATTATGGACCCATATTCTAGTTTCGATCTGACTAAAATGAAATATAGAGAGGTCAATGCCAAAATGTTATTGAAATTTTTACAGTTTCTTATAATGAAGCCTGAATTATAAATGGTATCAAATAAGAGTAACACATAGGTAGGAGTTTCAAATTTATACCATCCCACCCTTGAGCATCAGATATCAAGTTATATAGGACATGTTGGTTTCCATCTTGTGTTACAGATCTTAATTGAAAATGGCCTGCTTTCTCATGAATACTATTGGAGAAGAATTCAATCAGATTTTGATCAGCAGCGACTGCTGAAATACCCTTCACGAAGTACTGATTCAATTCCTTTACATCAAACGAATGATCGGAAATGGTGGTCGATCTTTTTTAAGTGATGTAGATCCTTCCATATCTTGGTTACCCCGCTGTCTAAAAATATATTGAAAATATGTCTTCTTTCCATTTTGACAAGCCAGGGTTGTGGAGCTTTGGAATGTCTTATAATATTCATAATGACCTGAAGATTCTGTTTTTTGCCACCTAGAACGGGCTTTATTTCGCTACGGCATCAATAATTTAATATTATCTGTGATCCATGGTGCATAAAGTTTGGTTATTTTAATCAGTTGAACAGGAGCATCCAGATTGAATTTTGATATAATATTTTTATAAAGAAAGTTAATTTTTTCGTCAATATTATCTGTAACATGAAATTGTTCGAATGGGATTGATATAATATCTTCGTGAAATCGTTCCCTATCAAAATTTCTAAAGTCTCCAATCGTTCTATATGTCGGTGAGCGGGAACTATCACCAAGATTATTTTCTAATAGTATCAACTCATGAAATGAAGTACCTGGTACCAAGACAACTTCGATATTCTTGGAAATATCATCACTGTTATTTGTGATGATCAAATCTATGAGTGAGAGTTATGAAATGGTCACTCATGTGGGTCTATCAACTAGTTGACGAGTCCCGATCCCTCCAACATATTATTCAGCCTGATAGCAGCCCCGGACTCATTTTTCAACAAATCAATATTGAGATCACCCAGAATACATCATCATATTTGGGAATTAAAGATGGTATACCATTCTCTAGTGAACTGAGGAAATCAGTTTTGGAATAGTTTGGGGGCTTGTAGAAATTCAACATCCACGTTAATGGAAATTTATTGTCAACATACATACCAACGCCCCCTCCTCTACTCTTCAGACGATGTCTCCTGCAGAAAACATAATCATTCACATGAAATACATTACTATCAATTTGATCAGACAGCCAAATTTTACTCAGTCATAGGATAGATTTTTTCTGTAAAGTATTGAGATCTTTCAAGTATTATAAGTTTGGTAACAGCGATGTTATATTCAGGTGGCTAAATCTCTGCGAATGTGACATTTTATCTGAAACAAAACATGAGTGAAAATCAAAATACAGAAACACAATTGAAATAAATAATGGAAAACAAATATGATGAAGAATAAGAGATATAGGAAAAAAAATCTATTTTGGAATCTTAAATGAAGATCTCGAAAATTCTAGCTGATTTGTTTACTCTAGGACTGTCGGCTTCTTTCAATTCTCCTGCTGTTCATTCATTCGAGTTTTCTTCTCCATCTGTGCTTGATTTACTTGCAATCGTATCTGTTGAGTTTTCTGTTGCCAACTTGCTCTCTAGTTCTTTGTAAGTATAGCTGATTCTATCCACTATCAGAGAGGTTCCTTTATTTTTGCTTCACGACCGTTTTCTTCTGCAGCCTTTTGTTGTGACACTAATAACGTTTTGATCTGATATAGTTTTCCGGTATAATATCTCAGACCTCAGTCTATTAGTCAAGCACTCAATTACAATGGGGCGAGTTTTATTAATTTCAGTCGAAATTCATCCCTTATTTCTACATCTTTCTCATCAATTCCCAATTTGAGTTGAAATAATCAGGTTATACTTCTTCAGTCTCGTTTCAGTGGATTGAATCCGTTGAGATGTTGCGATAATTGTTTATTATCTTCCTTCAATGTAATATTTTCCTGTTTGATTTCGTTCACGTCAGTTAAAGTCAGCGATCAAAAAAAAAAAGGTTTTTCCTAGTATTTTTGAAATAATATTTTCAAAAAGGCAAATTTGAGAATACGATGAGTTTATGAAAAAATTAAACAGTTTTTTTTCAAGACGACAGTCTTCAAACGCAGTAACTTATCGGGTAAATTGAATCGTTGCCCTTCTACACTTTTACAAATTTTTGTGAATCAACAATTTTTCATTTTCAGACTGTGGAACGTTGATATTCCAACAAGCTGTCAAGAGATACATTTTATCGTTAATTTTATGTGTTATTTCTGTCATGCCACTTCGGAACTATCATAAATCTAGTGGCGTGGTGGAATTTTGTTTAAAAAAAAAATAATTTTGGATTTTTGTCTCTGAACGAAATTCGAAGAATGCCTTGACATGAATTTTGATTAAAAGTTATAGTTATAGTATTAGCATTTTTCGTCAGTTTTCGAATTGACGGTCGTGAATTCTGGAGCCAAAATAATATTATGGTTGTCCCTCCCCGTATATTATAAGAGATTTTTACATTTGCGTTGAAGCGCTCCTAGTTTTGTGATATTCAGAACTTCTTATTAGGAGTTTTTTTTTTTCATGTACCAAGTATTAAGAAAGTTTTCTGAGGACAACTTATAACCACTTGTACCAGTTGGGCCGTGATGGTGATGGTTCGCTTCTCTATTATAGGGTTTAATTCCCAGCATGGTCACTTGTCGTATGTCTTCTATAGCTCGCACAAGTCTGTCGAAGAATTCTTCTGAGGGCTGTCGTGAGGGTGCAGCAGGTTGACAAAAAACAACTTTTGTACTTCTTATTTGAAGGGGGTGAAAAACTCCTAGAGTTTGATGTAATTTTGGAATATTCAACTTTTTAATGTCTTAGTTTTTCACCAATATGGACTGCAACAAAATCCCATGAACTCTTTTGGAAAACAATACACGTACATTTGTCAAGATAAGAAATGGAAATGACTGTCGAAACTGACGAGGATTTCCAAATAATTAGCTTTATAATTTCCAAAATCTTCGTCGCAGATATGCATTTGGGTTTGCACGTTCATAAACTCAAGCTGAAATAATGAACAAGTGCAATGATAAATATTACTGTGACTCCATTCTTCATTTATTTTCCAACTTACTTTACTATCAGCACACTTCACCCCGCAATCGATGCTCATTGAAATTCTGCAGCGTTGCCGTATTCACACAAATTGAAGGACGCTTGGAAATCGGCAGTCTAAAAGTAAATCATACTCCGAGAAATATACAGACGATATACAGACGGTGCTCTTTGCGCCGCTAGCGGTAAACCCGGTGAACTAATAATATACAAAAGTATACAAAAGAGAAGGTCCCACTATCAAGAGGGCGTCCGACAAATTTTCAGATCTTTAAACTTCTATGATGATATGAGTACATTTTCTACACGAGTTCAACAGAGCGTCCGTATTATACGGACGCTCTGTTGGAGACGGACGCCCTGAAGATAGTGGGATATTTATATATATATATGTATATATATATATATATATATATATATATATATATATATATATATATATATATATATATATATATATATAAGTGAAAATAGAGTATTTTTCGTTTTAATTCCGAGAGTTCTAACCTTTGACAGCTGTTTTGTGGTAACCTACTCATCAGAAAGGATTTATGGAGCTCTCGAAATCAAAACGAATCCACTCAAGAATTAATACCGTGAAGGCAAGACAGATATAACAGAGAGTTAAGTTATATATATATATATATATATATATATATATATATATATGTTATATCTCATTTTACAAGAGGAGTTTTATTTTACTCCTCCAAACTTTATTTAAGTAACTTTCTGTTATATATATATATATATATATATATATATATATATATATATATATATATATGTTATATCTCATTTTACAAGAGGAGTTTTATTTTACTCCTCCAAACTTTATTTAAAAGTTACAATACAATGAAAGTGACTGAGTACTGGTTGGATAAATACTAGTGCATATTATTGCCTCGCAGGGCTATTTATAACATTGACAAAATAATGCCGCTGAATACAGCGAAACACAATATATTATTGTCTCCAAGATCGGACGCGCTGGCCCTGGGTTGATAACGACTCAGCGGTTTCTTCGAAGGTGACCCCATAGTCCTGGAAACGTCATCAAATTGGCATATAACAGCTCCCTCCATAAAGAAAAAGTTGGAGCCATGCAACAACTTTTAGGGTTATAGGTCTTCCAGATTGATGTCTTCTTGGGTTTCTTCTTCACGAAGACTTGGTCTTCTTCTTGGGAAGATTCTGGAGATTCCTCTTAGAGCCTTGAATTGTCTGTTTGGTGGAGGTGGTGGATCACTTGATCCCATCAGAGCCAGTCTTGTTCTTCGTCTTCTACATTTGCAGAATAGGTAAAGTACCAATAGGGATACAATTAAGGTAATGGTGAAATAGGTGAACCATGAAATATTCTTCTTGAAGAAGGGTTGTTGAATCAAGTCATCAATGGTTTTGGAATATAAGTCCAACTTATGTTTGGCGTTGGCATAGTCATCAACATTCAAGTCGTTCAATTTGAGCGGCTTCAGTTTCGGCAATTGCGATTTTTCAGGAATATCCGCACAACATTCGTATGGGATTTCAACTGGATGGGTACCGAAGGTAACGTGAGACGTTTTTGATCTTCGGGAATTCGCTTGAATTTTTGTGATTCCGATAAACGCACTTCAGTCAGTTTGGAGTTTCACGACTGAGTTTTTGTGAATTAATTCAGTAACTGTGTTTATATATCCTCAACGACCTTTTTGAACAAGAAACTAAAGGAGAAATCATCAGCTTTGCTGATGATACGGCAATTTTTTATGAAGACTCGAACTGGGTTTCACTTAAAAATACCATAGAAATGGATTTCTCGACCATCACAAATTTTTTCAACTATAAATTACTCACAATAAACTTCAAAAAAACATTCTACATCCCCTTCACCTCATACAGTAATAACCCACCTTCATATCAGGACATAAAAATCAATGATACCACCAATACACAAACAAGTATAAAGTCAGCACTGAAAATTAAATATCTAGGAATAATCATAGACTGCCACATGAAATGGGACGAACAGGCACATTTCGTAATAAAAAAACTCCGGTTTATGGTCTATAAATTCAAAAATCTGGCAAATTTTATCGACTTGAAATATCTGAAAATATTATACCATGCTTTGGTGGAATCTCACCTGACATACGGACTTATTGCCTGGGGTTCTACGTCGGCAACCAACTTCAGCAGAGTGGAAAAAATACAAAAAAGCGTATTGAAAAATATTTATAAAAAACCAAGAAGATATTCTTCTGAAGCCTTATTTTCTGAATCAGAAGTATTGAGTATGAGTCAGTTATTCGCCAAAACAATTCTGTTGAAACAATACAAACATAAAGAAGAATTGATTTCAATCAACCATCCCTATAATACTAGATACAGAATAAATGCCGTTACTATACCCCGAGCAGAAAAGACAATTGGTCAAAAATGTTTTACCTACCTTGGACCTACACTATTCAATAAACTACCACCAGATATAAAAAAAATACATTCATATAACTTTTTTAAAAAGCTGATTACAAATTGGCTACTGACTCTCCCCTACAATTACATATCTAATATTTTATACAAAAATAGGTCATAAAAAACATCACTCAACTTACATTAGTAATAAAACAAAGTTTCCATTTGTAACAGTGTTTAATCTTTTATTCTTATTCTGATGTAATGTATATAAGTCCCTGTAACCGTATGTACATGTACATGCGTAAGTCCTTATGTGTTTACATGTTGTACATAAAATAACATTCTACAATTTTTACTATTTTATAACTAATACTATTTTTACTATTTTTATAATGTTTACAATTTTTACTATTTTATTACTATTTTTACTAATACAAATTAATGTCTACATGTATATGTATATGCGCGAGTCCTTGTATATCAACATGCACATAAAATAATACTCTACAAATTTTACTAGTCTATAGCTATATTATACAGTTTTATTCATATCATTTACTTGAATGAATTATATTTATGAAAACTTGAACCAAGCTCCAACTAGCGCACAAACATATAGATGGAAAAATCAGCCCACGCACAAGTTTTACTTTTGTGGGCTTTCTCCCATTTATTCACCATGTGCTATATAATTAATGTAACGCACAATCGAAAATTTTGTAATTTCATGGTTAATAAATTATATTATATTATATTAGGGCAATTCACGGTCACTTGTAAGGGTTCGGAAAGGATCACTAGCCAAAGATTGCTTTCAAGGTTTTGAACATTATAACCTTGACTAAAGATTAAAGAACTTCGGCAATTTTGCGGAATTTCTTTGAAGCTTTTGAAAATTTGAGCTTCACATATGGAATTAGAGTCTATTGGGTACGCGAACATGTCGGAGCACAATTCAGTTCTATGGAAAAGTGGTTTGCATGTTCGTAAGTCCGTCACTGGTGTGAACATTAAAGAATCATCATCTTTTGCGATGAATTTTTCAGAAATCATTAAAATGTGATGGAGGCCAGTTCTGTTATCATATATTGGGATTGGATATAGTTGGTACAAGGTATAAGTTTGAGGATCTATTAATGGAATTTTCAAAACAAAAACTATTTTTGATTCAGTTTGAAAAGCTTCCATTTCTATAATTTCCAGATATTGTGCAATTTTGGAAAGTTTCGGTTGGAGTGGGAGATTATTTCTTCGTAGGTTTTGAGTAATATCTTGCAATGCATTGACCAAATGGTCTGGTGTAATTATTTAAGAATGAATGATGTTTAAACGCGCAAAGGTAATTGAATCTAGCATATCATCAACATTTTCTTCAAGGAATAGAAAGCTTTCCATTAGTTTCTCACAGATATCAATAAATTTTAATTTTGCTTGAACCTGACTAATTCTGTCATTCAGTTCACTAATCGTATGTTCTATGACTTTAATGTCGTAATTGAAAGTATTTTCATCAAACTGTAATTTACGAATTGTGGTATTGAAATTTTGGATAACAGAAGTCGTTACTGATATTTGATTTTTCAATAAATTTTCCAATTGGTGTTCATCGTTATTCAACCTATTGATTGAATTCGTGTAGTATTCACCATCTGAAGCATCTAAGTTGCCTGTAATTGACTTAAAAATGCTACCTATACCATCAATTAGGCCTCTTTTATATCTTTTAGTATCTATACTTATTTCTTCAAGTTTTTGATCAATAGAATTTGAGATTTGGGTCAATAGACTGATATGAGTTATTACTTCAGATCGAAATTCGTTCATACTATGTCCAGTAAATTGAATTGTATTGTTAAGTGTTTCTAAAATTTTACGATTATTTTCGTATGCATCTCTAAACACGGAAATGTCTTTGTTTACGAGTAAAGTCCATTTGTCGTTAGTGAGTACGATATTTCCATTTTCATGGTAATATACACCAACGGTGTTATTAATTGGTTTGATTTGGTATTGTGACACTACTGATCCGACCAGCAGCAGCAACCTGAAAATACATTATTCTTCAGTATAAGGCTTCATGCGGTCGAAGTTTACTTTTGATCTTTGATTCGTTTTAGGGTTTAAAAGAATTGCAGAATTTTTAAGAATTTGTTCAATTATGAATGGTCCATTAAATTTGTTTTGTAATTTGTCTTTTATTTGGGATTCTTTGACGTAAACTTTATCCATAACTTTATATTCCGGGGTTTCGCCTGATATGTTCCGGTCGAAACGAGCTTCAGCTTTTTCTTTTTGTCTTAGGGTACGTTCACGAGCAATTCTATAAAAATGAGAAATCTTATTATTAAGGTCTTTAACATATTTGGTTATAAGTTGTTCTTGATTGTATAGAGTTTCAGGAGGTCTACTACCTGTGTGACCAAAAACTAATTTATGGGGAGTAAATCCATGAGTTTTATTTACAGAGTTGTTGTAACAAATACATGCATAGGGGAGAACATTGAATGGGTGTTCGTCTGGGTGTTCGGCCATATGTATGCGAATCATTTCAGGGAGAGTTGCGTGGAATCGTTCTACTGAACCGTTTGATTGAGGGTGATTCACACTAGAATATGTTAGTTTTATGTAGTAAGAAAGACAAAGATCTTTGAGGATTGCGTTATCAAATTCTCTGCCATAGTCGCAGTGAATTCTTAAAGGTGTTCCGTAATGTTGAAAATACAAAATCAAGGTGTTAGCTACAGTTCGTCCTGTTTTATCTTCTAGGGGATACACTTGCGTAAATTTCGTCAGTTCGTCTCGTATGCTTAGTGCATAATTTCCAGTTGGAACTTCTAATATGTCTATGTTTATTCTTTCAAATGCAGTTCTAGGTGTTTCAGTTATGACAAGTGGATTACTAAGATTTTTCCTACATATTTTGGTTTTTTGACAAATTTCGCATGTTTTGATATAATTCTCGACACTTTTCGTTAAACCGGGCCAATTATACTTTTCTTCAATTCTCCGAATAGTTTCATTAATTCCTCTATGGAGATTAGCTTTTCCTTTATGATACTGATCGATTATAATTGGAATTTGGTCAGGGTCTGGGACAGTAACAATATTTTGACACACTTTAAATTTTATTTCCTTTTCAGCGAAAATAAAACAAAGTATTTCAAGTATCGGTAGTTCGAGATTATTCTCAACACAGTAGGTGTGAGAAGGATCGAGTTCATTTTGATTTTTCATACAAAGATAGAAACAAATGTTCTACCACAGAATCTACATCAAATGTTAGTGGAACAATATAGTATTTTCGGTTTTTGACAGATTTACTTGACAAAATATTGATTTTGAGACTTCGAAAGTCATATTCCTGTCCGAATAAATCATCGAATATTGTGTAATGAAAATCTTTGACATTTTTCTGCTGGGGAAAAATCAGGATATGTTTGTTTTCTTTATCAAGTAATTGACAATTTGAATATTCAACTTTTGAATAGTCAATAAGAGATCTTGTTTCATATAGGTTTACGAAATTTTGAAATTCTTGTGCTGTTTGTTCGATGGAAAATGCCTCTTCTTGATTATCTGTAGTTTCCTCTGTCTCAGAAGTAATTTCTGGGACAGGTGGTTTTTCTTCAAGTTCAGGGTTCGACTTATTTTGCTCTTCTTCACTGTCTGTGATTATTTGTATATCAGGGTCTTCATTCGAGGGTAATATTAATGTACCGGGAGTGAGAATTTTTGAATTTATGACGAAGCATCCTTTGGGTGAATCAATTTTCATTCTGGATAGTGCGTCAGCATTTTTATTGATTTTTCCTGGTTTGTAAATAATTTCATAATCGTACTCCTCTAATTTGAGCCACCTGGCAAGTCTGCTTCCAGGGTCCTTGATAGAAAATAACCAAGTAAGTGGGCGGTGGTCAGTAATCAATTTGAACTTTCTTCCAAATAGGTATGGTCTGTAATGTTTGACAGCCCATACTATAGCTAAAAGTTCCCTTTCTATTGTGGAATATTTAGATTCTGCAGAACAGAGTGTCCTTGATGCGTAAGCGATAGGTAGGTCTTTACCAATCGGGCCTTGAGAGAGGACAGCACCAATAGCAAATGCACTGGCATCTGTGGTGAGCAGAAATGTCTCCTCAAAATTAGGGTATATGAGAATAGGTGTCGAAACGAGTGTTTGTTTCAATTCTTTGAAAGAAATTTGACATTCATTGCCAAAAATGAATGGAGTGTCTTTTTGAAGTAGTTTGGTGAGTGGTTTCAAAATTTTGGCAAAATTTGGAATGAAACGCCTGTAGTATCCAGCCAATCCAAGAAAAGATTTGATTTCTTTCTGGTTTTTGGGTTCTGGAAAATTAATCATACAGTCGACTTTGCTTGGATTCGGTTTCACACCATCTTTGGTTATGAGATGACCAAGATATGCTACTTCCTTCCTGAGGAATTCGCACTTGTCTGGCTGTATTTTCAGATTTGCACGTCTGAGTCTTTTGAAAATTTCTTTCAGTCGGCAAATGTGTTCATGTATCGTGGGAGAGTAAATGATGATGTCGTCCATATAGACGAGGCATCGCTCATTCTGGATTCCAAGTAATATGTTATCCATCACTCTCTGAAATGTCGCAGGAGCGTTCTTCAGTCCAAATGGCATTCGAATGAATTCGTAATGACCATTCTCCACTGTGAATGCAGTTTTGGAGATGTCTTTTGTATCTATCTCTATCTGGTGGAAGCCAGGCTAGATCCAAGGTAGTGAAATATTGGCATTTGCCAAGTTGATCTAAGAGATCGGATATCATTGGCAGCGGGTATTTATCGTCCACAGTAAGTTCATTCAACTTCCTGTGGTCGACGTTGACTCGCCATTTCTGTTTACCAGAAGCGTCGATCTTCTTTGGGACAACCCACACAGGGGATGACCACGGCGAAATAGAAGGGCGTATAATGCCATCTTCTAGCATTTTATTCATCTGTTTTTTCATCTCTTCTTTATGAACCTGAGGATACCGATATGACTTTGTAAAAACAGGTTTCGCGTCTTTTGTGTCAATGGAGTGTTTTATTTCGTTGGTGAACGTTAGTTTGTCACCCTCCAAATAAAATATGTCAGAATATTCGAGGCAAACATTCGTAATAAGTTCAGCCTCTTCTTCATTCAGATGTTCTCAACGTAGCTGATTTTGAATTTCAAAATTTCTGTTTGTCTGAATGTTTGAATTTTCAGTTTCATTGAAATTGTTAATAGAATAATTTTGAATTGGTTCAATTTTCATTTCGGAAAAATTGACAGTTTTTGGTATTGCGTTAGCGTTAATCACTGAGGTCAAAAATTCGCCTTTGTGATTTACTTTCACTAATGCGTTAGGTAGTCTCACACTTTCCTTTACCTGGGCTAACAGTATAGCTTCGGTATTGAGAAGATTACATTTAAGTTTAAAAATCCATTCTGTACGAGCTTCAATTGAAATTGTGTTTTGTATGTCATCCATGGGCGTAACGATTATATTTTTGGGGGTTCTTTAGGGTCAGTTACTTTAATTAGGGGTATAGGTTTGAAATCAGTTATGAGTTATGAGATTTTTTAACTCAACTATACAGTGATAGTGTTCCAAAAAATCGGAACCTAAGAGACCGTCAAATTCATGTCTAAATTGTAAATGAAAACCTTATGAGGGTTACCTGTACAAAAAGGTATAAGTACTGATTCTGAAATTATAATTTTTTGGTCAGTAATACCCTGTATTACCATATTTTCTTGTGATCTGTTGGCATAATTTTGAACTGTTTTTGGTTTGAAGATAGACAAACCGGCACCTGTATTTATTAGTATTCTGTAGGTATTAGTTGCGTCCATGATGTAATATAAATTTTTGGAATTTATTGTGAGCGATTGGGTTACAGGAAAATTTGTTCCGGGAAGTTCAAGTTCGGGTTGAGATTGTCCGATATATTCAGAGTTTGTACCTGTGCTTGGAGCTCTGAAATTGGGTCGGTCGATTGATTGATTGGTGGATCGAAAGTTGTTGGACCCAGAGGAAAATCCTGATAGTTTTCATACGAGTTTGCTTGAGTTTCTGAATATTCAAAGTTATACGGATCAGCTGTATGATCGTAAGGGTTGGACTGGTAATTCGTGTTCTCTTGGTATTCTTGATAGTCAGCAGTATAACTGTCAGTACCAAAGTCTTGATAATCACCTGTATGATTATCATAGCTGGGGTATTGCGGTTCTTGATAATTAGCTGTATAATTATCAGAATTTGGATTTTGGGAATTTAGGTGATGAGTATTAAATCTGTTGATAGTTGGATTTTGCTGAATGGCTAAGGGCCTTTGTTGAAAAGCTGAGGGCCTTTGCTGGTTAAAATTTGGGTTTGGCCTAATTACTGGTGGTCTAATTTGGGATTGATTTTGGTTCATTGGTTGATTTGATTGATTAGGTCTTGGATTCTGGTTGAACCTGGGATTTTGCTGAAAGTTCGTATTATGTTGAGGAATGTTTGGTCTTTGAGGGTTTTGTTGTGAATTCTGAAATGACTGAAATTGTCTTGTTCTACATTCATTCAAATTATGGCCTTGACGTTTACAAAAAGAACAAAACTTCTGTTGGCTTAGGTTTGGATTCACTTCTCTCTGTTGGTTAGAATGTGTGTTAGGGTTTTTGTGCAATGAAATTTTATGTTGTTGGAAATAGTTCAATTGCATTTCCCTTCGAACTCTTTTCGTTGCAGTGAGCATGTCAACAGGGTTACCTGCCCTAACAATTAATCCAATTTGAGGATCTAAACCTGCCAAAAGAGTGTTCAACGTCATAGTCTCAATGAGTGCAGATTGTGAATTTTTCTGTTCTGGAGTGAGATTTTGTTTCTGAACATTTGAATGCATTTTTGCTTTGTGCGTTTGTAGCCTATTTATAAATGTCAG
The DNA here is from genome assembly GCA_944452925.2 of Chrysolina oricalcia. Taxonomy (NCBI): domain Eukaryota; kingdom Metazoa; phylum Arthropoda; class Insecta; order Coleoptera; family Chrysomelidae; genus Chrysolina; species Chrysolina oricalcia. The sequence goes on from OX101826.2 coordinate 23,256,447, forward strand.
AGGTGATTCGCCAGGTAATTGGTGAATTCTCTGTAAATCTTGAATCAATGAGGTCAAATCACGTGTATCACCAAAATATTGATATAAAAGAATTCTAATTTCATCCCAAGTTTGGGGATTTCTAGAACTTATTAATTCTGCTGCTTTTCCTCTCAGTTTATTTTTGATATGCGAGATTACTAGCCTTCTTTGGTCTTGAACGGCCATGCGGTAAGCAGTATTACACGCTTCCGTAAAATTATTAAGGAATATTTGATCTCCATCATATTCCAGAATTATAGAACATATTTCACTTAATTTATAAAGTTCAACCTCAGCTGGGGGAGGATTTTGGGGTTGAGCCATTATTAAGTAGATAAAAGAACTGGTTTTTCAAAATAAAATCACTTGTAAATAAACGAGATGATTCTTATAGTTGCTTACCAAAGAATGTCCATGCATAAGAATTCAACTTTGACACTCTGTATCTCAGAAACGAATAACTTGCGAGCATATGTTTATAGAAACTTTTCTTCCTAGTTTGATGTCAGCAACACGCTCAGTAATGGACCTACAAGAGATCTAAAACATCTCTTATGTAAATTAACACAAGAAAACGCCAAGGTCCATCGTGGACCTTTTACGACGGAAAGGTGAGTTCACACCTTCACGAACACGCAGTGACGATGGTATCTCTAAAGCCTCGAAGTCGTGGAATATCACGTGGGCTTTAGCTTCAGCTCGCTGGTCTGCTGTCAGCGTGTGACGTAGTCGAGCTGATCCGCCGTGGAGGTAAAGATTTTCCCAGTACCCAGCGCCAAGTAGTGAAAATGGACTAACATGCATGAAAATAAAATGAAAAAAAGATGTCGATGTGTGGGGTCGAAGTGTAGCGAACCAGCAATCTTCGGATTACGAAGCGCATGTCTACACAACTAGGCTATGAGACCTCTTAGTGAATGTAGGTTGAAATGTTGTTTATACAGCGCGAGCCGCCGATCAGCGAAGTCGAGCGGCGTTATCTACCGCAGGCCCGCTTCGAGCGCTTGAATATTAAATAAAAAGAATAGTGATGGTGAATGAATAAATTCGAATTGTTGAAGTGGTATAATAGTAATGATGTTTGAAAAAATTAGAAAAATGGCGGGGCAACGAGGCTGTAATGTTTCAACGTGCGATTCCAATGTGAAACGTATACAGGGTGTTTCAGAATACATTATTTAAGAGAAAAATGAACAGGGTGTGTCAAAGTGTATACAGGGTGTTTTAAAATACAACATTTGAGAGAAAAAACCGCTGAAACGTGTAAAAATGCGACCATAATATGCGTTTTTCGCATTCCAAAAAACATCTAACATTTGAAACGTTGAAACATGCAAAAATGTGACCACAATATGCGTTTTTCGCATTCCAAAAAACAGTCTAAAATTAAACCATAAAAACTGTATGTTTACATGTTATTCTTATGGAGATTTGACATTTCAAAATTGCTTAAAATGAACGTTTTCGCGTCCCAAAAAAACAACTGAAATTTGAAACGCTGAAACATGTAAAAATGCGACCATAATATGCCTTTTTTGCATTCCAAATAACATCTAAAATTTGAAACGTTGAAACATGCAAAAATGTGACTACAATATGCGTTTTTCGCATTCCAAAAAACAGTCTAAAATTAAACCATAAAAACTGTGGTGTTTCAAAATACAACATTTAAGAGGAAAAAACAACCAGGATTCTGAAAATGCATCATTTAAGAGAGAAAAACAACGGGGTGTTTCAAAATACGTCATTTAAGAGGAAATATATGACGACTGCTTGTCAAATGCTATACCGGGTGTACCAACATATGAATTAAGAGAAAAAACATGGTCGCCTTTGTCATTTGTCAACTGTTAGGTGGAAAATGGGTCAAAGAAAAACGTTTCATCGGAAATTTGGGGATTCGAAACAACGACATATCCATACATATAAATTGAATTACATCTGTCATCTATGTGATGTTCTTCGACGAGCGTGTTTATACTCGTCAGTCAACTGTCATCTGTCATTTCAAAAAAGGTTCGTTGAAGAAAAAAAAAAGATGGTGGCGCTGGATTGGCCAACGCACATCATGAGACGTCTCGCAAAAACGCTCCATGAGGGATTCGAAACAACTACACACCCATACATAGTTATTGAATTACATCTGACATCTATGTAATGATAGTGTTAGATAGGAGACAGGAGATAGGAGACGGGAGATAGGAGGCAGAAGATGGGAGATAGGAGACAGAAGATAGGAGACCGAAGATAGGAGGAAGGAGATAGGAGACAGGAGTTAGGACACGAGTCAGAAGATAGGAGACAGAAGTTAGGACATAGGAGGCAGAAGATAGGAGACAGGAGAAAGGAGACCGAAGATAGGAAAACGAAGATAGGAGAAAGGAGATAGAAGACAGGAGACAGGAGTTAGGACATAGGAGATAGAAGATAGGAGAAAGGAGATAGAAGATAGGAGATAGAAGATAGGAGATAGAAGATAGGAGACCGAAGATAGAAGATAGGAGACCGAAGATAGAAGGCAGAAGATATAAGATAGGAGATAGGAGATCTGAGATAGGAGGAAAGAGATAGAAGATAGGAGACATGAGTTAGGACATAGGAGGCAGAAGATAGGAGACAAGGGAAAGGAGACAGAAGATAGGACATAGGAGACAGAAGATAGGAGATAGGACTTAGAAAACAGACAGATTGACATATATTCAGTTTGATCTAACCAGAACGAACTAACCTTACGTATAGCGTCTTAAGAATCTCAACGCTGTAAGGAAAAAAGATGGCTGCTGTCATTTGTCAAATATCAGGTGGAAAATGAATCAAAGAAAAAACGTATCATTGAGGATTCGAAACAACTACTAGCTCATACAGAGAGGTTGAATTACATCTGTGTGTGTAATGTTCGTTAAAGAAAAAATATGTCGGCGTTCATAGCACACAGCTAAAAACGAATGCTTGGGGATATGAGCATTTGAAAAATACTTGCCCATACAAAGAGATTGAATTACATCTGTGTGTTTTGTTTGTTAAAAAAAAATCAATGCAGCGTTCATATTTCATTGTACAGAGTGCCTCATAAACGGTATCATGATGGGGTCTGACATTTTCAACGTGCGATACCCATTGAAACGTTCACAATCTTACGTCCGATGGTTTTTTGTGTACACGTGCGGTGGTCATCGGTCGTTTTTCTATCCGTTGACACGTGTTGGTCAACGTTTTGCGTTTTCGTTTTCGCTGAACGCGGTATGTAGCTGTATGGTTATGTTCTGTATGGTTGAGTATGTTGGTGTATGTCACAGTATGCCGTACTCACGCTAAACGCGGTGTGTGTCGTCGTATGTCGTAGTATGGGTATGTTTGGTATGTCGCCGTATGTCGTAGTTTGGATATGTTCGGTATGGTTCGGTTTGTCACCGTATGTTCGGTATGTCGCAGTATGTCGCAGTATGGATATGTTCGGTATGGTTCGGTTTGTCGCTGTATGATGCAGTATGGGTATGTTCGGTATGTCGCAGTATGTTGCAGTATGGTGCAGTATGTCGTTGTTATATAAAGACTTGATGGAATGTAGAAAATTCAGTTGTATTCAATATGTTGCATCGAACAGTTTCTGAAAATATAAAGGTGGAGGGTAATAATCATGGGAAACAGCAAAGAATGATCGAGTCTGATACTTATGGTCTACGATTCAACGATGGATATGTTATTGGTAATATCCCAGTACGTTATGAAAATGATTGAGTGGTTGTACATGACAAAAGTTTTGTTCTAACGGAGGGGTTACTCCAATTGTTATGTAAACGAGTACCTCAGCATTACAATGCAGAAGATTTGACAGCATATAAAAATATTTTAATGATGACTAATGCTCACAAGTAAAGATATAAATCAGACGAACCTGTGAACGCTAATAGTTCATGGAAATTTCGAAATATTATATCCATGTTGTTTCCACCTAAAAGAAGAAAAAAATAAGTATTTATCATACAATACCCAGCTTGAACATCGCAGCAGCAGCAATATCCAAACGCTCTCCTTTATTGATAACAATAGAGCAATGAAAAGTGATATGGGACAACTCGAATATTTCCACAGAAAACTAGATGAAGCTTATAGATTATGTAGAGGTCCTCTTGTATTCAATAGATATTGAAATTATGATGTGTGTTTTATTTCTAATCAACTTTCATTTATGTACTATTTAAGTAACACTTTGCTTAATTAATAATAATTTCTAATATTAAAGGAATCGCACGTGAAATGTAATGATGGAAATTATGTCTGGAAAAAATGTACTCATTCGACATGATGATAAGTCCATTTCCACATCACCCAGGAGGTAGGACTGCCAATGCGTTACCCTTTTTTTTATTGTGGAAGACTCCCCATCAGGCATAGCATAACCACCAATCAAATTTTACGAAAATTGTCTTCGATCTTACTACTGAAAATTATTTTTAAGTTATTGCTTATGTAGCCAATACAAATTTTGTCATTGTGGGAGTGAGTAGAAATACTCAATATAAAGTTATGTATAAAAACATAGTTAGTATGCATATGTGTAATGAAATTTTATTCAGCAGTCGTTTCCAATGTTCATGCTATAGGATTAGTTCATCTAATTGGATATTAATATCGAATTGATGTAAAGTAAGTACATCAATGATGAAATAATGGTGGTCAGTTAACGGAAATATTATGATGAGGTGTAGTTAAAATACAAGGAGTGAATACACAGGTTCCCAAGTTTAGTTAGGAGGTATTCTTCAAACCTTGTTCATATTTTTTTTTGCGAATACAAGGAGTGAATACACAGGTTCCCAAGTTTAGTTAGGAGATATTCTTCGAACCTTGAATATTTTTTTTTTCTTTTTTTGGGGATACAGGGAGTGAACATACAGGTTCCCATCATTGATGTACTTACTTTACATCAATCGATAGTAATATCTGAATAGTAAACGTAGATACCTTTAATGCATGTTCTTTTGAAAAGGACTACTGTTTGAGCGGAAATTTGAGTATGACGTGAAAGTTTATGTCTGAGTAAATACGGCAAACTATGAAGAAGGAATATATGAGTTTACTAAAGCAAAGTTTCAAATTTAGGAATGTGATATCTTTATCGTCTCCCAGACTAAATGTTATGTTATTTCGAACATAGTCATGATAAAAAAATATTATAGAGTGCTATCAACATCCATCGCCTCTTCTAGCGGGATTAAATAATGTCCCCATGGCAATGTTTCATTAGTTCCCAGAATCAGGTAGCGTTTGTCATATTCGGGTGAAAGGGCGATCTTCTCTTGAACGATGGAGTGTACTTGATGTTTTTCAGAGCGAATCAAATTCTGGCGTACAATCTTCTTGTCGCAGCTGTCGAGACAATCGATATAGTCTTCAAACGTAATCGTTGTTTTCACCAAAGACGATTTTACTCCTTTTGCCTTTTTAGTGGTCCCCAAATTTTTCAATTCCACCTCAATTTCATCTTCATCATAACCATCTGTTACGGTTTTATTTTGCACTAGAAAGCACTTTCTATTTTAATACAGTAACATCAGAAATTCTCTGTCATTGAGATACACTTTCCACTCTATACGCCATTGTATTCTTCTTCTTCTTCAGATTCCTCAAAATGGCAACTTGATCGTTGTCATGTATAGCTTGTTCCGAATATTAGTACTTACTTTTGCTGTACTAGTTCGAGCGGAGATGAACCGGCCTTAAGCTAATGACAGTTATCATTTGTTCTATTTTGCGGTATGACAGCGTTATTTTGTAAACATACTTTTGGTTAAGTCTATTGTTTTGTGTTTGGAACACAAAACCGTAACATTCCTACTCTATCTCTATCTTGTGTCATTGAGGTACATACTCCACATTCGAATACTTGACCTTTTGTTTGATTATTTGTGTTTGGTTCTGAGATTGAGAGGCTGGCGTTTTCGTCTTGGTTCAGTTGGTAACACTGAATCTTAAAGGTGTTCTTTTCGTAGCTCCAAGTAGCTCGAGTTAGTTCCTGGACTGTTTCCACCGAACACTAACGAACAAGAAAGCGCCTTGTCAGATATTGACAGTTTTGACTTTGACGTCTGAGATATATTTTCCACTTCCTTATTTGATATTGATGAGTGACTGACCTAATTTGAAGATTTCCAATTAAAGTTTGATCATCGTTAATGGATCTTGGGAAAATTCATATCAGGAGAGTTTCTCATATTGTTTGCGAATTTTGACGTTATATATTTTTGAGAAATCTCCGTTCGCTTTGCGGATTTTTGAGGTTAGAAGTCACTTCATCATTGTGTGAAACCACTGAAACAAGAAACTCGCTATCAGACAGCAAACAGACCATCAAAGCTGTTATCAGAACCCTCCCACTTAATAGAGGTTAGTATTTGCATTTGGGCTCTACTTATGGCCCCATAAAAGTGTAATCGGAAGTCAGACTGGTATTGTATATTCTAGGGTGCTTCTCTGCGGTTACCACTCTGCTACTGCTCCTCTGCGACTACCACTCTGCTACTAGTTGGCTACAATTACCTCTTCGCCGCTGGTAGTGCTCCACTACGCTCCATTGCTACTACTCTGCTACCGTTTATTGGAGTTCCACACGATTGTCTTTCCACTATTCCACTGCTGTGATTGTTCCTGCTCAACTGTGGTTGTCCCGCTGTATATCTGTTGTTCAGCATTCCTTCGCTATTCGTCCAGCTGTACCTGTACTTTGATTGATTGTGTCATACCCACTGTGCACCTGTATTCACCAAGGCACCGATGAACTACAACCACAATAATTGGTGAACTGGACTGCTTGAGAATATCTACGTAGTGTCAGATAAGTTTAAAATAAGACTGCCCCTAAGGCGTAAGTATCCATAACTGTAAGCTATCATCGTGACATCACAGGCATAGCCCTCACTGAAGGTTTCATATTGATATATATTCAAACAATACCATACTCTCAATCACAGCATTCACTTGAATTCATCTTGGTGGTTGATATTTACATCAATTTCATTTTCTTTTGTATGGTAAGCTGAACTGTGCACATACAGGGTGTGTAACGATCAATATATTTTATTAGTAAGGGACATGACTATTTCTTTTATTCTGGTCCAAGTTATCTAAGCGTAAGGGAAGCCAAACCCTCTACATATTTATATATTATTATTATACCATTTACAGGTATCTATTGTTTAATATTTTAGTAATATTAGTGCAGTGGGTTGTCCCATTCCATCAGGGTGGTTTCGTATTTTTCACTAGCGATAAATCCGTGGCGCTCCGGAAAATTAACCCCATATATCAATCTTATCGAAATCAATTTTTATTGTCGAATCCACGCCTACTGAGCTGCTGGGTATGTTAGAGGCTTGACACATAATTGCACATTCACTGCTCTCCTTTCCTAAATTTCGCCCCTAACAAAATGGCGCCCTTACATTTTTGAATTTTTTTGATTTTATAGATTCCGAATGAAATCAGGTAGAGGTATTTGTATTTCCTTCTGTTCGTTATATTGAAGACTAATAGAAGTGCACTTGATAAGTATACACTGCTTCCTGCTTATTTTGAATGCTTTTCATGTATTATTCATTATAGTTTATGTAGAATTGAAGCGTAGCAGTTGGTGTACTTATAGAGGTGTTTTTCCTTCTCGGTATCTTGGATCGGGATAGAGAATAGTCATTTTGAGAGTTGCATTGTCTCATAATTTGATAACTGAAATTATTTTCTGTATCGTTTAGAGTTGTTGTCAAGTGGTACAGTGTGAATTATTTGTTTTTTTTGTCTCAGTCGTCGCGACGCTCACCGTCACCCAGCGTCGGTTATTGGAAAGTTGCTATTTCTGGTATATTTTGGTTTTGTTAGCACTTTCTTATAGTTTTAGAGTACCGACGCTTACGGACGCTAGGCATCGTTTTTCTAAAAGTGCTTATTTATGGTATATTTTGGTCTGCTTTGCACTTTTATAGAATTTTAACGTACCTACGCGCTCCGTCGCTTACCGACGTCCGGCGTCGTTTGTCTATAAGTGTCTAATTCTGGCATAATTTGGTTTACTTGACACTTTTATAGCTTGCAAACGTCCGGCGTCGTTTTTCTAAGTGACTGATTTGTTGTATTTTTCTTTTCAGTTCCCTTGTGATCGGTTGATAATTTAAGTCTTATGTTGTCTGGGTGACTTGAATTGTTTTTCTTCGCATTAAAAAATAATAATAATAATGAAAAAATGTTTGCATCAGAAAAATAATAATAATATTTAAAAAAAAATGGACTCGCCCAGATCAAATTACATTCGGTAATTCCAATTGGGGCCGAAGTTCGCTGTCCCTGGCGTATGACTAAATCAACTAGAACTTGGACGTAGTTCCCAATTAGTGAGATTTTGCACCCATAATATCTAGGGAAAATGATTGCGATTATAAAATCTCACGACAGCAACTCTGCTGCATTTATAATTTTTGTTTGGTATGTTTTTCTATAATTTTGAGGACATTCAAAAATTATTGTCCATAATACTAACATCGTTGGATGTTATGTTTCAGTAAATTCGTTATGAATTTAATTTTGTATCATTTAAGATGTTCTTCAGTAGAATTTTTGATTTTTTTGTTCTTGTCTGTGATAAGTTGACACTAGTGATTGTCCACAGACTGATGATTTGCGTTGTCGGTGATTGATTAAAATTTTTATTAGTTGCGTTGTTGATGTTTAATGCAAGCGCTGTCTCGGTGGTTCTGGATAGAAGTTGGATATCCCTAGCTTCGGCTTAAAGCTACTTGAACTAGGCTTGTTCCCAACTAGTGATTTTTTTTCACGACAGAAAAACCTCTGTTTGACAGTGTCATGCCACACCGATACTTGGAGCCAAAAATATGTCCTTTTCTGAGGATTGGTATTAATTTAATCTGCTGTCAAGAGATTACTTTATTGTCCGGGTTAGTATTTGTGATTTCGGGATTTGTTTTCTTGCAGCATATTTCAGTACACGTGTATTTTGGTAACGAGCTTTGCATTGTTGCATATTTGAGCTGTTTTTGTGGCACTCGTACTGATGTCCTCCTTTGAGGGATTTGTTTGATTAAATGATCACCTTTCTGTAAAGACATATTTTTATTTATATTTCACTGGGTATTCGGATATGCTGGATATTTATTTTTGTTGGAATGAACAACACCGGCTATATTATTGAGTATTGTAGAACCCAGATTGATAATATAAACATTTGACCACTTGACACCAATTTACTAAATCACTGATTGTTTTGTAGATATTGTATTTAATTATTATAATTTCGGTTGTTTAATTGTGTAGATATTGAATGTTTTTGTTTTTTTCTCACAGTTGATTCTACCAGGTGGACATATCAACTGACCTTCGACTCTTTCCTAACAGGTATTTATTGAATGAAGTCACCTTTTCTATTTTAATTACATTGAAATGTCAATCTTTTGTCTTGTATGACATGCTCATTTTCATATGCGTTGTTGGTGATTATTACTATTATTATATGCGGAGTTGATATAGTGGTACTGTTCCACTGATGCTTCATCTTATTTTACTTCCTTATAATGTTATTTGTTATCTACCAGTCTGATTTACAATTCCTTGAATTTCTTATTGTTGAATAAATGTTATTGTTAGCTTCATGGCTAATCGTCATTGAAGTTCTGGGAACTTTAATGCCTCTCCGAGTAGAGGGGGGATTTGTTACGGGTTTATTTTGCACTAGAAAACCCTTTCTGTTTTAATACAATAACATCAGAAATTCTCTGTCATTGAGATACACTTTCCACTCTGTACGCCACTGTATTCTTCTTCTTCTTCAGATTCCTCAAAATGACAACTTGATCGTTGTCATGTATAGCTTGTTCCGAATATTAGTACTTACTTTTGCTGTTCTAGTTCGAGCGGACATGAACCGGCCTTAAGCTAATGACAGTTATCAGTTGTTCTATTTTGCGGTATGACAGCGTTATTTTGTAAACATACTTTTGGTAAGTTTGATCATCGTTGATGGATCTTGGGAAAATTCATATCAGGAGAGTTTCTCATATTGTTTGCGAATTTTGACGTTATATATTTTTGAGAAATCTCCGTTCGCTTTGCGGATTTTTGAGGTTAAAAGTCACTTCATCATTGTGTGAAACCACTGGAACGAGAAACTCGCTATCAGACAGCAAACAGATCATCAAAGCTGTTATCAGAACCCTCCCACTTAATAGAGGTTAGTATTTGCATTTGGGCTCTACTTATGGCCCCTTAAAAGTGTAATCGGAAGTCAGACTGGTATTGTATATTCTAGGGTGCTCCTCTGCGGTTACCACTCTGCTACTGCACCTCTACGACTACCACTCTGCTACTAGTTGGCTACTGTTACCTCTTCGCCGCTGGTAGTGCTCCACTACGCTCCAGCTGGTAGTGCTCCACTACGCTCCATTGCTACTACTCTGCTACCGTTTATTGGAGTTCCACTAATGTGATTGTTCCATTGTTTCGTTGCTACACGATTGTCTTTCCACTATTCCACTGCTGTGATTGTTTCTGCTCAACTGTGGTTGTCCCGCTGTATATCTGTTGTTCAGCATTCCTTCGCTATTCGTCCAGCTGTACCTGTACTTTGATGATTGTGTCATACCCACTGTGCACCTGTATTCACCAAGGCACCGATGAACTACAACCACAATAATTGGTGAACTGGACTGCTTGAGAATATCTACGTAGTGTCAGATGAGTTTAAAATAAGACTGCCCCTAAGGCGTAAGTATCCATAACTGTAAGCTATCATCGTGACGTCACAGGCATAGCCCTCACTGGAGGTTTCATATTGATATATATTCAAACAATACCATACTCTCAATCACAGCATTCACTTGAATTCATCTTGGTGGTTGATATTTACATTAATTTCATTTTCTTTTGTATGGTAAGCTGAACTGTGCACATACAGGGTGTGTAACGATCAATATATTTCATTAGTAAGGGACATGACTATTTCTTTTATTCTGGTCCAAGTTATCTAAGCGTAAGGGAAGACAAAACCTCTAAATATTTATATATTATTATTGTACCATTTACAGGTATCTATTGTTTAATATTTTAGTAATATTAGTGCAGTGGGTTGTCCCATTCCATCAGGGTGGTTTCGGATTTTTCACTAGCGATAAATCCGTGGCGCTCCGGAAAATTAACCACATATTTCAATCTTATCGAAATCAATTTTTATTGTCGAATCCACGCCTACTGAGCTGCTGGGTATGTTAGAGGCGTGACACATCATTGCACATTCACTTCTCTCCTTTCCTATATTTCGCCCCTAACACATCTTCACGCAATTTTTTCCTCCTCTCCTCATTATCAGCCTTAGTTGTCAGCACCTTTGTTGCATACAATTTCGACCGAAGTCCGACATAGTCCGTCATAGGAACACCATTATTTTCGTCCTTCATCATACCCAGCACTTTTTTGTTGACCTGAGGAATTCCATAAATATAATCTGATGTGTCAAAGCGTTGATGGCAGTCCTGCCTCATTAGTTCATAGGAATCTTGGCGCAGCTCATATATGAAGGAATCGGTGTCTGTATACATAACGGTACAGTTCTCACCAAAACGTTCCCTCATAAAGCTATAGTGGAAGTCGTAGATGGTAGTCTTTGCCAAATCCAATATGGCTTGCCCTACATAGATAGGTTTATTCAAATAAATTTGCAACTTTATAAGCTCAACAGCCCCCAAGTTTTCGTTGAAGATGGTGCAGTTTTCAAATTCAGGCTTAGCGATGTAGGCTTCTGCACCATATCGTCCACTCCATTCGGTGAGCAGGCGGATGTTAACCCTCTTCCGAACGTTCTCTATTGTTTTACCGAAGACTTCGTTGTTCATCAACTTATACAAGTTTTTTCAAACTCATTGGTGGCTTTCTTACGGAGCTTGGTATTCAGATCTATATATGATTTCAGCCAGGGTCTCTGCTTAAATTTCAATACCCGGTGGATTTTAGTTACAATCAATCCATGCTCCAATGCTTGCTTTAATGCTCGGTAGTGAATAACATATTTCTCCTTCGACCGTAAAGTGGCCATCAATTTTACCAGTTCTTTGGGGGACTTAGCAGGCTTGCCAGTTTTAGGGTTCATATGTTGGGGACAGAATGGTATATCCTTGTGGTTGTCGTGTAAGTGTTTGGGATATTCCAAATCCACCTCCAACATGTATCCCACATCAGCATCATCAGGATTTTGGTGACGTTAATATTCGTATCAGCCCATTCAAATCCCCCATAAGGAAGGTATTGTTACATGGCCCAACCGTATTGATTATTGACATCATAATACATCATGAATGTTGTAGGTTTGGATGGATCATAATTGTTGATGTATTTGTTGTTGGCTTTGGCTCGTCTTTTTGAGCAAACTTGGTTGAGCCCTCCTCGAATACCACGTTCAACGAACAAAAACATATCGACATCGGTGAGGAGCACAAATTCGATCCCAGTATATTTCAACATGGCGTCCCAAGTATAGCCCGGCAGCGTGAAATAGTGGGCGGGGTCTAATTTATGCGACTTAAGGATGCATGTTCTAAACATCTCGAAGACATCAGCCAGCAGGAGAATGTCAGTCTTCATATACAAGTCCACATATTCACCTAGATTTTGACACTTGAAGGTGGTCCAAACATTTTGTGCACGTTGATAGATACGTCGGGGACAGGGCTTATTTTCCAGTTTATTAAAAAAATTATCGTGAGATGGTAAAGCTGGCTCATCAAATCGATCAAAAGAATCAATATAATCGTATGGCATAACTCCTTTCTTAGTCAGTGGTTTGAAGTGTTCCATAGGTATATCGGTGAATTGAGACTTAAGGTTAGGAAACTTAGGTAGATAATATGCTAATTTATCTAGAGAGGAATTCATAAATCTAAAGGAGTCAATAAATCGAAATTGAATAGGTGTATCATCAACGTGCTTCGTGAAGGAAATATATTTCTCCTTGGTGATAGGCAGCAGATCAAATTTTCCTGCCATTCTTGTAGCGATATCTGTCACGATGAAGTGCGCATCATATCCACTCAAGTTATGGAAAACAACAGGAAAAGTATGGGAGTCCTTATAGTTAATATTGCACCCTTCATGAGCTGCTTCACGATAGTTATTCCCGGCAATCAGGTGGTTATGATCCCTAACCTTCTTACATTTTGCAGTGAACGGCTGCTCGCAAATATGACAATGGGAAGCGAGTTTGAATTGCGCTTCTTGCACCCAAGACATATTAATATCATAAGGACACCAGAATACAGTGGCCAAATCTTCAGCTAGTTGTGCCATCTCATCAGCGAACCACGGAGTCATCATAGGAGCATTCCATGTAGTATCCAACGGCAGCTGGAACGTGGTGCTGAGGCTTCTTAGGATTATCACTCCTCTCCAACACACTCTCCAAGTCGGCATACACCACGAATGGGACCTTTTTTTTTTCATGTAATTTTTGAATTTCAAGGTGTTTTTTCCCGGCTCGGGCATCTTAATGGCAGTCTCATTTAATTCAACGCAGTCTTCGGTATGTATATTCAATTTATCTTCAGAGCGGAAATAGTGGAGACAGGTATTTGGGTGATCTGAGCGGCCAAAATTATTTCTTGATTCAAAGGCTTAAAAATGTTGATGTCAGTATTTTGATGTGACATTAAAGTAAACAACTGTGTTCGAGTCATAACTTTATATTTTGATGAACCTAAAACAAAATAATAAATACAGTTGGGAGCAGAAAAATTACTATTTTGCTATTTGTACTTTGTAGCCTAACCTAACCTTTGTAACCTAACCTAATGGTTTTGAAGAGATTTTCTTAAAAAATTGCACGTTTCTGCAGCTGTTTTCACAAGTTCCCCAAAGAATGATCACTGAGCTAGTCCATAAACATAAAATCAATGCCCGGAAATGCTTGGATGTACAGCTTATGATCTGAAATAGGTGAAAAATAATCCCATATATTGCTAAAAATTACCCTTTTCTAATAATTTAGTTTGTCCAGCAATGTAACACCTATCGTAACCAAAACATATAAAAAGTAAACAAGCTTACCTGCTTCCTCAAATTCCACTATTTGAATTTCTCTATGTACAACACATCAACTAATATACATTGTTCAATAACTGAATTAAAATAGAGATTCCACGAAACAACTCCTGCACTCGAATACTGAAAAGTTTGCGATTGATCACACGTGCGCTGGATTCATGCGAGGACTGGGGGAATCATTTATTGTCATTCTTAGAATGTTTAGGTATTTGTAGACACCTTTTTATTTTTATTAGTGCCAATTTTTATAATCGACTTTTGACCACCTAGATTGCTCAAATACCCCTATGTGCAACGGTTACAAAAGAATTTTTGACCGTGCTCCTTACTCAGCTGCGTTGAAAGGAGCCTCGACAGATTTTTAATATAAACGAAGTGGAATTTTGTTGGAGCTCCACCGTCCTCCTTACCCTCAACATAATATTGATCCTGCATCAAGAGAAGATTGATGTGTTTTTCTTGCTTATTCTTAGTCAGATATGCAGGAAGGGTTTTGAACAGCTTTTTACACTTTTCTAAGACGTATACGGTTATTGAGACGTTATTTTGTTTCTCAAAGTTTGCTTCATGGTCATTGGGAACTGAATTCCTTTCAGGTTCAAGACTTCGGAGTAGTGAGGGTAATTACTGATTCTATGGGGATTTTTCTCCATTGGATACATAGCTGAAGTAACGGCCCACGCAAAACATGCCTGGTCGTCATTCTGCACATTTACGCAGGCATGCTTTTTCTTTATTACTTCGGGCAACTCGATATATGAAGATCCAAGCTGAAGAGTGAACTTATTGACTCCCAAGTTAACCACCTTTTTCAACGCCCAGCCTGAATCGCGTTCCTGAAACTCCTCAAGATCTTTCATGATAGGAGCAATAACCTTGGAATCAAACCATTCATCCAGATTGGTGTCCTGGTAAATCGGAGAGTTGGCGGTTGTGAAATACTTGTACTCTCGCCATATCTGCGCCCCTTTCAATATCTCAAACTCGCCACAAAAAACCATGTTGACTTTCACTGATTCATCCTTCTTGAGAGCATTCTGAATTCTCCTTTTGAATATGGCTTTGGAATCAATGAGGAATGAGCCTGGATCCTTGTGTTTGAGGTTGGAAATAACACCACTCCTGATTCGACTATTGAAGGCTGAGTCGGTATCATCCCAGTGCACACGTTTTCTCGCTCATTCAGGTCTTGAAGAATGCCCTGCCTCCTTCTTCTGCGCCGCTTTGAAGTGCACCCTCATAGTCTTGATATTTCTTAAACATGCCTCCAGATGTTGCTTCTCTCCCACAGAGGTAGCATTCTTCATGGCATCTCTCATCCGGCGCATCCCCTTCACACATTGCCTCAACCCTTCTCTGATTTTTAAGTCATCATAAGGGGTGATAACTCTCAGGATGGCGGCAAGATATTTAATCAATTCGACAAACATTGTGATTGCTGTAATTGCAAAAAAGTCAGGTGTTAAACGTTAAACGTTCTAAAGTAGACTGATAAAATTTAACATAGCTCAGCATATGTAAACTTAGGTCGGACGGAAGTCTGAACGCTTTATAAAAGGGTGGGGGTGAAGAAAATTTTTCAAACGACGACTGAACTGTTTCAAAAGACCCCCAGTTTGTAAAGATTTGTGTTTCAATTAACATACGAATACATATAAAAGTGCTGCATTGGTCATCTATCTAGCCATTTGTAACATTTTTATGTTACGATTTTCATGAGAATGCATGCAAAATGCTGCATGTCACTTGACACATGAAATTGAAAAATGAAATTCTCGAAAAACTATGTTTCAGACTGAATACGTAATAAAAATGGTGGGGGTAAATATTAATGGTTTATTCGATAGACAAATTTTTTTAGACTGGAATAATAATGTTTCAAAACGCCCTCAGTTTATAAAAATGTATGCGTCAGTTAGCATAAGAATACATATAAAAGTGGTGTATTTATTATATATCGAGATATTTATAACATTTTTATTCTTGATTTTACAAAAGAATGCATGTAAAATGTTGTATATCGTTTGACACATGAAATTTGAAAAAACTATATTTCAGACGTCTAATAAAAAGGGGTGAGGGTAAAAAAATCTGTCGGGCGGAAAAATATTTTAAAATGATTTGGAAGTTTCATTCACCATTTAACGTTCACTCTGCGCAGTCGCATTAGCAAATATGTCTAATCCAATGTTCCACCAATTTAGCTTGAACTTGATTAAATCATGTATTGAACAAGCATTTATTAAAAACAATTATTGTGGAGCAGGTCTGCCGGCAAGTTTAATTTTATATGAGTTAGCCACGAAGTATGGAATTACAGTAAAGTTATGTGTCGGAACGAAGTTTTATTCGAATGGGGTTACAATTACACCGCATTTTTGGATTGAGCATAATCAAATAGTGTATGATCCTACTGATGCCATCACAAAATTTTATTTTCCTCATGAATACCCATTTACATTGAAGAAAGGAATGTTTATGCGTCATAGTGCTGAAGATACCAAAATGCTTGATATTTATCGTAATGTCAAACAAACCAAGTCCACAACAGAGTACTTTGATGAAGCTCCAAAAAGTTTATTGAAAATTTGGAAAAATAGTCATAATGTTATAGCTACAATACTTGACAAAGAGAAAAATTAATATTGCGAGTGATTGAATACATATACCAACTCAAAAATGGTATAAGGGTGCAATACTAACCAAAAGGGGAGGGGGTAAAGGAAATTTTATCTAGTGGAGGAAATCTCCTCGCACGCAGTTCATTCATGGCATTGAAGATGGAAGCAGTGAGATTATTTTATGGTGCTCAAGCTGCTAAGAAAATAAGGCAGTTGAATATCGATAGTGATTTCATACAACAGTGGTATCATGATAGAAAAATCAGCTGCTATATTATTTACATCGACGATAAACCAACAGCATTTGCGCTGCTCTCAACCATGGATTTTGACCCTTTGAGGAAACATTCAAAACCGAAAACTATCAATTATATTCATACATTACTTGAATTCCGAAGAAAAGGATATGCAGCTCAGCTCATCGCTCACATTAAGAATCATGAAGAATTTACAGCTTTTTGCAGTAATGAAGAATCTAAACGATTATTCAAGAAATGTGGTTGTAATTATTGTGGTGAAATAATATGTCCAATGTTTAGATATCAGTAATAAAATGATAAAAAAATTTAAGTCTTTTAATAACGTATGTATGTTCCCCCATTGTACCTGAAAATATCCGCTTAAATACTTAGATTCGTAAACTAATAAAAATATTCCAGGATATTTATTGATTGAATATTAGCCTCTAAATGTATTGATTTGAATATGAATTTAATTTTTATATAAACCAATAGAAGGTGTATAGATGCCAATTCGCTTTTTGATCTGTGGTACGTTGTTCCTTCTATCAATATGGATTTAGAGAAATATAATACATACAAAAAATTTGTTCAAAAAGCTTTCAATATAAGGCGAGACGCTACTGTTTTAAAATCCAAACAAGTGAACCTGAAACTTAAACAACAGCCAAACAATACAATAGTATTCGTAAACGGGGCACATAATTTTCGAGCAACCTGTATGGGTGAACACCAATGCGGCAGAACTCGTGATGGACCAGGAAGAATGTTGGGACACTCTTACTTTCCTTCAAAAGGTTCGAAATGTGTTGAAATTCATGTGGATGATGATGAAGAATGGTATTTGGGCGATGACAAAACACCCCCAGATGATACCTACAATCTGCTGATGACCCCTGTACACGAAATCGGGCATACTTTAGGTTTGGGGCATTCACATGCCGAATCAGCAATTATGTATAGATTTTATCAAAAAACAACAATACCTCTCCAACAAGATGATTTAAATGGAATTGAAGCTCTCTATGGACGTAAACAAAAATTCGCGCGTATACAGAAACCCGCTCAAAGCACCCCTCGTACGACGACGATGAATACCGCCTCAACTATAGACAAAGCGCCCACCAAACCGCTCACCAATTTATGTCAGTTTGAACAGCCTCCCGATGTAATGTTCCTAGCATTCGCACCTTTTTTCCCAAATTATCGTCTCTACATCATAAATGAAGATCTGATATGGAAGTTGGATATAAACAATGATAAAACCATACCAGAACCAAAAAAACTAGGAAATTATTTACCCTTAGAAATTGGTAGTGCGAATCATATTTTTCAGAGATATCCTGGTCAATTATTTGCCGAGAGTAGTAATAAATTTTACTCAGGTTCGTTTCCGAACTTACAAATCGATCAAGACGTCGATATTCAAATACCGAGAGGTGCACGAATAAATGCTTTTTTCCAAACATATGTTGGAGCAACTTATCTATTTTATGATAATTCC
The DNA here is from genome assembly GCA_944452925.2 of Chrysolina oricalcia. NCBI lineage: Eukaryota > Metazoa > Arthropoda > Insecta > Coleoptera > Chrysomelidae > Chrysolina > Chrysolina oricalcia. Next base: position 23,274,920 of record OX101826.2, read on the forward strand.
TCATTTATCGAATTTGGTGAAAGTAATAGCCAAGTTACTAATAGAGGTCGCATCAGCGATATGTTTCCTGGTATTCCTGGTGATATTACGACAGCGTTTAGATATATCGATGAACATATGTACTTTTTCCGCGGGAAGACATATTTCAAATATAATGAATTCCAAAGAAAACTTGTTCAAGTTGGCGATTTCAACTGGAATATGTTTGGAGTGCCGTGCCCCTATAAAAACTTACTATCCCAATTAAAAACTGTACTTTCGAAAGTGATTTCCATCTATGAGTAAACGTTTTTTGGAAAAATGCTTGTTTCATTAACGATAATGCATGTTATGCAATTGATAGCTGGCCTGCATCCATCCTCATCGCATGTATCAAATTTTTGAATAATGGCATTAAATGTTGACCTAAAATGGCCTCCTAAACCACCTGATTTAAATTACATAGAAATTATTATATCATACTTGTTGAGTGAGTGTGTACACTATGTAATCTTGTATAATGCTTTTGAATGTTTGCCCAAAATGACTTCCTGAACAGCCCGATTTGAATGCTATTGATAAAATTTTTAAATAATGCTAATGAATGTTTACCTGAAATGACCTCCTAAACTACCGAATCTGAATGCTGATGATTAAATTTTCAAATAATGATATTGAATGTTTACCTAAAATAACCTCCTAAACCATCTGATTTGAATCACAAAGAAATTATTAATATATTATATTTGTCGAGTGTGTGGGTGCACTATATAATCTTATATGATGCTTTTGAATGTTTGTTCGAAATGACCTCCTAAACAGCCCGATTTTAACGCTAATTATCAAATTTTTGTATAAGTATTGAATCTGAAAAATGGCCTTCTACACTACTAGATTCGAAAAATTGTATGGAATCGCAAACTATTTTCGTATTAGACGACTGAAATATGTAAAAATTGTTAGTGAATGTTTGCCAAAAAGACCTCATAAACAGCCACATTTTAACGCTATTGAGCAAATTTTCTGTATAAGTATTGAATCTGAAAAATGGCCTTCTACACTACTAGATTCAAAAAATTGTATGGAATCTCAAACTATTTTCGTATTAAACAACTAAAACATGTAAAAATTTTCACTTTTAACAAATACAAAATATTGTTTGAGAACATTATTTTAACTGAGAAAAAATATTGTATGGAAACACACCTATCTGAATCAAATATTTAAATAAAAATGCTTCGAGTTGCTTCAGGTTGAGTGTAAGAAAGTACTTTCTCATCTAGTATAAGAAGGCGCTAACTCTGCCTTTTGGATATATTTTATTACTACGCCAATAAAACCATTTATTATTATTATCATTAAAAAAATATTGTTTGGAAACATAACTTTGATGGAAAAAAATGTTGTATAGAAACACGACTATCACAATCAAAACTATCTACCTTAAAATAATAATAATTGATTAAATCATATAATTTGACTATGTCCAAAAAATAATTGAAAAATTCATACTGACGTAATTTTTAGACATGAGCAAGAACTTGATCAGTAAAAGATGTCATAAATATTAGCGTCTTTCCATACTGAATATGAAAAACATAGGTTTATCATTAGGAAAAAATTACTCGAAAAATTTGGTAGTTCCAAAAATTTTAATATATTATATTGAAACATGAGTTAATTTAAGGCAAATCTATGAATAAAAATACTCTGAGTTGAACAAAAATAAAGGATTAAAATGAATAAACATACAGCTAGAGAAAATACAGTTCTTCGGTAACCGTTCAGGTGACGATTTCCCCCTTACAAAAAACACTGTCCATACCAAACTTTCTTAATAGGGACAACCCCCTTTGCAGAGAGGCATTACAGACCCCAAAGCCGATACTCTCCCCTTTCGGGTACCTGTCGTGATTTTGTGTATAAAAAAATCGACCGATTTTCCTCGATAGCTGAGAAATTTAAAAAAACCAGCACAATATTTTAGATAATAACAACAATTATATTTCAATCACAAATGTAAATGTATCGCTCACAACCTACAATACCAATAGTAGCATATAATGAATGAGAAACTTACATTGTTTTTAGAAATAGAAGCACAAACACTTAAACACACGAAATAGTTCAACAAAACTTTTGAATGCAGAATGACGCCGGTCACACCCAGAATTGTTTTTATAAGATTGCCCACTCCTACCACTCCATCAACAATTCTCAGTTCTCACGTATGCATTTGGAAAACAAGAAAGTCGTTGTAAGTGTGTGGTTTTGTAATTTCCTGTTATGCTAACCTCAAGTTAATTGCAAATAGCTTTTCTCATGTGAATTTCCCGTCTGCCTCGTCATTGACAATAACGTTAGCTCGGAGACCGCGCGCTTGAAATACCAACTGATAACAATAACTCTGCTCGCATATTTTCATATTGAATGAAATATTTGAATATTTGATAATTTATTCAAACTAAAATATATATTTTTTTGTTAAATTCCATAATTATTTCCAATAACATTCTAAATAAAATGCATGTCAGTATCGTGGAAACTATGATTAGAATTCTATAAAAGTTAAATTCCAATTGCAACTTATTTTTCTATCGCCCTGACAATTTTTGGTGAACGTTTCAATGGGTATGACAGCAGCCATCTTTTTTCCTCACAACGTTGAGATTCTTAAGACGCTATACGTAAGGTTAGTTCGCTCTGGTTAGATCAAACTGAATATCTGTCAATCTGTCTGTTTCCTAAGTCCTATCTCCTATCTTCTGTCTCCTATGTCCTATCTTCTGTCTCCTATCTTCTGTCTCCTTTCCCTTGTCTCCTATCTTTTGCCTCCTATGTCCTAACTCATGTCTCCTATCTTCTATCTCTTTCCTGCTATCTTAGATCTCCTATCTCCTATCTCATATCTTCTGCCTTCTATCTTCGGTCTCCTATCTTCTATCTTCGGTCTCCTTTCTTCTATCTCCTATCTTCTATCTCCTATCTTCTATCTCCTATCTTCTATCTCCTATCTTCTATCTCCTATCTTCTATCTCCCATCTT